>JALRME010000057.1:0-139900 GCA_026120035.1 Coleophoma eucalyptorum
GGTAATGTTGATATAATGTAGTGTTAAAGTAAAAAGAGGGTATTTTGGTGGGAAGTGGCCCACTCGCTTATATGGCCCACTCACTTATAAATCACGTTACTTGAAAAGCTATTTTCACGGTGGCCCTAAGAATTGTCGGAACCATCCAGCTTGTACCCAAATCTAGACATTACTCACACTCCAGCGTTGGAAGTATTTGTCAAGGGATGTCTGAAGCACGTCCTTCGCACTTCTCAGCCAACCAACATCTTCCCTCTCGGTACTGCTATGAATATTCCTCAGCGCAGCGCGGGCCATGTATGGGTACATTGGAGGCATAGCGTCAATCATGCGCGTCGCTGTGTTTGCGGGAGACGCGGCGATGAGGGACTCGGCGATATCGACGACTATCTTTGTAGCGGTGTCAAGCGCCTCCTGCGATCTCTTGTGCCACTCACCTAGTGGTTTGAGCTTGGCTCGAACAATTTGTGGGTCCTGGCTGAGGATGTGCCAATGTAATGTGAATAGCGCCCTAACCAATGGAGGTTGAGCTAAGCTGGTTTGGCTATCTATAAAGCAAAAGGAGAAAAGGGGGCTTATGGACTAACCTGATAGCAATATTTATAGCTCCACAACAAGCGCCTGATTCCCCCTGGCACTCTGGCATGACTAAAGATAGAAAGGCTTGGATATTGGTATCTAGCCTGTCAAGCTGGAGCAGTCTAGAATCTATATCAGGAGTATCAAAGCCTTTGAAAACTTGGTCTAGAAGACAAGTCGCTTGGGTTGTCCGACTAAATCCTCCAACCTTTGCCGACGTCATACAGGACACGGGGATGTTAGGTAAGGATTCCGGGTCTAAGATGTCGAGTTGGTCAAAGACTTGAGGCTCAATCGGCAGTCGAGAATTCCCATCAGGAAAGACAGTAACCAGTGGTTGGTCAAAGACTTTCACTTCGCTGAAGAAGGTCCTGTCACCAGCATGGCCTTAGCATATTTGTTTTGATGATTTTCAAGCATACTAGGAGACTACATACCGCTCATAGATTACAATTCCCCACCACGTATTAGTTGCTTCTTCAGCCTGCAGCAAGAGGTTGGTGTCCGCATTGTGGTTGGCTGTATATGTAATCTGTGTCTGATAGTGGTCACGGGTGTGGATGCGTGCGGCGTAGGCCATCCGCGTACTGCCCGCAATGGTCACAAATGCATCATCCGGCCGGCCATGTGTGTACTCGTATACAGCTAGCAAAAGACTAGCCTGGATCAGAGGGACGGAGGCTGAGCAAGATACCTGAACCTGGGCCAAGAGGGACTTGGCAGTGAAATAGAGGGACTGCTGTTCTACGGACCGAGTAGCTTCATGGCCGGATTGGTATCCCAGTGCAGGAGCGTGTGTGATCAGACAAATAGTAAGTAGCAGGACGGAAAAGTCGGCACTGGGTGATCCTCCACACGACATCAAGTTGTTGTGGAAGCGTATACGGGAGATGACGGGCAGGTGGCGGTGAAAACCTTTGAAATACCGGGCGGCAATGTCGTCCACAAACTGCCCTGTCCCACGAATAACACGATAGACCTCAAGATACACCTGACCTCTAGTTTCTATTTGTTAGCCAGGGACTTCGATATAAAATTGCTCAAATGAGCGAAACTTTTGACTTTCAAAGACCAATTTTAACTAAATTTTGAAAGGGACAACTAAACTGGTGGGCCTCAGTTACTGTCTGGTCTGACGGTGCCTTTGCGGATAAGATAATACGAGAGGAGATGAGATTGCTAGGCAGCTGTGCACCCCAAGTCGGCGCAATATGAGACTTGTCAATGGTAGGGGCAGTATGATTCCGCCGGCCTGGGACTTGTGCATAAATGCAGTCCAGCTCTTTCCTGCAATGCTGGTTAGTATTACTAATAGATGGCGGCGATGGCTTGGGCAACTTACCGGGTGCAATACCCACAAGATGGGAACAACCTATTGCACTTTTTCTTTCGAGTCTTACAAATCACACATGCTTGAGCGGCTGGAGCTGTACGCAGTCGACGGCCGTCGGCCGCCATTGTGACAATCTATGCCAGGGGCTGTAAGCTGGTCTTATGAGTGCTAGAGATATGTCAAAGATATGTGTCGAGGAACAATGATGATATCAGAAGTGGTTAACAAAATCTAAAAACGATACTTGTAGAAGATTTCCTAGAATAAAATACAGCGGAAGTGTAATAGACTCTGCGCCAGACCTCTACCCCATGAGCTATTTAACGAGTTCGGGGTACAGAATTCATCATGTGATTGGCTAATAGATAAATTAAAGCATGCAAGCTTAGCGGCGATGCTGTCAGACTGCCACTGGCGGACTTGACTGTCGGGCTTGACTGTCGGACACGGTCGGACGCTGTCGGGCTACTAAGCTTTAAACAGCACAAATGTTGGCATATATGTCGGTCCCTTGGGAAAACCCCCAATATCAAAAGAAAATTCACCCAGCGCGGAAGGAAATTCTATTGGAAAGTCTTTGTGTTGCATTAGATATCGGCTCCACTGTTTGTTCTTTTTTCTGAACCATTTAGTAGTAGTATTCTCGGTCTCTAGCGCGCCGAGAGGAGAAGTCAGATTTTACGAGCAGAGAGTCTCAAAGATATAAAGTGACAACTCCGCACTGCTTTAGAACGCTATTTGTATTCCCCTAGATGTTCTCATGTAGTGCTTCTTTCGTTCTATAACTTTTCTTGCTCTACCAAAAATTGACAGGCTCTTTGCTACCATCATCAACGGAGCGCAATGTCACAATGCTGTCTGAAAGGGTTCCACTGGGACGGGAAACCTAACGGGAAAGAATCGACCTTGGCCAACAATAAGGCTTATGTCACAGGATCGAATCCAGATGTTGCTATAATGGTCATCCCTGACCTATTTGGGTGGACATTCATAAACGAACGTCTTCTTTCCGATCATTATGCAAAAGAGGCAGACGCCACAGTCTTCATGCCAGACTTGTAAGTATTATCTCTCGATTGTAGAGTCTTGAACCTTGCATCTGACTGCATTCTCAGCTTTGGGGGCGAAGTGATCCCTTCTGAAATTATTCGCGACCATTCCCGCTTCGGTGAAATCGACCTCGAAGCCTTCCAGAAACACAACGGGAAAGAAGTCCGCTGGCCAGAACTCTTATCTTGCGTGACAGCTTTGCGATCTCAATTCAAGCGTATAGGAGTACTCGGCTACTGCTATGGTGGATGGTCTTCTTTCCGCTTAGGATCCCAAAGTCATTCTCCACCCTTGGTTGACTGCATCTCAGCAGCACATCCTACATGGTTAACGAAGGAAGAGATTGATGACATCGGTGTGCCAGTGCAGATTTTGGCACCCGAATTTGATCCAACGTTTACGCCCGAGTTAAAAGCGTATGCCAATTCTGTAATCCCAACGAAAAATGTCCCGTATGATTACCAGTTTTTCCCTGGAGTGAAACACGCATTTGCAACAAGAGGAAACCCTGATGATGAGAAAGAAAGAAGAGCAATGGTCAGGGGGAAGAATGCACAAGTGGCGTGGATGAGAGAATGGCTGCACGGTTAAATATTAATGAGTCTGCAAGAAGGCTATGTAGAAACCTCGAAAGATGTATCTCGCCTTTATCAACTACTCAAGGTTTTTCTCTCGTGTTAGGTCAAGTCACAATCTGAAGAATAGGCCAATGGAATTATTCTTCCTTTTATGTGACAGGAAGACAAATGATCCAGAGACAGGAAATAGAATGGATAATATGACTGGACCGCTCGCTGATTATACAATTAATTAGTGTGATGCACTCCGTATCTAGGTACTCTATCTAAAAATAGCATGCAATAATGTAACTTGGGGTCCTTTATCAGAGGGAGTACGATCTCTAAGGTCTATAGGATTATAAGATTGTTGCTTCCCAGCCCCCCTACAAAATTATACAATTACTGCCGGGACGACTGCTTTCCGTCACATCCGCCCTTATCTGATGCGATTTTAAAAGTGCCATTTGATTCATAGACTATCAGCTTCCGAGTCAAGTATTAACAGAGAGCGGAATCGCGATTGCTTTAGGTGACAGAATCGGGAATGCAATGGTCATTTAAATCACAGGCCCGAAACAGAAGGACGTCGGATAAATTATGGCAGCATATATTGGATAGATAAAAAATTCAAAAGTTGTCGACCAGGGGATGGCATGAGGTCAGTGCTCTGATCATATAGATGTCTCAATGAGTGAGGCTTAAGCTATCACAAGAGGATCAGAAGGAGCAATATCTAACGTATCTTGTAGATTTATGACGCAATACCAGAAAAGATTACGGATACTCACTTTCGGCCTCTCTATAACCCATTCACTGTCTGATATCTCACAACCCCCCTATAATTTCAATAGTCTGTTGCATGGATTGCTGCAAAATAAAGCCATAATACTAACCCGCTTGCATTCACGAGAGCGACAGCTTTTCTCAAGAGGTCTGCCATGATGGGTTTCTTTCACTTTTAGAAAGTCCGGTTCTAAGAAGTTCATGTGGGACATGTCTTCATTCATGGTGTTATAAGGAAGAAGTATTCAAGCCATTTCAGACTCGAGCTATGATGGATACTGTTTTCCGTGACTGATGATATAATCTCAAAGGAGACAGAACAGTAATGAATGACCACAGATTCTAAATACTTAGTACTATCTATAAACTCCATCTCGGTCTAGCTTCCTACATGAATTGAAAGTCCGGCCATTAATAGAGAAATGGTAATCTCACTTTTTCCTTGGTAGCCGAGCAAGCTTTGTTTAGACGGTGGATATGCTCATTTGGCCTGACTCTAGACAGGAACTGTGAATGGAGCTGGAGCAAGCAGATATACGAGATTAGTTGTGTTGTGGAATTAATAAGCATGAGTTTGGTCCCGGACGAACTGGACGAGAATTGAGCCGAGAACACCGGTTTCTTCTACTCGGTAGTTCGGTGCTCAATAAGCAGCGGAGAGCCCAGGGATTATTGATTAAGTCACTTGGCCCGATCGTGCGAAGGATTTCTAAGCAAAAGAACTTGCAATAACTTATGGATTGTTTGCGTTGTATGTGTTATACACGCTGTTTTGGGTAGAGTTCCGCATCATCTGGTTTAAAGTATATAAACTCCCCCAGTCAAAGATTGTATGTCTCCTGATTCCTTCCTTGAACAATATATTCTGCCTTTCTTAAGCCAAAGTTATGTCCTCTCAGCTAAAACCTTTGATCCTCTGGGGAGGGGTGGATGGCCCGAATCCTCCAAAAGTCGCAATGCTTCTTGAAGAGCTGAACCTTCCGTGGGCTCCCAAATATATCCCGCACACCGAACTTAAAACCCCAGTATATGAAAGCATCAATCCCAATGGCCGTCTTCCAGCTCTTGAAGACCCCAATACTGGCATGACCGTTTGGGAATCCGGCGCCATTCTGGAGTACCTCGTTGCTGAATATGACAAAGAGCATAACCTAAGCTTTGCGCCGGGCACTCCCAATTTCTATCAGGCTAGACAATGGCTCATTTTTCAAGTCTCAGGCCAGGGTCCCTATTATGGACAGGTGTACTTTTTCCAGAAGCACCACCCTGAGAAGGTGCAGAGCGTTATTGATCGCTTTTCTAAAGAAGCTCGCCGGGTCTCAAGTGTCTTGGACAAGCATCTAACAAACCAACAGTATTTTGTGGGCGATAGAGTTACATATGTAGATATCGCTTGGGTTCCTTGGCAAGTAATAGCGAAGGACATGCTCAGTGGAGAATTTGACCTTGAGAAGGAATTCCCAAACCTTCAGGCCTGGCTTGAAAGAATGCAAGCTAGGACGGCAGTGAAGAAGGTCCTTGAAGAAGGACAGGAGAGGGCAAAACAAAGAACGGTTCCCACGAAGAGGATTTTAGAGGAGAATTAGAGTGTTAGGAACATATGACAGCTTTTAGCCTGAGGTTTTTCTAGCTACTGAAATATACGGAAGTCCCTTTCAGCCGGTAGTCAAACAAACCGAAAAGAATATCATACAACCTAACGTTCGCTATTGGCTATAGTGATATCTAAGGAGCATATTTAATTTTAGGAATACTTATTCTCGAAGACAGAATGGCGAGTTACAATAGGCTAAGAAAAGTTGATGTGCCAGAACACGAAGCGAGGAGGGATATCGGATTATTACCCTTGTACTACGCTTGCTGAAAGCCGCAAAGCTGCATACAGGCATCAGAAAAATAGTGGAGCACTCTTTCCATAAGAGAGCGTTCGGGGAGAAGCCGCCTTCGAAGCCTACTTACTGTATTCGGCTCACCCCTGAGTGCGAATTTTAGCCTGTCACCGACCGTGGGCTTCCTGTGAAGCCTTTGATAACTTTGGGGATTCTGGCTCCCTAAATTAATTTCTTAGTAGTAGACCTAACGGGCTTTATATGCAAATCTTTGCCACTTTGAAGATGCGCAGAGATTTAATGTCATGCGATATAGATAATGATAGTTCTTCATAATTAGTTGTAATAATCGGTCTATTGCAGGGGCTTTTACGTACATTTTTACGTATTTTCTAGCACTATCTGCAACTGCGATACAGGTACAGTAACAACTCTCGTATTTATGTACCTCTAGTGATCACAGTATTAGATCCTTTGTCCTAGATTTGCATTAATTATATATTCAATTACGAGCTGGCCAATCGAGGAAATGGACTTTGCTGGTGCTGACCAGCTATGCTGTAGATCAATTCCGGGCTAGGCAAAGATCTCAGTAAGCACCTTCGCGACAATGAGATAACACCTATGTGAGTGGAAGAGATGAAATCACATATCCACTTTATATGTCTCTCACAATGAATATCTTTGATAAGCTGACGATAATTGGGACTTGTGAGACCAGTTATAAAAAGGCCATTTGTCTCCTCGGTGTTTAATGCTTAATAGAGCATTCATACATAGCTTGTATCAATCAGACTATCTACCTTCGCCTCATCCAAAATCACCTAAGACATCGTTCAGTATGCGTTTCAACTATATTGCCCTTTTGGCTGTGGCAGTATCACTCGTCCAAGCCGATTGCAACACTTATGTCGGCAACTCTTGGGGTTGCTCAAGCCCTCCTGGTACCCCTGGCCCAACTTACTGTAATGCCGCAGACCCTACTCGCCCGGTACGTAATTATCTCCCAACAGATACTCCTTTCCTTGACTTCAAAATTCATTGCGTGCCCCTTTTGAAGCTTCTAAAGCTAATAATATTCAAGAATTGCGAGTCATTCTACTCCGGCGGACTGATTTCAGCTACGTGCTGTTCATAAGGCTTTAAAGTTCTAGGTCGCAAAGAACTGCTCATTCAGAAGGACTTTCAGAGAAGAAGTAGTGCTGGCCCTATAACAAGGCATTGAAATGGATTGTTTGCTTAGTCTGCCCACTACCACAAATATAAAATTATACCTTTTGTTGTCCTTGGCAAATGATTTAAAGCCCATTTAAATATGTTGCCATGGATGGTCATGGCTTGAGATTGATTGTAAAAGTCCTGGGGTCCTGTCTTTTGAGATCCTCTCATAGCTGTAGGAACGGGGGAGGATGCTGGTATTTATGAATAATCTCACTTGGCTTCTAATAATCTATTCAGAAATGTAGTGATATACGTAATAGCTGTAATTCTCTAGTTACCTTCTTCTATCGGCAAGACATAAGTCCTATTCTTCAATACTAGCACCCTGTACTCCTACTATGTGCGGATTCTAACCTGCGCAAATAGACTTTCCCTCTTCGGCACAATATATCCCGGTGAATTCTTACCCCCCATTGAACCTATATCAGACTCTATGTCGAAATTCCAGAGCATACGAGCTGCCATGTAGTGGGACTCCAAAGTTGCAAGCCTATCGTATGAAGTTAGTATTTCCATCATCAGTGAAATAAAGCGATTATTACTCCTTTGCTGGACACATTCTGGGGCCAAAACCCCACGGTTTCCAGGCTTCAAGATCATCTCCTACAAACTCTGCTGCCCCAAGCCACCGTTGAGGATGATACTCATTAGGCTTTGTGAAATTGCGGCCAATGTGTCTTTTCGGGATTTGAACGTTAGGATTATTCTTTGGTGATTCAGGTGCTGAAACAAAGAAAAGAAAAGGGAAATAAGTGGAACGAACGTACAGCGCGGACCATTGGTTGATTCCTACAACTGATTTTTCAGGTACGTATTGGCCACAAATTACAGCACCGCCGGGTGGGATGATACGGGTCAATGTCCCAGAAATCGGAGGACTAAGTCTAAGTGCTTCTTTGAGGCAGGCACTCATGTAGGGCAGCTTTTGAGCAGAGCTCGGGTTAATGTCCTGCTCTTTATCAAAGTGGCCTCGAACTTCCGTCGTAACAGCTGCCAGGATTTCTGGATTGCTCAGAAGGCAGAACCACAGACTGCCCATCCAAGAAGACGTTGTAGAAGAAGCAAGCAGCAGGAAGGCCGCTCTCTTGACAATCATCTCGTGGTCAAGAGTAACGTTCAAGCCGGCTTGAGATATGACGCAGTGCACTATCACAGGTTAGTGCTAGCAAGCCATGTTAGGTAGGATGTTTACCAAGATCAGCCTGGTCTTCACCTCTCGCCACGCTTTCCTTCACCAGGGAATCAATGCATGGCAACCCACTCAAAACATCGTATGGAAAGAACTTCGGAACTGCCTCAAGCAACACAAAGGTGAACAGTCTTGGTAGACGTAGAAGTTGTACATAGACTGGGAGAAAAGGTATATACCTCCGGAGAGTACCCCAAACTGGGTGCACAGTGTTCCAGCTCTCCACCGCCCCTACGTCTTGGCCGGCGGTGAACAATGCAGAAATATCAAGAACCATATTCTCTAACCATAAACTAAGGTTGATAGTTCCCATCATATTTTTACCAAGATGCTCTTGTAGTTTTGTAGTAGCAAGATCAAAACATGACGCCCAGTCAGCTTCTTGCGCTACTATTCCCTTTCTGGTAAATGCATGATTAATCGGATCTCTCTGCGCTTTGTGTGCCTCATTCTCTGCACTCATCTAACACTCCCATCAGTCCTTTTCTGGGCTTGTGTAATCTTTGTGCACATACAAGAATATCATTATCGGAGAAAAGTCCGGTGTTAAAGATAGGATCCTTGAGATAATATTTGCCCTGGTGACTCCCGTCTTTAGATTTTGTGGAAATTCGTCCTATTGAGTCTTAGCAAGCCCTGTGTCAAGTATGAAATAAGTGCCTTGCCATATATTGGTTGCCAGGCATCCGTTCGGGTGTAAGAAAGTTCATCTGGAGCAATTCGGACAACGTCGCCATACTTCTCATGAATGTCTACGAGCCTGTATGTGAGTGTACCCCGGCAAGCATGGTAGCAGTACCAGAGACGAGAGGCTCGACAATACCAAGGCCCTCTATAGGAAGAAAGAGGGTGGCAATACAGATTGTAGAATGTGTTCATGGAAAATCCAAGCAACTGTCAAATAATATTAGAAGTGGGACGATTTCCTTGAAGGTAAAAACAAACCAGAATAAAAATACATATCATGAGGCCGGGAGATGGCATGCCAATTTTCAGGACGCTGATATTGGTCCAGGTTTGTGGGGAGAGCATCTTGTGTTGTGTTGACTGAGCTTTAGAAATTCACAACAGATATTTTGAGAGAGTTATCTTAAGTGGATTACAGAGAGTTCTTGTTGGAATTGACGAGGAATCGATTTGGAAGAGGTAACGAGGTAGAAGAAAGTATGGACGGGAGCTATGAACTGTGAAGATAAGACGAATAACGACAAGATAACCGATTAAGATAAAGATTCACGACTTACCAAGAGATCCTGTAATTGGTGAGTTGTGAGTAACCTCCATGCAGAATACTATCGGATATCCACTGTCATATCGAGGTGCACCAGAGTCCTAGTAGGGTAACGTAAGTGCAATATCACTAACTCTTTCCTTTCTCCATGCATCTAACCTTGGCTAATCTGCCGTGGAATTAGTGAACGTGAACCAGTAAGAGGACAAACCAACAAATCAAAAATTTACAATGCCACCCTCAACCTTGAGTAACCTTAAGTAAGCTTACTGTACTATGCACGCACAAGGAGTTGAACAGTATATGCAATAGTAGCTAGTCCTCCAATTGAGTTGTAGTAGGACATGAATACAATGGGATACAAAGCGGAGAGAATTAAGTCACTGATAGTCTTCGTAGGAAGAGATAATCCTATATGAGGCTAAATAGCTTTTGGTTAAATGCGTCGAAACTAACAGCCCCTCAATTATGCGGTCATGAGTAGCTTCTATTTCTTGATAGTAATAGTGGGAACAGTCTTAGAAATACACCCTTGTCGTGGTCATTTAGCACGAAAAGCTCGGCGTGTGGGCTATTGGCTAGCAATATATGGGAAGACAAAGCAGTATACAACGGTCAAACCGCCACTCATGAAAGCTCTTGCTGAAGGTAATTAAGAAAAACAAATAATTCTAGTTTGGAGGAAATTTTCAGAGCTGCCAAAATCAATATGTTTTGCCTTATCGCTGATATAGATTAGCAAACAATAAAACTACTATTAAGCTTATCTAGAGAGACAATTCAAACTCTTGATTAATAAGAGTTGGAGTTGGCATATCCTGTTACAGCTTCAAGACCGCTACAAGCAACCGCAGAATAAAATTCTCCTCGCCAGTTAGTACTTCAATCCTGTTAATATCTGCCTCGATTTCCTGTTCCAAGCCGTGTGCGACTGTCTTGACATATGATATACTACCATACTCCTCGAGCCTGAATATTTAATCAATTAGTATTCTGAACCTCCGGATATTTCTGGATATGCTTACCAGCCCAAGATCATCTTCTTTGCCTCAAAGGATAGGCTTCCCTGCTGCTTACGTTCAAGAAGTAAGCCTTGTAGCGCCCGCTTGTCGTTCATATGATCAAGCAGATGTATAATTGCAAGAGAGAACTTTCCCTCGTCCAAGTCCTCACAGAATCCTTTTTGGCTGTTTAGAATCGCAGAGTTAGCAATTGCACAAACAGAAAACGAAAATGGAAATACAATAATCAAAATACAAACTTTTCATAATCCGGAGAGCAGACATTCTGGTAGTCATCTCGAACCTGGAAATAGCGACCTAGAAGTGCCGTGAATTCTCCAATACAGAGATCCTTAGACTTCAGCTCTTGTTTTGACTCGGACTCCATAAGCTTCCCAACAAGACGAAAAAGACCCCCAGTCTTTAGATCGACCATGTTGTAATAGTCCTGTTCCGTAGGGCATGTCACCGACCAAGTAGAGTGCAGGTCCATGGCTTGTCCTAGGTGCAAACCTTTTAGCTCGGATATACAGACCGCTACTGCGGCGTGCGAGAGTCTCTGAGCCTCTTCGAGTGCCCTGATGATTAAGTAATTGGCTGAGTTAATCGTTTGAGCTTCGCCAAATACCTTGTGAGTTGCTGGCTTGCCACGTCGGAGCGGAGAATGATCTTCAATATCGTCCAACCTTGCGAACATAGTTAGCCGTAAATTCTCACTCAGCTCTTAGGATCATACATTAGCGACGCATTATGCAACATGCTGATGACAGATTTTATGAGAAGTAAGCTCTCTTCTGGTATCTGGTACCAAACATTGAATGCCTCAATGACCCTATCCCGAATGTTCTTTGACGGCAAAGAGAGGACATAGTCGGCAGGAGCCCGAATCGTCTACCGTGATGGTCAGAGTATGTCATGAAAGCCTTCGATCAATTGCTCACCTCTTCCCAGAATTGTGGTTGATGTGTTGCAAAACTCCCTGGGCTTGTGGGTGTAAGTTGAATTGTAGGATCAGGTGTTGTCTCTTCGGTAGCAGTCTCTTGAGGCTCTGCCACAATCCAATCTGCACCCTCTTCCGATAAAATAGACGTGCCCTGGTTGTAGCGGCCGCAAAAAGAGCTCCAGTAAAACCAACCGGAATGTACATACCCGGCAACATCAATACAACGCCAGATGTGCTCTGGGACATGCTTTCCAGAAGTCTCCAACGCTTTCCGGTTGGTCAGGTACTCCTGTTCAACGCAAAGTATTACTTCTGCCAGTTTCACTTTGGCCTCTTCGGCTGTGCATCGGTTTTCTCTCATGATGATCCATACACTATTGCCGATTCCATGAGAGCCTCCTGTCTGGATATAGCTCACCCACTCCTTGTTGAAGCTACAATAGTCGTTCACCAAGCCTGTCAGCTCGAGGGCAGGGTGGATTATATGGTCCACAGAGTCCCTTTCTGCTTTCGACAGTCTTACTCCCGAAGCTAGACAAAACGTTTCGAAACTCGCCCTGCATGTGTATAAGTGACGAGTCTCTAACATCCCAGCGTAGAAATGGAGGTTACTTACTCGGCAGCGACATCTATATATCGATATGGGCGCCATTCTGCAAAGGTGTTAAAAGAATCTGGAGCCTTAGAAGAGCTGGCAGCCGCTTGGAATTCCTTCCATACTTGGAGCACAAAGAGACCATGATCTCTATCAGCTGCTAGTATATCAAGGACCGTTCTTGATTCGATTTGCTTTTTCGCCCTAATTCTTTCCGCCATTTGTGTGCTTCTCGAGTACGTTGCGGATCCATCAGCCCACTCGGAATTGAGAAGCTTGGCCTATAAGACGTTAGTTAAAGTGTGTCAGCGCTCAATTGCAGAATGTGAGAGCACCGAAACAGGGTCCAAAGTATCCACGATGTCTGCCAGTAAATCAGTACACGATAAAAAACAATTAATGAGCGGAAAGGTCCTGGGCTGATTTCACTTACCATCGTGGAGGAGTGTAGCTTCCATGATATACACGGCCATTTTAATCCGATCTTGCATCATTTCCGGACAGCCCAGAGCTATGGCATTACCCAGCTTGTCATAAGTCCCCTTACCCTCTTTGATGGAGCCAAACTTCTCATTGAATTCTCTCCGAACCTCGCGGCTCCAGAAGTCTACTTCTTCTGCAAACTTACTGCAACGCACAGGTAAGATAGTAAAGCACCCGGATTTCTTCACAATATCTGGGTCCACTGGATCCGAGCGCCCAAGAATGTAGTCCATTTTGTCTTGTTGCTGAGGGGCTTGATCGATGCTCGACTTCACGACAGGATCTGAGAAACGGTACTGTTGAGAAAGAAATGGTACGCAGATATGGAGAGACAAAAGGGACAGTCCAACTGCCAGTCAACTAACTGGTGGTAGTCTTGACGGGAATGCAAACCTCTTCCACGAACCTTCCTGGTCAACAGTAGGTGGCACTGAAGAATACGCACCTTGTTGCTCAGGACTTCCCAAGGTGCCCTCGTGTTTCCAAGGAAGTAAACAGCGCAAGAGATAAGAATTGTCTACGACTTCCATCATCCATGGCTTTCGCGCACAGAGGTACAGGTCACTACCTGAACTAGGCAGTGTATCCTTATTTACCCGCAGCACCTCCACAAAAGATGCGGAGTACCAGAAACACCTAGTGTCAGCGCTGCAGAAAGTACACAATGAGATGCTCGAATTCAAGGCAGTCAGCTTACCTATGGAGGTACAGACATTTCATGCACATTAAAGATTCCAATGATAACCATGCGATTAGTAGTGCGCTGGCAGGCAGTGCCTGTGGTGTAAAGAAAGAGTGACTTTTGAGGAGACTCAGGTGAAGCAATTCACTTCCGCGTTGTACAGAATAGGGCGTAGTAGCAGCTCAGCTTATATCAATGTCGCAAAGCTGCCATGCAAGTCATCCTGCTTAAGCCAATGAAAATGGGTTGCCCTGTTAATTATTGCTTTGGGCTTAGCTCACACGTCTCGGGCCGCAGTGGTGATGCAAACGTTTGCGAAGACCCCATTTTCTGGCTCAACTCGTTCAAGTGGCTCGCCTGGTTCACCGGCTTCACTGGTTCATCTCATGCATCTGGCTCACTTGGCTCACCGCCGATAATGCTTATGCTGTACATATCGGATCTAACCTCACGAGGGTCTATGAGAGCTTATCAAAGCCAAGGGTACTCCCTCAAGCCCGAAAAGGTCATGTTGGACTATCTTACTTTGATGCTGTGCAGCGCTGCAATCTAGATACCAAAATCGACGCAATGTGACCTCTCCAAACTTGCGTAGCGGCGAATTGGCTCGGAGCGAGATTCGGGTCCTCCATCAGCCTTTTATCGTCTATGAAAAGCATGGATAAGGGCACTAGAGCGCTGCCAAGTTTCGAGTCCTTTTCATTGATACGATCCAGTCATTCAACTCGTCTCCAAACTTCCTGACGCCGGCAATGAGAAAAAGGCCAAGTCGTCACCACAACTTGCCGATATGCATTAGTACCTTATCACCTGTCAAACGTTAGCGAATGAACTCGCAATTCCAGGATCGAAGTTTGGCATGGGGTGGTGCGCCATAACATACGTATTCTGTTTCTGACAAGTGTTTAAGAGATCATTCTCCATACATCCTGCATCAGACTTGATTACTAGAGGACCCCTATAAATTCCAAGGCTTCGACAGAAGCCTAGGCAAGAGTACGAGCTGGTCGTTGGGGTTTGGGACGCATACTCCAAAATAATGCGAGATTATAATTCTTCTCGTAAACGCTGCAATAATAGGTTTTTACAAGTCGGTGCAATATAGGGGCAATGGTAACTTGGCTATGATCTAGTGAAAGAGATTATCGGCTTTGGTAAGACGATGATTGAAGATATGGTGAAACCGGTTGAGGATTATGACTAATTAGCAGAATACAACCTAATACAGAGAAACATATTTTACGAGACTCAAATGCGCACCGAGAATAGTAAATCGAAGTAAACCACGGGTAAGAAAAAGCGAAGCAGAGTACCTTTACAAAGGGTTTAAAACAATTCAATCGGCTTTCTGTTGAGATCCAACTGTCAATACCACAGGCACCTGTATATAACAAAGCTTCTATAATATCCTATTATTTCCACAAGCTAGATCTTTATATTTGAGAAACCTGTATTTAACAGTGGAAAGCATCCACAAACCTTTTGGGCTCAAAGCTAATTAGCATCAAAACTTTCCAATACAGGTTTCTTCCCGTTCTTGATCGTATGCCTCATACAAACTCACCCACGTCAAACGGTCAGCGCAAGCAGGTTTATCAAACCTCTCTACATCACTGCTCTCGCAAGAAGGCATCGCGGCTCCCCAATGCGCACGAGACCGCGGCTTCCAAGGCTTTGGAAGAGGCCAATCACTAAAATGGACGAGGAAGGCACGTGAGAATTCAGCATGGGCGTTCCAGTCGGCAGCGAGGTCCTCTGAGAGATACTTGCGATGATCCTGGGCTCGGAACTCGCCTGACAGTAACGCCAAGCGCCGGTGCGGAAGGATCATGGCAGAGCTATTGAAAAGGTGGTTGATGATCTCCATGTCAAAGTCGCCAGATTTCTCAGCTTCCTGTACGATATTGTCGTAGTGGTGCACGTCAGGCTCAAGGAGCATTACATGCGAACCCACAACTTGTTGTCCGAGGCCTTGGGAGGTATCGTCGAGCCAATATGCGCGTGGGACGGCAAGGGGACATTTGGGTGCGAGGAAGAAGTGATCCATCGAGTTGAGAACCAGTGAGTCGGAGTCAAAATATAGCACTCGGGTGTACTCTGTGAGGCGGAAGGCTTGAAATTTCGTCAATGAGTCGCGCCAGGTGCTGTCACCGTGTAGAGTAGAGATCAGGTTAACAGGCTTGAGCACGATATCTTTCATGGCCTCCTTAGCATATGCTAAGATTTTGGCTTCGGAGCTTTCTCGAGACTATAGAATTGGTTTGTCAAAGCTGACTCTTTCAAATACCTTTGAGAAATCGATTACCTTGGCATTCCACTCCTCGGGGTATAAAATCACAATTTCAGCGGTGACCTTAAAGGATAGTAGTCGGCGTGCATTAATTAGCTGTGGATGGTTTTAGAAAATGCCTGAAAATACTGAGGGATAATAGGAAGTACGCATAGCATTGCAAAAGTAATCAGTCCCAGTCGCATATTGTATGTATGCAAACCTAGGTGTTTTTTCCTCTGATGTCCACCATGCGGTTTTGAACATTGAAGATGAGTTTTCATTTTGGCCAAAAGAGAGTCCCAGTCTGTTGGATAAGCCCCCGTCAGGAAAAATGGGCTGACTAACGTGGATGGAAATGCTTGTTGTGAGAAAGTATGTAAGGATTATGAAGAATAGGGTAAGAGTCGTGGCTATCACACATGATTGCAAGCGACGTATGCTTACCATGATGGGTTGAGAATGACAGCTGATAATGACTGCCGATGTCCATTTAATTGCAAGTTAAGATAAATTAGGTACCGCAAGGGTTATTTGAAGACATGGTCATCCCCTAACGACCTGGGCTTACTGACCTGACCATAATCCCGTGGTAGGACTAACAGAGGAGTACTTCCGGGTAGAATCACGTCGTCCCTTCAATTTTAGTTTCGTATTGAAATTTTGAGTTCATCACTCGACTTTGTGAAGGGGCTGAGTCGCGCTTCTGAACTTAATATAGAAGCATAAGTTAGTCGCATCCAAGATCAACTGTACTGGTGTGGATCAGACGAGCCAATAGCATCACTCACATCCTAAACTCTTGCCAAGCATTGGCTCGCTGTATAGAAGGCACTGACGCAGTGAATTCATGTAAAACCCACTTAATTCATCTGAGAGAACAGTACAGATTAAAAGTTCAGAATTTTGCGATTGGCCGGAACTCTCGGTTTCCTTCTTCCTAGCCTATTGTGCCGTAAAATGACACTTGTGTTTGCTGGGGTGTCAAGTACTTTGAACGGAAAGTCAAGTACAAGTTCTTCATAGAACCATCCATTCATTCATGGGCTGATGCCATGTGTTTGACAAGCAGAAAGCGATAAAAAAAAACACGTCAACATTCAATAAAATACACTCTTCAGAATTTTGCTTATAGCATGGTACAGTTGGACCGGCACCTGTTGCCTTTAGCGGGTGAAAGTTCCCTCCAATTCCTGAGTCTTTGCCGCCACTGATACGATGCTCCAAAATAGGAGCTTGTTTACAAGTCATATCTTCACCTCAAGGAGTTGATTTATTCCTAATTATCTCCTTGATCTTTGGGGGCTGTTGTTCAAATGTTGGTGCCTTTGTGATATCGTCAATACCAGTCTTTGTTTCCCTATGCTTATTGATTTTAGGTTTTTACTTTAGAGGCAATTACAAAGTAACCATGAATCTCCTTGCAGAGTTGAAGTTCCGCTCAAAAATTGCAGATGTAATCCCACCAGTAACTCCACTTTGGCGATAACATTTGTGCAATTCTTATTCGTGGCTATTGAAGGCTTCGCTCATCACTTCCATTGGTCATCCAAGAATCTTTTGAAAACTCCAACGGTACCACTAAAACGATGGTACTGGATTGCGTTTTTACATTTCAGCAACTCCCTGATGAATAATCTCATCCTGAATTTCCACATCAGCGTCCCTGTACATATTGTCCTTCGCAGCGGCGGCGGGCTAATTACACTAATAATTGGAATGATGGCAAGACGACGGTAATTATTTATTCATCATACCCAGATTGAAAGCTAATCAGTATGATAGATACACGATGACGCAGGTTATTTCTGTCACTACAATGACTTTGGGAACTATGCTAACGGCATTGAGCGAAATAAAGGACTTGGTGAGATTTTAGGCAGAGTTTCTCTTCTGCCCTTGCGCTGATGGTTCATAGAAGCTACAAAGTACAACTACTTCAGGTGGTAAAATGGTCATAGGGCTTTCGTTACTACTTACTGCGCAGATTATTACGTCAATCATGGGAATTTCTTGGAAATGATCTACAAAGAATACCCTGGAACTTGGAGGGAGGGACTTTTCTATACTGTCAGTCTATCTATTCTTCCAAGAGCCAACCCAATTCCTGTACTATGACAGACCAACTAACAGCAATCTAGCACTGTCTTGCTCTCCCCTTCTTCCTTCCTGTATTTCCTAAGATCGCGACACAGATTTGCAACCTTGCAACCGGAGCCCAGGTCCAGTTTGAAATATCACGGTATTCAAATTCGGTGTACAACTTCCCAGTGGAATTCATTTTATTAACAATGAATGCCATGACGCAATATGTGTGTGTTCGAGGTGTAAATCTTTTAACGGCTTCTTCATCAGCACTCACCGTCGGTATGGTCTTGAATGTGCGGGAATTGGCCAGCCTGCTCCTAAGTGTATGGATCTTCAAAACTGAACTAAAGTGGGGAGTTATCTGCGGGGCAATAATTGTATTTGGGAGCATATTTGTTTACATCCTTGATGGGAATAAGAGGCCAAGAAGGAAGTAAGCGAATAGTAAGAAACTTATTCCCGCAGCTATTTACATGATTTTACGTCGACGAAGCTTCTCAGGAGATTGGATGGAATTGCAGTAAATTGAGGACGACTACAAGTGTTTTATGACCGCGCGAAAGGTGCAGATACTTTCGATATTCTGGCAGGGGGCGCTGATCGTATTGGATAGAAGCAAAGAATGTGAAGAGAAAGACTGGGCCATTGCACGAATTCCGTAGTTATAACTCCATCTATTCAATGTTACTAGATTTAAATAATGACGACATGGAATCGCGCTTTAGAATTAGGTAGGTTTGCCCAGTTACGGTGGCTGGACGTCTGAAGGCGATACTGCGATATCTTTCCGCGTCTAGAGAGTGAGGATTCCATATATGTTCATCTTATTTTCAACTGTATAGAAGACTCAACAAATAATAAGGCATAAATTTCACGACTTTATAACGTCCCATATAGCCGTACTATCAATAAGTCTTCCCTGTTTGATAGGAGCACACTATAACGGTGATGTGCTCGGCACACAGACCCCTATCGAAACTCGTTCAAGCCCACAGTTAATTTTACTCCTATTCCGGATAAATAATGTGCCATAACAGGTTTGTAGGGAGCCAACGGCCGAAATATCGACGGAAGCCGGTAGAAATACCGCGATGTTGAAGAGTGGGACTTAGCTTTGCTCGGCGCCATTTACCATCTTTGGGGCTTAATTTGGCCTGGTATAATTCTACCTCGTAGCTTTGCTACAGCTCTACGCGAAGCTAATAATGAAAGGCTGTTTCCGTATTTTACTCGCATACCATTTGGCTTTCGCTCAAGAGAAAGATCGCTGTAGCCGTCTGGAGCCTGCATTTGATGTGCGAAGTTGATTTTACGTACACTAGGATAGGAGAAGGTGTAAGGATATAATTGATCTAATAGAAAAGTCTATCTGCACATGTTGTAAACTAACCAGATTTTACCTATAATAGCGAAGCAGTCATTGCACAATATGCAGAATTGTGTACATGTCGGTCGAGTACCGTGTAAAATTTCACAGCACTATGTCTTAAGCTTCAAACTAAAATTAAATTTGATGATCTTCATACATAATCTACGTAGTACAAAGACTTGCTATCTGGTTTCAATGTCAACAAATGGAGCGATTACAAAGAACGGAGAAAACAAGAAGTATCAACGGCGCGTCCGAAGTATGCGGCGCAGGCGGCGTATGTGGCGCGGTATATACGGCGTATGCGGCGTATGCGGCGTATGCGGCATATGGAGGAACTTTATGGTGGCCGTCATCATGTCACTCCAAATAGTCTATACAGTAAGCTGCAAATCTGGCTTCTTCAAAACGCACTGGTTGAAGAATTAGGCAGTACCCAGTGTGCTAATTCTCCTATAGGCTTTACTCCCTTCAGCCAAGCGTACGCAAGGGTCACATCCTAATGTACATCTGTGAAGCTCGCTATTCAATGATTTACAGAATTTGGAGCGCATCATTGGGGTAGAGACAATCATCTAACGATATGTATGCTCAAAAGCGCAAAAGGTAAGTAGAAATAGGACAATTTTGAGTATAGTTAACACAGATACAGCTGTTGCAAGGTTGGGGTGCTGGCCGTACTAGTTTTGGCCTGGAGTGTCAAGGGTGTAGTAGAACGGTGGCTGGACACGAGTAAGCTTATTAGATAAGATTGGAGGTTTATTGTCCTTAAAATATGTGGCCGCACTTCACATATTTCTTTAACAACTTTTCAGTTTTTAAAGTAACAATGTCTGACCAACAGTTTCGAGTTATTGTAGTAGGAGCTGGACCTGCTGGACTTCTTACTGCACACGCTCTTCACTTGGCGGGAATTGACTTCATTCTTCTCGAGCGCCGATCCAATGTTGTACCAGAGTTAGGTGGGACTCTTTGTATCCTACCGCACTCCGTTCGGATTCTTAATCAACTTGGGTTAATGAAGGCCCTCGAACCCTTGGACATTGGCTTTGTAAATAAGACCAATCTTGATATTTGTAGTGGCAGGGTGATGGGAACAAGTCCCATATTCCCTATTCTCAAAGAGATGTTAGTTGGTCGCAAACTACCCTCCTACCCTTGACAAAGATGTTAAAAAGCTAACCAACGCTGAATTGCTAGCCACGGATATACATGTCTGAACATCTTTCGGCCAGACTTAGTAAATGCACTGTACGAACAATTACCGGAACGAGTAACACGAGTTCGCTTTAATTCTTCTCTTGACCACGTCGAAATAGATAATCTGGGAGTCACTGTCCACCTTGAGGATGGTAGTACCGAGAGAGGTTCGATAGTAATTGGCGCCGATGGTGTTTACAGTAAAACTCGGTCCATAATACAGCAACTTACCATGGAATCATCAACGAAGCTCCTTCATCAAGATGAAAAGGATCCAATGATTACCAATTTCCAGTCCCTCGTGGGCTTTGGGAAAGGTATCAATGGACTTGAGACAGAAACTTTTTTTGAGTCACACGGGAAAGACATGACAACCATGCTCGTTGCCAAGAAGGACCGGACTTACTGGCTCATTCTAAGGCGATTGATCGAGCCGACAAAGGAGAGAAAGAAATATACAGCTAGCGATGCCGAGGCGATGGCACAAGACTGTTCTGGCGTGTTTATGGCGCCCAATGTGAAGTTTGAGCAGCTTTGGGCAACACACGACTCATCGACTCTTATCAATCAGCAAGAAGGTTTTGCCAAACGGTGGAATTGGAGCCGTATTGTCTGCCTTGGAGATTCTATACACAAGATGACATCCATCGCAGGACTAGGCCTAAACTCGGCGATGCAGGACATTGTGGTGCTAGTTAACGAAATACGCTCGATTCTGCAAACAGCTCCAAACCCCTCTACAGAAGCACTAGAGAAAGTATTCTCGCAATACCACAGTACTCGTCTCGAAGCTGTTAAGAAGGACGTCGCTGACTCTGCTATGTTGGTAAGAACTGTGACATGGAACAATTGGCTTCTACGGATTCTTGATAGATATATTTTCCCGCTACTAGGGGAACCAATATTACTGAAGTGGACAAGATGCCCTGGGCTCCAGGAGGGTCGAATTCTAGATTTCCTGCACATTGAGGGAGACGAAAATGGCCTTTGGCCATGGAAGACAGCCAATGTTATATAGTTTTCTATAGCGATAGATACACGGGGACAAAATGCCCTCACACAGTGTCCATTTCTGTTTTGAGACGTGAGTTACGCAGGGGTGTAACGTGAGCTGTTAGTAAGCAACTCGAGCTGTGGCTGAGCACTCATGAGCTCGCCCTGAGCCAACATGAGCCAGCGTGATCGTGCTTGATTCAAGCCTGAGCCCTGCTGATTGTACCTGTTTTCATCCTGAGCAGCGTGAAGAGGGTCTGAAATTGGGCCCCAATCAGCTCGTAGGGGATATGAGGTGTCACAGACTGACTGGTCCCATTTTCGGGCCCGAGTCATCCGTGGCTTAGCTCTTCGAATCCCTGTATCGGCAATACTTTCCTTTCCTTTGATCTACAGTTCTCAAGACGTCTTGAATAATTCAATTCGCATATTCAGCTAGTGGTACGTAATGATCTTTGCAGCTTTCACAATTGAGTTTAATACGGAGCAGAGTTTGACAGGTTCTGAATACTATCTTCAATCCAAGTTGTAAAGAGACTTTACATCGAAAGACTATCAGCTCACTGAGTTGTTATCATCCAGAGCCCTCTAACAGAAGTAATAGTGGCCGGCCAAAAATTACTCAAGCCTTACGGCAAGGTTAGTCTGTTCTATTCTGATCAGAGGAAATGCTGCCACCGGACAGATAAGACAGTGTCACCAATGACTGGACGAGGATGCTACAGGAGACTACGCAAATTACGAATTGGAGAAGAGGTGGAGGTGTTGGTGAAGCAGTAAACGCAAGCCACTTTCGAGGCCAAGAAGACTAGCGACAAACAGGAGAGAAATCTTATAGTATCGAACAAGGCGAACACAGCAACCGTGAAGGAGGCTAGCGCTCATGAGTTCCTCGCCATCAACAGCTTAAGCTCTTCCCAGGATGCAGCAGGAAGCGCGAAGAGTGTAAGAAAGTCAGAACGTATTGATGCCGCGTATGATTCATTGCTAACTGGCTCCAATCCCGCAACAGTCTTTACCGTCCCACGCCCGAGAGCAAGGTTCGCAGCTATAATAATGTACCCAGAGACTTCGTGTGCATGGCGGGAACCTCTGTTTAGCCTATCTTTCATGGATCCCTTCAAAGTTCAACTTGTCATTGACAACCTGAAGGCCGACGCCAATGGAGTGCAGCATGCCAGAAGTGCTGTTTGCAACGTTGTTAATTACTATCCGTCGAGCTGGTGGAACGCTAGAACTGGAGTTTGCTTGCTTCCTACGCAGGAATTCACTGAGGGAACAGATCAATCAATCTTCTTTCTCGGTATTTCCATTGACTGGCTTGGCCATCGGTTCTCGTTGGTTTTTGGTTCAGAAGGCCGCCAAGGCTGGGTTGAATTTGTCAGTACCGAAGACCTTAACTTCAGAACTTGGCAATTTTGGCTTGGAAGCAAACCAACTGGGCGTGATCGACTTCTTACGAAGCAAAGCAATACGATGTTTAAAGCCGAAATAGAGCGTGCAGATGTACTTGGCTCGAAGGTATTCGAGGTGCGTTGTTGGGCTGAATCAGCACAAGATGATAATTGGACAGATAATGAGTGGGAAAGCGCAAAGGAAGAGATTGAGCCGGACATCATAATCGTCGAGGACTGCGAGCGACATGAGAATGGGCCAGAGAGTATCGTAGAACAAAATGTGGAGGCAGCATAATGAAGTCAGCAGTGGATATGTTGATGATGAATCGAGACCCTCATGTCAGTTCCGAAGACAGCCATTACGCGCTCAAAAGGCTAGACAATCACCGGCTCAAGTCGTTCATCCTCACGCGAGATGTTGTATAAATACATCCTAGTTATCGTATAATCCCGGTAGTGGGGATGGCGCACGATGAGTGTTGGTACGCGCGCCCGATCACCAACAGGGGGAATGAGGCGCGGTTTTACTGCGGGCATATGAGAGACGTTGTGATTGTTGTCGATGTAGCGAGCTGCTACGATGCCTCCAGAAATCTGGCGCGCAGAGTGTTTGGTAAACAAGCACCACTGGCGATTTGTGGCGCAGGCGACATGTGGCTGATGACATTTAGTCCCTTGCATTTCGCAGAACCAATCCACCATCTTTATCTGGCGGCATCGCAGCGCCAAATGATTCGGAATATGATACTCAGTGGAACACTTTCGCAGAAACAGATGGCCGACGCTGCTCGCTGCAGTGAACGCGGAGTCCAAAAGAATTGCGGTCGAATGGGCAAGTATGGCCTGCTATCACTCAGCCATGGACTGTTCTAAAGAGCAGTAGAGGTAGTGAGGTAAAAGTAGGAATTCAGGTACTCCCTTCATTCTCCTTGGGAGGTTAAGGGGAGGAGAAGATTCCAAGTCTCTTCTCCTAGTTGCCTCACCATTTGGACAACAATATTCTTCGAAATTATTTCCTGATCAGGTTAGTGACACTTTGGCTACCTGCAAGTTCTCGAACGGGTCATCTCTTGACCAGGTGAACGGGACGCTCCTGTGGGGTGCGGGAGACCCGGGGGAAAAAGAAACTAAAATTGTGGGTACGGCACATAGCTGCGTCTCTGCCGCCCCACCCCCACCCCCACCCCCGCTCCCGGCCGAGGGGCCGGAAAATAAGACCCTAGCGTAGGTTATAGACTTGGAGGTGGAATCTAAATCCTTGGCACTCGATAGATCCCTGACCCAATTTCTAAGCCAATAAGTCTTTCGCAGTCACGTTATCGCTGACAACTCTTCGACTTTGTAGGACGTGAGGCTGGAGAGCAGAATATACCTGCTACTTGCGGAGTCAGAGATTGGAATCATCATCTGTTCGAATTCACAGAGCTTTTAGGTAGGAATAGGGAGATGGCATGGAGTCAACAAGCCTGCCGAGAATTCGAGGATAGAAACCCAAGATCTGTATCGTACCAAAGATGGTTGCATGTGATTGTCAGGTACAAGCAGTACGTTCAAGGCCTAGGCTTTTTTCGATCGACACTCTATCCAAGATCCTGTCCAAGGTCCATGGTCATCTTTGCTACATCTGATGGCCTTCAAACCTAGCCTACCTTTGCCTTATGCACAGTTTTCTCCTCATCTTCTAACCGTGAACGTGGAACTGCTTCAGGCGGTAGCTAAAGGCCAGACTATTGTCTTCGAGTACTTGGACAAGGCCCTTGTCGCATAAATGATGCAGAGTCTGCATGCCAAAGTGGAAGTGGATCGAAAGTGGTACATCTCCTTCAGAAAGCTGCGTGGGAAGAAGTGCAGTCCAAGTATTAACAAACTTGTAAGAACTGAAATCAGCGTCTGTAGAATACGCCACTATGTACACGAGGTTTTGGAGAGGCCTTCTTCCAGGACCATGTGGTATGCAGCGTAGTTTCAAAAACAAACGACCTAGACAATCGTCTCAGACATATCCATTGAAGTCTTTGTTCATTCCCTTTGCGTGATGATATCCTTTTCGGCTATCTCTCGGTCAGACGCCTTCTCGGCTAGCTCATGATCAGCGTTGGATTTCTTTTGCACTCCAAACACGACTTCGTCGGTCATGTAGTGGTCTACTTCTCGGAGCCAGTAGCAAGAGATAAGAGCCACGGTGCCGAATGCAATAGTGGCCAAGAAAACAACCCTGTCATGGTCAGAGGTCATGGTACGCTCGATGTATCGGTGCTGAAAACTTACCTGTACGAAGCTATTGTGGTATCGGCAACTGCGGACTTCACGGCTGCGATGACGGCCATGTTATTGTTCGCAGCTTTGGCGAGCGCTGGTGCTGATCCCGCAAGCGCTGCGGCCGCGATGCCCTTGACCTCGCTCTGGGGAGCACCCGCTGCAAGTGCGGCAGCTGTGGCGGCGGGCGGGATGTGGCTGCTTTGACGCGAATTGAGGATCGAATTGAACAAGGCGACGCCGATGGAGCCTCCCAAAGTACGGATCGTATTCAACAGGCCAACAGAAAGACCCAACTTGGTTTGCGGGACGCAGTATTGTGTTGTGATGAACGAAATCTGTACAATACCACCTGTTGCAGAACCAATGACCGCGGCGAGGACCACAATAATGGCAACCGACATAGTGGGTTTCAGGATAGCAACTTGAGATTGAATGTTAGGACGGTTCACTTATTCGCAGTTTAGGATGATTTGTACTCACACAGTGCTGGCCCAATCAATAAAATAGTCGAAAGGACGTAGTACATAATCTTATAGCGACCGGTCTTCTGGAAGATAGTGCCCGCCATCATAAGACTTATCAGATTCACGGTAGCGAACGGTATGCGATAAACTCCCACCATTACTGGATCTTCCTCCCAGAAGAGGAGTAGGAGCTTGGGAAAGTCTATTGAACATATCAGATACACCTATGTCAATAACGAGGATTGGAGAAGTCTTACAGACAGAGCTAACCAACAACATAAACCCCTCAACAAAGCTGATAACGTTTATGATGGTATATGTGCGGTCGCGGAAGAGGTCCTTGTCGAACAACGGCATCACAGCACCGAAAGTCTCATAAAGAGGGAGGACTATGAGGAGAACAACGAGTCCGACGACCGTAGGAGCGATACCGTGGCTGCTACTCCATCCATACGCGGCTGCGCCTCCCCAAGAAAGACCGAGAAGCAGGCACACGACGCCGCCCAGGAAGAGGAAAAGTCCACCGTAATCAAGGCGCCTCAGGACTGACCTTCTTGACAAGCCCAAGGCATTGATGCGATTAGTCGGATTGTAGATGATGACGGTCGCAATACCTCCAATGCCGAACAAAATCGCGTTGATGTAGAAAGGCCATCTCCAACCGTTTGTGGCACTGGCCTTGACAAATGCTCCGGAGTAGACTGGTCCCACGATTTGGCCGACGGAGCCTCCAATGTGCTGGACTGTGGTCCATGTAGGCCGAGTAAAAGCAGGCACAATCTCTGCGATTGCGCCCGAGGCAAGAAAGACGAGCGCCACTCCCACTCCAGTGAGTGCCTAATGATCACTTAGCATAGTTGAGCGTAGCGAGCAGACTTTCTATCTTACCTGACCACAAATGATAGTCTTGGTAGACTCGGCACGCCCAGCGACAATTGAGCCAACAGTTCCGAACACAGATCCTGCAACCATGCCCCACTTGCGGCCAATGATATCTGTCAAGTAGGACGAAGCTGGGAGGAATGCAGCAATGCCAACCGACGTGGCCGTCGCCACCCAGGCCGCAAGGTCAGGTCTGCCCAAATCTGCGACCATGAAGGAGACTTGAGTCGGTGGAACAACGTAAGCTATACTGCCAACGCAGTAGAGGTAGCTCATAAGCAGAGCGTTGATCAAAGAAAGAGTGCCTGTAGCTTCCCATACAGCCTTGAATGAGTGGCCGCTGGGCTTTTCCACTCTGCTGAGCTCCCGCAGAACTTTCTCGCCAGTTCTGCCAGCATCCTGGTCGTCCGTGAGGTTCTCCATGTGGATGGTCGCGACTTCTGAAAGATCTGGTTTCTCGCTCATTATGACTGCCGAAACGCGGGTCTGAAGTTTAGGGAATGAGTTCTATGAAAGAGAAACGAGATATGATGAGAGACCAACGGTCCTGAAGAAGAAAGGATTTTCGTGAGGATGTCTGACCAGGAGTTGCGAGGCAGCGTCTACTTGACCACTTTATCTATACATATATATATATTCGTTGCGTCCGAGTGTACCGGCGAACCGCCCCCGCCTTTTCCCCAGATTTTGCAGCCTCGTCTACCCTGGACTCTGCATGTCGTCCCACTGATTGGGAAGCAAGTTACTCGCACGGGCCGTCATCTCTGTCCCCGATGCGGAGGTGTGATTCTACGGGAGTGGTGCCGCGTGGGCCTGGCGGGTCCGATCATCACCATGGCCAATTTGGACAAAGAGATGGGTCTGGACCACACTTTTGTCGGCTCCGCCCTTAGTACAGCTGACTGCCAAGGTCGCCGGCGAGTTGCAATACTTGATAAGGGCGGGGCTGAGACAGGAGATTAAATCTGGGAAAGCTGGCCCCACAACCTGGGGTTTGGCGTACTTCGGGGTTTTAGCGTATTCTGGGGTCCAGCATAGGAGGAGGTACTCTGCGTCCAGTGCTCTGCCAAATCAGTGGAGCCGACAGTCTCGGATGGCGCCCCCGCGGCAATACTTATCCTACCCCGTCCAAAAGCAACAAGCTACAGACGGTGTCAAAAAGGTATATATTAAATGGTTCAAAGCCAACGCAGTTAGAAACGTTAGATAAACACAGGTGCGCTCCTATGACCTTCCCAGAACAACTTCGGCTCACCATCTACTTGAACGGCCTATAGATCGACATGGCTTCAGAAAACGACGAACACATCTCCACCCGACCAGCGGATGATTTCGACTGGAAGGTGTCACTGAAAGGAAAGGTGATTGCGATCACCGGCGCAGCTCGAGGTATTGGACTGGCCATTGCCGCGGTATGCTTGGACAACTCAGCAGAGGCCGTGTACGCTCTGGACGTGTCCGAACCCGATGATGAGTTCAAGGACGTGGAAAAGGTTTATGGCAAGCGCTTACGATATGTAAAATGCGACGTCACCTCGCAAGAGAGCGTGACAAGCGCCATCGACCAGGTCGTCGCCGAGGCAGGCACCATTCACGGTTTCGTGGCCAACGCCGGAATCGCGAAGGGCCAAGCTGCGCTGGACATTGATGCCGCAGTGTTGCAGTCGCACTACTCCGTAAATGTTTTCGGTGTCTACTACTGCGCCGTCGCGGCCGCCAAGAAATTCATCGAGCTCAAAGTCAAGGGCTCAATTGTCATTACCTCTTCCATGTCATCTTACGGTCCAACGCAATCGGCGTGGGGCTCGGTGTACGGCTCCACAAAAGCAGCAGTCAAAGCGGCTGCCAAAAGCTTGGCCCCAGAGTGGGCGCCATACGGTATCCGAGTCAATAGTGTGAGCCCTGGGTTTACAGAGACTCGATTGACGGACATGTACCGGGCGAAGCAAGGCTGGCAGGACGAAATGCGGGGCTATGGTGGGATGGCACGCATGGGCAGCGCAAGAGAGGTGGCAATGTCTTATGTGTATCTGCTGAGCGACGCTGCAAGCTATATCAGTGGTATCGACATTGCGGCTGCAGGTTGCGTGCGTAACTGGGGCTAGAACTAGATCCAATTTGACCCCTTTTCACTATCCTCCAGTTTCGAATCTGTCCTTTTTGCTAGCTCTCTTACGACTGACTCCGAATACCCTTCTTCCCGTAGAGACAATGACCCTTGCTATATTGAAGTCTGCCATTATGTTTCCTCAATACCGTTCTATATTAGTTTACAGGCATGTCCAAAATACCTCTGGCAGACCACTCCAGAAGCCATCCACACCGTCAAGTTACTATCGATCCCGAGCTACTCAGGGTAATCACAGGGAGCCTTCGGGTCCGCCATGCATGTCAATCAGATGATCAACTTCTTTGAAAGACTCCCCCACCAACACGTCCTTCACGACTGGTACATCGTTGAGTAGCGGATCGTAGCCGAAATCATGATTTTAACGAACGCCCGGTCTAGACGATTGCAAGAGCTAGCTGACGTGCAAATGGAATGAGCAATATCACTGGATGAGCGTCTGTACTCAAGTTAGACACTTTGCCTGTCAAGATTAAGATTTGACCGCGTGAGCGCAGAGATAGCCCAGCCTAGAAAGTGGCGAGGGCCAGCTGGAACATCCTCATGCAGTGGAACTTACTCATATCATTGATATAATCGATCTACTCGAACTAGGCCCTTCATGTGCCAAAGCAAAGTCGGAAACTTAACTGCATGGATACTTTTGGTCTAGACGATCGTAGGAGCGAAATGGATCACGGATATGTGTGCACAAAGAGTGTCAAGAGTTGGCTGGAGGATCCTGGTTTCTCACGCATAACGGACTCGGAGAAATTGGCTATACACTCAAATTTGACCTGCAATCACTTCTAAAGTAAAAGTACTATGAAGGGGCTTTTGGCAGCTTGCTTGGATCAACTGAGAAGTTGGAACCCTCATCGCCTAAAGCTGCGTGGATATCAGCGATGCCATCTAATACGATTTTTGGCAAAGGCCCTTTGGCTACGTCCGCGGTGTTCTGTTTGAGCTGAGAAAGCTTGCTGGCGCCCAATATAATACCATCTTTTTCTCCCAACTTAGAATGATAGCAAAGCCATCGTAGCGCAGCTTCCGTTGGCGCAATGCCCTCAGGCTGAAGAATGGATTGAAGTTTCCGAATTCCCTCGTGGAATGCGGGCTTGTCGTACCAATCCCTGTAATGTTGTCCAAATTCTGCGTCAAATCGGGTGCCTTGGGCATTTCCGGAAGTCAGTTTGCCCGTTAAAAATCCACCACCGAGAGGTGAGTAGGCAACGAACTCCATATTGTGCTCTCGAAGTATGGGTATCAACTCCTTCTCGTGGTCACGACATATCAGGTTGTATTGTCCTTGATACACCGATGGCTTAACGTAGCCTTTCGCTTCGCAAACATTGAGGAACTTGCGAAGCAGGTCGGGAGGAAAATTGCAAACGCCAATCTTATAAACTGTCAGCAAACAAGAGCACAACCCTCGATTGACGACTTGCAATTTACCTTCTCGCAGAATCCTTTCTGATACTGCTCATTCAATGCCTCAGCCTGCTCCTCGATAGGAGTGACCTTGTCTACCATGTGAGCATATAGGATTCCAACCTTGTTCACACCAAGAGACTTCAGACTTTTTTCAACGCTCTTGCGCACAGCCTCTTTGGTCAACGTCCCGTCGCTGTTGTTGCCAGAGAAGATGATCTTGGTGTTGATGGTGAATCCCTTCTGCGCCGTCTTGATCTCACCTAGCATGCGCTCCGAGCCGCCTGGGTTGTCACGAGGGTATCGAGCAGCGGTATCGATGAGCGAGACTCCAAGGCTATGCACATCGTCGAGAAATTGTGAGACGAAAGCGGGATCCTGGAAGGTTTTGTCATCATCGGATGCGAACAGCGCGGTGCCAAAGTGCAAATCTGGGTGCGGTACGGCCATCGTGAGCGGCTTGAGCAGAAGGGTCCAGCTGTTGAAATGGTATCTGTTCTTAAACTGGTTCAGATGTTCGTGAACAACCCATGGTGCCTCTTATTACAATTCAAGGCACTTAATATCTTGAAGCCGAGCTCGTAGCCTCGCTCTGTCGGCCACCGCCGCTTCGCCGAAACGCGAGAAGGTGAGAGAAACTTCAATCTCGCCGATCGAGCCTTTCAGCTTCTGCGGCACCTGAATAGGCCGAAAGGCGAGAAATGGGTGTTCGTTGCGCTGCACTGAAGCACAGACCGTCCCCCGCTCGGGTGCCAAATCTGGGGCCCCACCAAGCCGTGTGTGTAGATGGGCTATTGGGTACTCGAAAATACAACGATAGAGCGAGGATCTGGGGTATCTCCCGTGGAGTAAACCCCTCGATTCCAAGCTAATGGTGTCTTTGAACCAAGTTGCACACGTGTTATGGTCACCACGACGAGCACAATACACATGCAATTATATCTTGTAGAGGAGGGAGTGAATTGTATCCATGGGGGCTAAATCTTTGGCAATTTCCATCTTCAGATGGTATATGAGAGTAAATTCTTTCGGAAACATCATTGTCTCTGGCGGAGGCTACGATAGCGGTCCCGTCACCGGATGGCTGAAAACCGTAAGACCATGATCTCTCGAATTTGCTTCATTATTTCCTTGTATATCCTAAGCGCTGTTGATGCTGAAGCCAGGCGCTACATGTTCCAGCTCCGGATTGATGCCTTTAAATACCAGCCTCCTTGCCTCAGCCCCATTCCTCTCGCCAGCATCCAAAGCAACCAAGACTCTGGCACAGCAATTGTACGCCGCAATAGTACTTGTGATCTCAACCACTTCTCGATCGTTGAAGTGCGCCCTCACGTTCTTATAGACCTGTTCTGGTACTTCGACAGTCAGAGTCATATAATCGGAATACTCCAACACTGCCATATGAGGCTCGTCTAGAGACGTCTTCGCAGGTGCTGTTTGCGCTATCACCGTAGATGCTGGTGCTTCAATGATGTACTTCAAACCGGCAAGTGACATTCCCCCTTCCTGGAGTAGGATAGGCGCATGGTGCTCGAATTCAAACCAAGCTTGACATAACATTGCGACCCGGCATATGGCAAGCTCCCTTATCGAAGCTGAAAGAGTTGTACGAGTACGGACGGCACCAAAGAATGTGTTCCTTTTCGCGAGCGCGTTAGTCCATGTCATTGTTTCGTTGATGCGAGCCAATTCTCTAGGAGAGAAAAAGAGAACTCACCACCCGTCAGAAATAGGTGGTGCATGCAACAAACACCTATCCAAAGCAAGCAGGCCTGCTTTGCCACGCCGTTCCTTCACACGGGCTACAATCGCTGCGTCCGACTCGGAGGTAAAAACGGGCGGGTCAGGAACATACGGAAGACGCATCTTGACTGTTTTTGGTTCGTGACGTCCTCAAATTTGTAAAATAAACGTTATTCTCACTGTTTGATGGTCTTAAGGGGGTATTGACCTAATCTTATAAACCGACATCTTCAGGTTAGCGACGTTGTGATCTCTGCGAGACTGCGAAGTGAAGTGGGGTAAATGCGGAGTATTCTCAAGGGTCACACGAGACATAATTACAAGCCAAAGACGCCTCTTACACACCCCTGTAGTGCTGTCGGCTCGGGTGGGGAACCCAGCTCTTCGGATAGTTTGCCCAACTCTTAGTGTGCCTGTCAACATGCTAACAATTTTTATGGATCACGGGACGATCGGCTCTACAACCGTGTCTTCTACCGCCGCGTGAACAGCTCCTTCAACGCCTTGAACTACAATCTTCTAAGGAAGCTCTTCGGCGCCAGAAAGAGGCGTACCTGTTAGGTACAATGGCCGGAACTCTCAATGAGCAGCGTCGAATACCTATCGCTCATGTTGGAACGAACAATACACACTTCACTCTGGTGCACAGAAGACATGTCCCGGCACCGACTCCAGAAGACCGCGAGCACCTCCTTGAAGGCTGTTCGACGTTCCTCAACAATGTGATCTCGGTCCTTCGCAGGGACGTTCTCATGGACTACGGCAATAACGGGTCTAGTTTTGAGGGTTTTGATTTGGACGATGGTTCTAGCAGCATGTCGGAAAGCAGCTCTTGCGACTATTGGGGTGACGCGTATCTAGCCTTGACTGACCGCATTTACAGAGGGGACGTTGAAGGGGTGGCAGTCGTCCACAGTCCCGGGCTTGAATCGATCGAGTATTAGGTAGAGCGACAATTCCTTTCAATCCATAAATCTAGCGAAAACGACATTGACCGTGCTTACAAGTTCGCAAGCAATGTGAGCAATGCTTCATGAGTTTCAGGGAGGTTCCGGGACTCGTTGTCCTTTCTTATGCACCCAAGCAGCACTTTTTTGTAATTATTCGTCTACAATGGGGTGCTAGCACAAGTTCACACGTCATCGATTGAAGAAGGTCAAATCATGGTGCCTTGATTGCCAAGTACTCTGCGAAACGCAAGTCTACCGACAAACATGCTCAAATGCCTAAGGATTGGTGAAGGTATCCCTGCTCATGCTCGCTACTCTCATGATGAGGATTTGGAAGACGAATTGAAGGGCACTTCTATCGTCAGCATTCGTTTGTTGGCGTTCGCGTCTATCCTGTTCATTGAAATCAAATATAAAATGTCTCTAATCAAACATCTGACATGGCTTCAAAAGCAAGAGCTATGCTAGACAAAGAGTGCTCATAACGCCAAATGTTAACAGCTGCGGCTCAGATAGTTTCGAAATATTGACCGTTGCTCTCCATCCTAATAGACAAACCTAAGCTTCAACCATTCCCGCCTGAGTGATTGCGTGTGGTGGAAGCCCGTTTAGCTGCTTCTCTCCCATTTTTACATCTACCTTACTTGTTGCACCTGCTTCCTCCGTTCCATTTTCGCTTGCCGGTTCATACATGTGATCGGTCAACTCCAGATACGCTGATTGAGGCGGGACTGGCGGGTGATCTACGTTTGCCTCGTTGAGGTAGTAGATATCGAATTCATCGGACACGTCCATGTTGGTTAATCCATTTCCCAGCCATCCAATGGAGTTATTCTCTTCGTATTCGTACTCGAAGTCCTCCCATCGAGGGTCTTTGAGGGCTCTGAACATGTGCATAGGCGAACCTGTTCATCAAATCAGCAAAAAGACATATACAGCATTGTGAAGGGAATTGCGGAATGATTTGACTTACCTGGCCAACCTACAGACATTCTTCCGTCTTTGCTGCCTCCCTTGAACCAGCTTCGGCAGTCGGTCATATATGCAGTACCGACGAAGAATTCGTCGCAATATCGAGTAAAATTATCAACAGCAGATCTCTTGGGGTACATCGCCCTGATTTGCTGTGTTTGTATCTTGGAAATGAGCTCTGTAAAATAGTCGACCTCCTTTTCTACAATGAGGAGTAAGCCGCCTAGATTGGCGCTGTTGGGACCCAGGGAAACCATGAAATTCGGGAATTCGTCGACCATCATGGAGAGATATGTGCAAGGAGCCTTTTCCCATTTCTCCGCAAGAGTAATTCCATTCTTGCCGATTAATGGGAATCGAGGAATCCATTTGGTCTTGAAGCCGGTGGCACAGACAATGACATCAACAGGTCGGTGGACGCCATCCTTTGTGATGATGCCGGTCTCGTCAATACAGTCGATACCAGTTTTAATCACGGTCGTCTTAGAGTCCACGAGTGCCTCAAGGTATCCTGGCCCAGGGGTCAAACGACGACATCCCAGTGAGTAGGTCGGAATGAGTTCTTCCACTAGTTCAGGTTTCGAAGCTAATCGAGCCCTCATGAGATCCTTGAACTTCTTCGACACTTCTTTCTGAACATCGCCTTGATCATTAAGCACGACCTTGAAACCGCGATGTCTGGAAACCTCCAACTCTGCGGACAGCCATTAGTTGCAGTTTACCGAAAAAAGGCGATATAATTCATCCTTACCCGTTCTAAATTTAAGAAAGGCCTCTGGGTCATTTGCAAACTTCTCCTTCTGTGCCTGTGTGAGTGCCACTGGAAAAAAAGAGTGAGCAGGCTATCAATATCGTATAGTGGCACAGGGTGCGAAGCTTACACTTTTCTCCCGTTTCCGTATCCAACTCTGCTAGGATATCGGATGCTGCCGTTGGTGTGATCCATGTCGCTTCCCGAATGTAATGATCAAGCTTGCTGGCCTTCGGTAACATTGCCGGCACCATTTGAATACCGCTGGATCCATTTCCAATAACGGCAACACTCTTGCCCTATAGGTGAAAAGTGTTAGTCCCCGTACAGAAACTAAGCGACAAGAGGAGTACGAGTTGAAGCTTACCGTCCAGTCAAACTTCTCGTCCCAGTTGGCGCTGTGGAGAAGTTTTCCCTTGTAAGAGTGTATACCCTGAATGTCAGGCCAGCTGAAGTCGTTAAGAGGACCGGTTCCAGAAATTAGGACTTCAGCGCTATCCTTGATAATGGTGTTGGTCTCGAGGTCTTTGATCTTAGAAAAGAAGCACGTGAGTATGGCAAATTCGGTAACAATTTTAAGAGTCGAGATACGAAGCAGACGTGCTCAGACAACAGAGCTTGAGGCAAAACTTCAAACATACCTCTATTTGCCACTTAGCTGCGGCATCATCCCAGACGGCCTTTACCACCTCGTGGCGGAGCTTGATGTGTCGCATGCAGTCATATTTTGCAGCTATTCCCTTCCAGTATCTGTGAATCTCAGGAGCTGGAGCGTAGAATTGCGACCACTTCAAGCTCGGCTCAAAGGTGGCTTGATATGCGTATGAAGGAATATCACACGCGCATCCCGGATACCGGTTCTCGTACCAGGTGCCACCGATATCCGGGTTCTTCTCGTATACTTGTATGGCTGAATTTGGGATCCTTTGGACAATGCGGATGGTGCTGACGAGGCCCGAGATGCCACCTCCGATGACCACGATTCGTATCGGGCGAGCTTGGTCGACACTACGAGGGGTGACGAGAGGCATGTTGGAACTGGCGGTGGTAATTATGGCGCACGATGGGAGAAGAAAGACGAGGGGGAAATTGGAGTAGCTAAAGGAATGAGCTGGCGGCGAGAGCTTTTGGCAAGATTTAGAGGAAACATAAATGCGAGAACTACTAGATACATCTTCGCTGTTCCTCGCCTCATCGAACGACCGAGCAGTCCTAATGGTCTGTACCTCACGTGAGGCACTCCTTGCACATCCTAGACTTTCTTCCCGGGTACGCGCTAACGGCACAGCTCCAGATATTTTCCGACGCGGGGAGTTAGCCTCTAACCACGTTGAGCCGCGTTGTGGACTGATCGGCCCCGCACCCCACCCCCGCAGGCTTCCCCGCAGGATTTCCCCCGCCCCGTACACTGCCGACTGGATTCAGGCGCGGGTGGATCACTACCTTCGAAGATACCTAATCAGCTCCTCACTCTAATGTGGAGGACGATGGAACCGTTTGTCGTACGTTCCAGTGGAACGCTCGAATCACGGTACATCCTGGATCCTCTAACCACGAGTTCGCCCCTCGGACTTTGCTCTCGCCGCGTACGAGTATGAACAAGGCTGAAGTAAGATCAATGCAGTGCGGGGTGTGTCTTGAAAGGAACTATACAACTATTGCAAGGACTACGAAGGGATAATAGTTGAACTACAAAGAGTTCAACAAAAGAGTGCGGGCGAGCTTTTATATTGTACAGGGGTAATCTCTTGAATCGCTTCCAGAGAGGAGTGAGACTGCTCTCAGCAGTCTCAGCCTCAGCCTTGCGCCGTGTATGAGACTTGCCACGTGAACAACCAGAACCTGGAAACCTTCATCCAAGCATGCTACACCGTAACACTTCTCTATTCTGTAATAGTCTTGGGGTCAACGCTGGCTTTGGAGACATTGCCGGAAAGTGCTGGAGATTCAAGGATGCGTGAGGTGCGTGACTCTTATATTACAATATCCACCTGCGACTGCAAACGTTGACATCGTAGTCAAGGACAATCAGATACAGCTGGTTGTAAAACTCCTTCGCTTGACGTCTCGAATGAACTGTAAAGAGTGGCCGAGGTAGGCCGACTGCGTAGTCATGATATCGTTATTATCCATGGACACTCATTGCGTCTGTCACATACGGTGAATGGGAAAAACAGTGAGCTTTGGAATGGTCGTTTGCAAGAACAACAATCGTTATATAAAGAAGGGTGCTACTACAGCTCCATTACTACCAAGCAGACAACGCCTTCTCCGATTGGAAGATATCCGAGGCGCAAACATTTGTATATCAACTGCGAGACGAACGGACAGAAGTAGCGTGAAGCAATCTAATGAACAGGAAAGTCTAGATGCGAAGCGAGTGGCCGTAACCCATGCACGTAAAACAATATCATTCTCATCCCAATCGCTATTTTGCACTGTACAAGGGCAGAGGCACACCCTCGAGGTCTGCTTTGATCTGGAGTGCCAAAAACCGAGATCCGAATCTTGCCCATGGCGCTCCCCCTCCCATGTACCAGATCGCAGGATCTGCTCTATAGTCAGCGCTGTCATGATCCCCCAATTGACCTGAAATAGGGTCTCTTACGCTTCATTGGTTTGAATGCACCATTGAGTTCTCCTTCATCGTCGATGCCCCAGAAGTCATCCAGGCCTGGTCCAACATCGGCGCCAACAAGCTTGATAGCTTCCAGGCGCATGTTGCTTTGGAATCCGGTGCAGAACATAATCACATCAGCATCAATCTTACTTCCGTCCGAGAATTGTAACCCAGATGGAGTGAAAGCTGTGATCTTTGCGCCGTTCTTGACCTTGATCTGTATTTGATTCAAATTAGCACACCGAACAATTTAGACAGGTGGCAGGATGAGGGATTTGGCGATCGGGCTAAGTGAAGAACTTTACCTTTCCAGCAATGATTTTGGCGGCGCCACCCACATCAGTGTGGTGGCCACCCGCACCGTCGCCGAACGTGCACTTGACCATGTCCGCAGAACGTTCGACCAGGAATCCAGCACGCTCCAGTGCGTCCAGCCTTTCAGGATCCCGTTCCATATGACCGCGGTAGTAATTGATTGACATCAACCTTGCCACGGCCACTGGTAAAGTGATAGCTCGCCTGTCTGCGAGTTCGAGCGGGGTGTGTTTGTTGTAGTTTACTGTAATGAGCCAAGTCAGACTTTATTGAACAACACAATCTCTTCAAGTCACTACTCACCGTCGGTTGACTGTTGGTACCATTCTATAGGAAAAACGGCTTGTCGAATAATTAGCTTTGATAACATGTAGAGGTGAACAAGCGAATGACTTACGCGTTGCACTACGCTGAACCATTGTTACCGATGAACACTCAGCGTCTACCATGTCCTCCGCCACGTCATGAGCTAGTGATAAGAAGTTAGATACTAAATAAATGATTAAACTCATATAGTCGACTCACCGGTATTGGCAGATCCCACTATAACAGCGGACTTTCCTTTCCAAGCATGGGCAGATGTGTAGTCAACAGAGTGCAGAAATTCTCCACGATACAGGTCCTGCATACGAGTCGTTAGCTTTACAGGGATTCAAAAATACGACAGGATTTGTGCTTAGCTCACCCGACCGGGTATGTTGGGAATATTTGGTACTACTCCCAAGCTTCCAATAGCGAGGACTAGATGCCGTGTCTTCAGGCTTATGGTTTCTCCGCTCTTGTCGACACTCAGAGTCCAAAGCTTCGTGCTTGCATCGTACGATGTGTTTTTGAGTTGAGAAGAACATGATATGTTCTATGTCAATTTGTCAGCGTATTGTTCGTACTTTTCCTGCTGTGAGCCACGTACAAGTCCTTGTAATTTGACATATTTCTTGTATGTGCGAATGAGGTCCATACGTTTGGGATAATTTGGAACGTCTTCATCAAAGCATCCAGCAAGAGGGAATTCAGCAAAGTCCTTGGTGGTGTGAACTATACATAGTGTCTGATTAAGTCACTGTGACACGAGTGGGAAGCAGGGTAATGGACATCCTCACATTTAGCAGATTCGTACCGATTCTTCCAGTTGTCTCCTACCTCAGGGTGCTTCTCCAAGACAAGGCACTGAACCCCCATGGCCTTGAGGCGAGCCGCGATACACAGTCCGGAGAACCCGGCTCCTACGATGACGCATTGGTAAAACTCGTTCTCTTGGATGGCAACGTCCAGGGGATGTTCCGCAGTGGTCCCATTCCCGTTCACTTGGGTCCCGTTCACTTGGGCCGGGGCGCGATCTGGACCGGGAAAGCCTTTGATCTCTTCTAGTACCGTGGTAAGCATCCAAATCTTCCATTGTGAGGACGAATCTTGCGTGAGACCGATAGAACCTGAGCACGAAAGCCCAGGGCGACCCTGAGTCTCAAATGTGTAATCGGCCTGAATCCATGAATTATCTGTTCCCGTCCGAACGATATTGGCGGTCCCAATCGAAAATCTGAAGTTCGTGGGCCGGTGAATCAATCCGAGCTTCTTCCAGACTGACACGATGCGCGGTGCCGTATACAACGTGCGGAAAGTTCCTGTGAGCGCGCAAAGATCTCTCCAGACGGCATTTGGAATCAACACATCTTCCTCTAGCTGTTCTAGCTGGCGTATCGCAGCCGCCGCAATGGCACTGAGGTCGGCTTCAGGGTCGATGTTCGTCTTTGGGAGAGAGAGTGGGAGGGACTCGAAGAGCAACCGGTTTTGCTCTTTCGGGGGCAACTGCTCCTGCAGCGACAATGAAAGTGGGACTTGTTCCATAGTCATGGTCGTTTGATTAGCCATGTGAGGACTGTAAGATTGTTCAAAGAGGGATCAAAGGACGTGGGCGCACGGCGCGTCAACAGGACAGATAAGGATTAAGAATGAGATACACTTCGGCCTACGAAGATGAAAAAAAAAACCTGTAGTGCTACGAGCGACACTTCGAGATATGGGCCGAGACCAAAACAAAGACCGGGATTAGAATCAATCAATTGTCGATTCCGGGCGGAGTAGTATAGTACAAGCCGGATCCCGGCGCAGGACAGAAACTAGCTTGGAGCAAATAGAGGCACAGCAAGACGGGGAGATTGTTGTTTGCCAGTCGGGAGGTTCGGTGTCGAACAAAACGAACATACCGAGTTACCCATTGTGACGAGCAAAGTACCCTACGGAGTGCAGGAGCGCTAGTGAGGAAGATCCGGGGGGCGAATACTGCCTTCTGATAGTGTGATATGGGGGCTAGCGTGCCAATCAGGATAAATTCTCCATGATAGAAGATGGTTGAACTGCCGACCCGCAGCGGATGCGCCTGAATTGCTGAAGGTTCGAATGAGCTCGCCCGGCCCTTCGCTACATGCCATCTTGGGCTACCCGAATTACAATAGCACCGGATGTAGACGAGAAAGATGATGTCGGCCCCACCGCTTCGGCTCCAGACTTCAGAATTGGAAAAGTCAAGCGACACCCCGCAGCTGGTCCACCTTCTAGAACCGACGAAAGGCGCTCCCACCCCCTGCCACCGCGCTGATTGTGTGACTGGCGATGGCCGGTCGTTGGGCTGTAATTCTCCAAATCGAAATCGATCCTAGCTCTGGGTGCGAAGCGTGAACTCTTTCACCAAACTCAAGTCACTGCACGGGCGCATCGCCGGACCACCTGACGACCAATTGCTGAGGATAGGTTGGTGTAGCCGTCGGTGAGCCTACAGACGGCATCAAGTCGCGTCTCAGATCTCGTCCTGATAACACCCAGCCTACCGTGACGTTTGTGCCTGGCAAAGATCGCAACCTCAAAAAAGTAGGGTTTCTGAGCCCCTCACCTCGCCATGGCATCCTCTTCGAACGCGTCAGTGCAGAAAATGCCTCGAAAGCTGTGGGAACACTCCGACCGCCAGTCGACTCGCATGTGGAAATTCATGCAGAAGGCCAATCGCAAATATGGACGCACTATGAAATCCTTCAACGACCTGTACGCCTGGAGTATCAATGACGATACACGCGATCACTTCTGGCGGACCCTCTGGGATGAAGTCAGCTTGGTACACGAAGGCTCCGCCCAACAGGTCTTCGATCAAGGCGCACGGATGGACAGCGTCCCGGAGTGGTTTCGCGGCGTACGATTGAATTTTGCGGAAAATATTCTCTATTCTAAAGGAACGGGTGCCAGTGACCGATCAACCGTTGGCAAAGAGGATGAGAAAATCGCGATTACTGAGGTACGAGAGGGCGGATCCAGCGTGAAGCCATATTCTTGGGGCCAACTACGGGCAAGAGTTGCACGACTAGCGCGCGCAATGGCAACCCACGGGGTTGGACGAGGAGATAGGGTAGCTGTGGTGGCAAGCAATAGTATCGACACTCTGTGCGTTTTCCTAGCCACGACTGCTTTAGGAGGGATTTTTAGCAGTAGTAGTACGGACATGGGAAGTCAAGGGATACTAGATCGGTTGTTACAAATCCAGCCAAAGTGGGTGTTTATGGACGATGGAGCCGTATACAATGGGAAAATATTGGATTTGAGACCAAAGATCAAGCAAGTTGCAGCAACTATGGCGCAGACCCAGGCATTTCAGGGCATAGTCGTCATCCCTAGGTTCAACACGCCCTCAGACATTACTTCCATAGCTCAGACCAGACCGCTCGCCCAATACCTCGAGGGTTTTCCGTTGGGAGATGCCGCGATTAAGTTCGAGCGTGTGCCTTTCCGCGATCCTTGTTTGATTGTCTATTCGAGTGGAACGACTGGAATGCCGAAATGTATTGCCCATTCCGTGGGCGGTCTTCTAGTCAATGGCAGCAAAGAAGGCGCACTTCACCACGAGCACGGGCCGGACACGGTCACTTTACAATATACAACGGTGAGTACTGCCCTCGACTCCAGCAGGTCTTTGGAACATAAATGACTTTGAGCATCATCTAACGCTTGCAGACCGGCTGGATCATGTATCCCCTCGCAGTTCTCGACCTCTTAAGCGGCTCTCGCGTGGTCCTGTACGATGGCTCGCCATTCCAGCCTGATCTGACCATGTTACTTCGACTGGCGAGTGAGCAAGGGGTTACGCAATTCGGTATTTCGCCGCGCTACCTCGAGGACTTGCGAAAAAACGGCATTACGCCGCGCAAGATGTACGATTTGTCTAAGCTACGTCGTGTCATTTCTACGGGTATGATCCTTCACGACCAACTCTTCGAGTGGTTCTACGACGAGGCATTTCCAACACACGTAGTGATCGGTAATCAGTCAGGTGGGACGGATCTTGCTGGCTGCTTTCTTATTGACAATCCATTATCGCCTCTATATGTCGGAGGCTGTCAAGGCTTCAGCCTCGGACTGGCAGTCAAAGCCTATGAACAGGTCGATCCAGGCAACGAAGATTGTAAAGAAGGCAGGGAGGTCCCAAATGGCAGCATCGGAGAACTTGTGTGTACAAAACCATTCCCGAACATGCCACCACTATTCTGGGGCAAGGATGGCGCCCAGAAATATCACAGCGCATACTTCGAACGTTTCGAAGGTAAGTGGTTCCCTCAGCCAATTTTCAGCCCTAAAATCGTATAGCACAGCTCACTATTTGCAGACGTCTGGACCCACGGGGACCAGATCGAGATTCATACGAGCACAGGACAGATAACTCTACACGGTAGATCCGACGGAGTCTTGAATCCCAGTGGTATTCGGTTCGGCTCTGCCGAGATATACTCGGTGATAGAAGCCAACTTCCCCGATGTGGAAGAGAGCCTTTGCGTAGGTCAGCGTCGTCCTCAAGACACCGACGAAACGGTGCTGCTTTTCCTGAAGATGGCTCCCGGACGCTCCTTTTCCAAGCAACTTGCTACAGACATCGGCCAGAGCATTGCGAAGTTGCGATCCAAGCGCCATGTTCCACGGTACATCTTCGAGGCGCCGGAGCTTCCTGCCACCATCAACGGTAAAAAGGTCGAGTCGCCAGTGAAGCTCATTGTTAGTGGAAAAACAGTCAAGCCAAGCAGTACGCTGGCGAATCCCGAGTGTCTGAAGTTCTTTTACAAGTTCCAAAACGTGGAACAACTGGTAGGAAAGATATCTACGGCGAAATTGTAAAATTTCGCGTTGGAATCAGAGCAAAGGGGGCATCACTGTAGCAAGACTGACTACTGTATCGCGTTGTGTGGAGCCGGGGGTTGCTTAGTTGTTCGTCGGCAATGCCACTTGAATATGAATACAGTAATCATTGTGTGCTAGTAGCCAGTACCTTGATCGTGTTTCAGCTTAATTTTAGCATTGGAATTTCAAAAATTGAACCAAGGGTTATAATATATATGACTTTTCCTTGAACAGCTCCTCCCTTCCTCGCGTGCACCACGTCCAACAGATTTTTGGTTCGTGGATAGAGTCACGGAAAGGCTTCCTATTCAAATAGTAAACAAACTTCGTGATGCTAGCACGCACTTTCACAGTTGTCCATTCAAATTGCTGTCAAGTTATTTACTACTCAAGCTACTATAGATGGGCTTTTAGCAGTTTCGCTAGAACCTTCGACACCTCCTCAGGCTTCTCGACAATTGGAAGGTGGCCAGCTTCAGGAATGATGATCAAATCCGCTCCCGTGCCGCCATACTTCTCCGCTAGCTCCTTCATGGCCCCGTTGATGGGCAGATCGTCGGCACCCGCAAGGAAGATTGCTGGCACTTTGACCTTTTCAACTCCAGTGAGGACATCATATGACGAGATCGCATTGACGATGCTCTTGAAACCGTCCAGACTGTTCACATATGTCATCTTGTTGAGCGTCTCCACGATCTTTTCCTTCGGTCCACCGTCATAGGTTGCGGGGGAGAGCCATCGCTTGACTGTGACAGTGCCCAGCTCTGATCCGATAACGCGAGCACCCTCGGCATCTTTGGGAGCCTCCTTGTCGTCTTCCGATATCTTGATTCGGTCGGTCCAGGCATTGCCGAAGCCAGGCGGACTCTTGGGGAAAAAGTCGCAAGGGAGAATGGTGGCCACGCGCTCCGGGAACTTGAGGACCAGGTTGACGGCCGTGATACCTCCCAAGCTGACTCCCATCACCGCTGCGGCTTTTGAAACTCCAACATGATTGAGAAGCGCGACTATGTCCTCCGTCAAAATGTCAACGGTCAAGGGTCGCTCGCCGCCCTTGTTTGAGCGTCCGCGGTTGTCGTACCGCAGAATCCGGTATTTCTTGTTCTCTGGGACCGCGTGAAAGGATGCGACGAATTTATCCCAGAGAGGCATATCCGCCAAACTCGGGTTGCTGAGGACGATGAGCGGTGCATCGGGTCCTTCACCACCGTCTAGGCGGTACGGAATGGAGAATCCATCCGCCATTGTGGCGGTTTCGATTAAACTCATGGCGTCGTCTGTAGTGGGCTGCCGTAGGACAGTGATTGAGACAAATAGCGACTATTCCGCAGGAGAGTAGAGACTCGAGAGATGGCAGGTTGCGCTCGGGATATATGGCGTCCCTTCGACCCAACACCCCTCTCTAGGCTGCTGTAACAAACCATCTTTGGCCGCATGCAGACAACGCCAAACAGTAAGATCACCGGACGAGCGAAGCATAGCAAGGTCGGGCTGAGTGCCTTGACCTAACTCAAGCATTTTACATGTCTCGCGTTGATCAAGGCGCGAGGTCCGACGTCGTTGGAGAAGAAAAGAGTCCACACCCAGGTGGGATCCCCAGATTTCTGGCATTATTCAAAGGTGGGGCCGAGAGGGGGTGGGGTCAAGTCAGGATGCGGGATGGATCTCGAACTTCGGGAATTCACTGCCGAAGTCTGGGGCCGAGAGGGGGTGGGGTCAAGTCAGGATGCGGGTCCATGTTCGGGATGGATCTCGAACTTCGGGAATTCACTGCCGAAGTCTGGGCGGCTCTCTGCGGGGTACACATGACAGCGCGGCGCGCCTGGCTTAAAGATGCAACGCCAAAGTAAAATGCGATGGAGAGCAAAACATTCTTCATCTTCTCCCATTGAGTGCGGAATCGAGTATTCTAGGTAATTATGTCTACCACAACAGCAACGACCAGCTCTACCAGTGGAGGATCAGAGAAGAAAATCCAGGCCCTGCGATATCACGGCCCAAAGCAGCTCAAAGTTGAACAAATACCAGCCGTGTTAGTATAATCCGGATGACACGCCATAATGGTGCATATTTGTGCAAATTACTAACTTGGGATTTGTTGGTGATCGTATAGAGCGTGTCAATCGCACCAAGTTCGCGTCAAAGTCGCTTACTGTGGCATTTGCGGATCCGACATACACGAATATTTGCATGGACCAATCTTCGCTCCTCCAATTGGCGGCAAGCTGCCGCAGACCGGGCTCGAGCTGCCGGTTACCTTTGGCCACGAATTCGTCGGGACGGTAACAGAGGTTGGCTCGAATGTCACCAACGTCGTTGTTGGCCAGAGAGTTGCCGTGGATCCAATCATTTCCGACCGCCACTATGGCAAGGAGCCATGCGCCGCGTGTCGGAACGACCAGTACAATGCGTGCACGCGAGCTTCGGTCGTCGGACTGAGCCACGAAGGCGGTGGTCTAGCCAGTGAGGCGGTGGTCCGAGCCGATACCTGTATTCCCCTGCCTGACTCCATCTCGCTAAAAGTTGGTGCACTCATCCAGCCATTGACGATATCTTATCATGCTATCCGCATGTCTGGACTTAAACCAGGCCAGACGGCCCTCGTGTTAGGCGCTGGTCCCATTGGTCTTGGAATCGTGGCACTTCTACGAGTATGGGGCGCGAAAGTGATCGTGGTCAGCGAGCCTACACAGAGTCGGAAGGCGCAAGCAGAGAAGTTCGGCGCCGATTTGGTCGTCAACCCTCTCGACAAGGTTGAGGGAGGGGATGCTGTCAGAGCCGCTGTGGATAGCGTGACTTCTGGAGACGGTGTCGACGTTTCGTTCATCGCGGCAAGCCAGCAAGCTGTCCTGGATGCTGCGGTAAATTCGACTAAGAGCGGTGGAATGGTCTTCAACGTGGCCATTCATGCGAAGCCAATGCAGGTTGACATCCGAGCACTCACCGTGGCTGAGAAGAAAATGGGGACAGCCATTCGCTGCACTGACGAAGACTGGGTTGGTGTCATTCGTGCCATTGAGGAGGGCAAAATTCCAAATATCGAGGAAATGATCACTTCGACGGTGCCGATCAGCAAGGCCATCGACGGGGCGTTTTTGGAGTTGATCAACAACACAGAAGCCCACGTGAAGATATTGATTCACCCAGATGAGTGATTTAACTTATTACTCTTATCAGTGAATCGGTTTGGTGAGGTGTAGATATCCTGTAACATAGCAAATAGAATCAACGGCTATCTAGGCTTGAGTTTACAGATCTTGCTTCTTCACACGATTATATATTCGACTCTGACCACATACACGTTTTTTATATCCGGAGGGAACATCAAGATACAGTCGTTCTCTAATGTAGGGTGCGAGATTGCGGGCAGCTGTCTGTTGGTAGGGTGACCCTTCTGGAGCCAACATGACGATGGGACCGATACAGCCACTCGATCAAAATAGTTGTCATCATATATGTCTTCTTGCCACTCCCCAGCCAATAACGTGTAGCCTCGAGATCGATGTTTTCGAGTACCCGATGCCGTTATCCATGGCCGGTCGTGACCAAAGGCGGCAACTGATCTGTACCAGATGCATTTATATGCAGTACAATCCATCACTCTGCTCTCTTTTTTCACCAGGCAGAAGTTGTGTGTGAAGTCCCTTTGAGATTGGCCTCCTCCAGAACAAGTCAAGTTCATCCGTGTTATACAACATATGCATTGTATATTCTAGTGTTTTGCGGACTGGCCGCATGCGGCACGGATAGGTGCCATGTGCTCGTCACTACCGATTGGTAGGGAGGCGGCCTCGCCCTAAGCGTCACGCTCTGGCGGCTGTTGAGACCATTACGCCATCCATCACCGAACGTGGGTGTAGGCTGGCATTCGTTCTCGCCTGTCTGCGACCGAATCTCTTTCGCTTGATCGAGTAGGATCTCATTGCTTGTATGGCCACCAGCGGCTTTGGCTCGGTACTGCCATTTAGCAAATATCTTCTCTAATGCAGGCCACCTGTTTGCGTCGAGTGGATAAATGATGAGCCGAGAGCCTATCGAATACTGGTATCAGGCTCGCAGCGGCGCGCGTTCGTCGCTGGGAACACCGCGAGGCATTTTTCAGGCATCTGGATACAATGATAATCAGGTTTCATGCGCCCGTCGTCGTTGCCATCGCGAAAACGCGAAGGGGATTTTTGCCGAGAAGGGAGGCATGGGCAACGTATCGCTATAACAATAAAGTAGACTTATCTAAGATTCTACTAACCTGGTCTCGTCCAATTGCTGTATGTATCTGGTGATACGGTAAGTTCACATGGATGGAGAGCTGACTTTGTCCTTAACTCGTTAGTCCACTCTGGCCTTTGCCCTCACCAGGTGGCTAGTGGACCAATGAGACCCTCTAAGTCAGCGGCTGAGACAGACATATACGGAGCAGTCCAGGTAGTTGGGAGGTACGTAGTAGGCCCAGAGGGAATGATCGCTTATCCTAATAATGCAGCTAAGTTAATCTTTCAATATCTCGTGCCACCTCGTAACTCCAATCCACAACTCCACACCCCCACACTATATACCTTAAAAGTCTTGCAGAGCCTCGTATATTACTCCCCTTTCCCCCATACCTTACTCCCTTTCATCGCCAGAGTGGATGTATCTTTAGGGCTCTAAAATGGGGTTAAAACTACTTGGAAAACCGCGACTTGACGCGTTATGGCTAGCTGATACTAGAAATCATCACTACAAATGGGTATAGTAAACAGTGGCAGTCATGTTATTTTATGTTATAGTGGTTTGACTGACGCGTTTTGTGCGATGCTGCTCTACATCTTAACACGTGACATCTCCACGCGCCATTTCCCGGTTGACGGCATCCGTTGCTCCGCATCTCCACATTTAACTTCACATACATCCTGCACTGGGTCTGGTTCTGTCACGGACGCGAGAATCTCCTCAATCAACACCAGCACTTCTCTCATCCTATCTTTCCGTGATTCGTTTTTGTCTTCTGAAGGTCATACCGCGGGCTACTATCAACTGTACATGGGTGATTGGCTGGCTCACCGTCCGAGAGCTTCACCTCGTCATAAAAGCAGAAATGCTTCAACATTTGCATTGATATGCGTCATTTACTTAACTCATCTTGCTGTCCACCACAGCCCGGTTGAGATCACATAGGAATCCCCCGATTTGTCTCGTTGGCTTCATCTGTGCTGTTGCTAGGCTACATGCCCGCACAATACAATGGACGAAGAACTTGTCTGCAACGCGTGCGGTGCTAGATTTCGACGAGCTGACCACCTCTCGAGACACCGACTTCGTCATCTGGGCCACCGTCCATTTCAATGTCCTGATTGCAAACTGACTTTCTCCCGGAGGTGAGTTTGCCCCTCTCACGCTTGGTCTGTCATGGATGACCAACAGACGTCAATTCTAGAGATACTATGCAACGTCATCTGGCCATGCATGCAAAGTTACACTCCCACGATGGTCTTGTCCTTGACACGAGGTCGGCAAGCTCGTTGGATAGGGTAAGACATGCGTGCGTCAAATGCGCCCGATCTAAACTTCGCTGCGATGGCAAGGAGCCCTGCAGTCGCTGCATGGCAAAGAACCACACATGCTCCTACAGATCCTCCCAGGCATCTCGGGTACACGAGGAAGCGGCTTCCCAGGCCATGCCCACCTATTCAGATGCTCACATGTCTGATGACTCATCGCAGCCTAATGGTCAGCAGCAATCGCTCGACATGGCCGCCACCCAACAACCTCCGAATCTTCAGCCCACGTTTGACGGGCAGGGCCACACCTCCGGTCTAGAGGCCTCTAATTTTCAAGCCAACCTTTCAATGCACCTTCCAAATTCATCTCTAGCTTGCGGAATGCCGTCTCACCAGGAGCATCTGCCTTCCACCGCTTCTTACGATGCGATGATGGTTCCACCAAACCAGAATCTTCCTCCAACGTTCTCACCAGCTTCACAACCTGATAGGGTTCCGCTTCCCGGGTTCATTCCACCCTCCGGTTCCGATCCCTTCTTCGCGACCCTTCAAGACGCTGTCTTCTGGGATGATTCTCGGTATCTGGCTCCATTGTATCAAGGACCGTATAATGACTTTCGGCTTTCCTGGCCTGCAGATCAGGCCCACTCTGTGCATACAGACATGGCATCATCCGAACCTAAATACGACCACAACCTGTCTGACACAAGTGCCCCTGTCCCAAGCTTCCTGGGTGCGAGATGTAGCCCGGAACCAAACGAGGGACAGGGTCTGCGTTTTGATGACTTCATGAGCCAGACCTGGACTCGAATGCAGCCCAATTCTACTGGGAACGAGCACTCCAAAGAGCCTAAAGGAGCTGGACAAAACTCGGGCGCTCCGAGAGAAAAGAGCCATCGTCCTGTGCTACCTGCTTTTCCCCCGATACTCTCCTCCGACACCAACAATCGCCAATGGGAGTCCGAAAACTATGCACGCGTGAATCCATTACCGCAGCAAACATACGACCGGATTGTAGCCCAATTCCATGCTTTAAACGTTACTAACTCTCAATTCATAAAATTTACAAATGGCAAATTTCCCTCGTATGCTGCTTGCGACGCCTTTCTACAGCTTTATTTCGAAGAATTCAATCACCTTTTCCCTCTGTTTCATGAGCCGACGTTCGATCCCACTCACGAGCCTTGGTTATTGGTCCTCGCGATCATTGCGATTGGCTCCCGCTTTTCGAAGGTCTCGAGAGCTGTGGACTGTGCTGACATCCTGCAAGAGTTCGTGCGTCGGGCCTTTAATACCACTGTTAGTATCTTATCGTTCATTCTTGTGCTCAATTGGGCTGCAGCATGGCGAATGCTAATTTATCTTTAGATCGATCGACACTACGAATCCACTTACGAGCTCTGGTTAACCCAAGCTGGACTACTGCTTCAAATTGGAATGCAGTTTTCCAGTGATTTGAGGCTTATGGAATTGGCCCAGTCCATGCGGGGCACGCTTGCTACAATATACCGAAAAACCAATTGTTTCATCGAACCTAAGCACCACTTGGTCACATCAGAATCGCAAGAGGCAGGCGTCGCGGCTTGGAGAGCGTGGGCGCGCACGGAAAGCAAACGTCGGCTTGCATATACGCTTTGGGTGAGCTCAGCTGTCTGTTTCTCTTGTATAAGCAACCTAGAGTAGCTGCTCTCTCCATGTAGGCCTCGCTAACAAGACCTCCCTTGCGCATTAGTTTGTTGATGGTCAATATACCCTTTTCTTTGACCTGCCACCAATTATACCGACCAATCTACTCCGGGTACAACTGCCCTGCACAGAAGAGTTGTGGCGTGCTCCTACAGCATCGGCTTGGATTGAGCAGTGGAACCAACACGGTAAGTCCTGATCAGATTCACGATCTGTTGTTTCTGGAGATGGCTAAGGAGAAACGCAGTGGATCCGCCGCTTTGTATTCGTCGGGAATTAAATAATCTTTACAAGACCAGCACTCCCAAAAATGGACTCGGGGATTTCGCCATCCTAATGTTAGTCATGGGCGTGTTTCTAAGCGCTGTGCATGGTCGGAGAAGTATGCAAGAAGGCTGCTATAATCTGCTACACCGGGCAGATTCAGGGGAAGACGCAGAGGGTGGGACATCTCCACCAGAAACATTTCCAGGCACCCGCAAGACTATGGCCTTGCTGCGAATTCTGTGCTCCGGAATTGAGGAATCACCGCGACTATCCTCTCTAAAGTCTACGATCCTGCATCACTACCACAGCATCGGGATCATACTTGGTGTTCCACTTGGTGAGCTATTCTGCTTCGGTGGTTTTAGGGTCACTAGCGCCGAGATGTATCATTGCCGGAACCGTCTCAAGGTGTGGATTGAACGATGTGGAAGAGAGGCTCGGCAAGTGGCTTCCCATGCGGGTCAGCTTTTTTCGTGCATACGTCAGTCAAATATGCATGGGTACTACGAGTGCCGGGCTTTCATGGTGGCGTGTCTAAGCCTCTGGATATACGGGGAAATGTCGGAGCCCCAGAATGAGTTAGATGGTGAGCAAGCGGCTGTTGAGACCCAACAAGTGACCAGATCGACCCTGCGACTGGATCGTTGGCCAAGTAAACAGATGGAAGAATCGTGGCTAGACAACGGTACGAATTTGCGGCCATACCTGGCCGGAGTGGGCTGCATAGTCGGCTCGGATGGCGTCTCGCGACTCGTCGAGGAAGGAGGTCGAGTACTCTGCGGCTCCCACACATGGTCCTTCAGCAACGTGATGGGAAAGGCGCTGATGCTATTCCATGAGCTACAGTCGACTACGAGAGGCTAGCATATATGCATGTACAAAAGAGACGTTTGAAGAACACGTTCGCAAGGCTGAAGCATCATGTTCCCCCATCCACAAGAATTGGCCAATTACATCAGAATCCTGACAAGAGGAGACACAGAAATGACAGGTATAGGAGAACCCACTCGAAGCCACTCCTGTCGTCGGGCCAGTCCTTTTCGCTCGGTTATCTGCACCAATCGCCAGCACTTGAGCAGTCTAATTGCACGTTAGGCAATGTGTGGTGCTGCTCATCACGCTTCTGTTGTCACTCTTTGTTGCATTTTTGAAAGACTTGAGCGGCCGCATGTACCACCTAAGGGGCATATATAGCTTTCACCATATATCAGAACTTCAGAAGCAATTGAGTGCAAAACCCTGAATCTATGGCGGCAAAACAATGTATCACGTGCAGGATATCGTCCAAATTACGCCTGAGGCAGCGATGTGCTCCATCCGCCCCTCGTGCCGCACTTACATCTTCGGTCCTAGTTAGTGTAACAGAAGGGTCCATATACCTCAAGTCACGAGGCACACTTCGGGGCACCATAGGCCCTCTGCGCATAGATACGTCTGTCCGGTGCTAATAGCTGTACCCCGCATCGGCCCCGCACGTCGTGCAACTCCACAAGCACCCAAACTCCAGTGGCGTCTGTGGACAACCCGATGTGCGGACCCCGCCATGAAAGATGAATCCGATGCACGTAGAACTCTTACAAGGGACAGCTTTATCGGGCTTTCGGAGCTACCGAGAGAGCGAGGACGAGAGTGCTAGCTAGAGGTAGGAAGTGAAGCGGGTAACGGAACCAGAGAAACATCCAGACAAAAGGGGCAAGATGGGGCACTGGGGAACAACGGCTATATATCATCTTCCTCGTTCCTCGATATCGATTCTCGTACCAGAGTGTGGAGCATCATTTCTTTTACACTTTACTTTGTAGGTTCTCAGCTGCAGATCAACTCTCACTTCGAAGATGGTTTTCGTCCCAAAATTGCCGCCGCTTGGCTCCATCAAGACGATTGACGACTCCGACCCCCGCTTCATTGCCCACATCAACGAGGAAGTCGAGCTCAAAGACGGCCAGCGGATTCGTTTCAATGTTTTTGTGCCTCGTACCGGCGGTCCAAAATGGCCCGTTCTCATAGGCGCCTCACCTTATGGAAAGGACGTGTAAGTGTATTTGTGCTGATCACTATGGAACCCTACGGCTTACTTTGGCATATGAAGAGACTACCGATATTGTAAAGCGTACTCCTGGTCCGGCAAGGATATCCCTGAGGAGCACGTCTGCAACTACCTCAGGTTTGAGGCGGCCTCTCCAGCGTTCTGGTGCCCACAAGGCTATGTCCTCATTTACTGGGATCTCCGTGGCACCAGCCAGACGCCTGGCTATTACGAACATTTCACCGATACGCAGTACGACGGTAAGTCTCCTCTCCATTTTCAACATCCTCATGCCCTCTTTCGAGCAATGGCTGACCATAGAGGCAGATTACTGTCAAATGATCGGCTGGGCGGCCGATCAGTCGTGGTCTACGGGCAAGATAGGCTTGACGGGCATCTCATATCTCGGTGTGAACCAGGTTCGCTTCTCTCTGCTCATCCCGCCGTTGACTCTCTCTAACTGAAAGTTCACGCATGTAGTGGCCTACAGCAGCCCTTAAACCACGTGGTCTCGCTGCCATCTGTCCCTGGGAGGCTTTCACTGACTTCTATCGTGAGGGTTATAGACACGGCGGTATCGCCGCGAACGGTGTAAGTTCTGTTCCAATGCCATCCGTTCGACATGGTCATTGACATTAAGATAGTTGTGGACGCGCTGGATGGAGAGACAGATGCTGCCAATTCAATACGGGAGCAGGGACAGGGAAGCATCAAATTTCCACCCGATGTCTCCGGAAGGCGAGTTGACGGTAGAGCAACTTGCTGAAAACTTCGAAGATCCTAGGGTTTCTTGTCGCAATCCTGCGAACGAATTTATTGACGATGAATATTTTTCACGCCACGCTGCTCATGTAGACCTCTCGAAAATTGAGGTTCCGGTTCTCAGCGTAGGCAACTGGGTAGGTCACCATTCGCTCTCATGCTAGCTAAGCCCTCTCTGATCGTGATTTAGGGAGGGATCAATCTCCATCTTCGCGGCAACGTAGTTGGTTATCTACGTGCTGGATCGAAATACAAGTTCCTTCGCGTACATACCGGACGCCACGATATGCCATACTACCTCGAATACCAGCAACAGATGGTATCTTTCTTCTCCTGCTTCTTAAAGGGTGATGACTATGCTGGTTGGACTACTGGCAAAGAGCCCGCAGTTCGTTATGCCATTCGAAAAGGCTCGGCGCCCATGGGTACTCTCGACGAGAGCAAAACTTTCCCTTTCCGCGACGAGAATGAATGGCCTATTGCCAGAACAAAGTATCAGAAGCTGCACTTGCAGTCTGACAAGAGTCTTGATACGAAAACTCCATCCAAAGAGGAGACTTTGTCGTACAAAGCTGGCGATAAGTAAGTGTCAACTCAAGTCTCAAGCGCGTTTTCTTTCTTGTGGCGCTAACGAAATCAACAGGGAGGGCGGATTTTTCAAATTCGAAACTGCTCCAGCTACAGAGGAATATGAATTCTGCGGTCATCCAAGCGTCAAGCTGTCGGTCAGTCTCTCTGGCCACAAAGGTGAAGCGCCCCCGGATATTGATGTCTTTGTTGCAATTCGCAAACTTGACACGGATGGAAAGGAGGTGTGGTACACGTCTAGCACTGGCGAGCCCAGCCCGGTAACATTTGGCTGGATCCGTGCCTCTCACCGTACTCTCAGCTCCAAGCCTTACCCCGAGATAGCCGAAGGAGCGCTGCCATTCCCAGTGCTGAGCCACAAACGAAGCGATAGGAAGGATGTCAAGAACGACGAGATCTACGACCTTGAGTGCGAGCTTATGCCAACAAACCTTGTTGTTGAAAAGGGCGAGCGCCTGGTCTTGGAGGTTGGCGCATTGGATCCAGAAGGTAGCGCATGGTTCGGTTGCCATGATCCCGTTGACAGGTACGTTGCCCAATTGCGACTACTCCTTTCATCCTACGCGTTGTGATCAGTGAAAGCTAACGAACAATCTTTTAAGGCCTGAGACGAAGCTTGCTGGAACAAACAACATCCACATTAGCCCAAGCAAGGACAATTATTTGGTTTTGCCTATAGTTTAGACTCATTGCAGGCAGGAAGGAAGCATAGGCAGTGCTGCTTGTACATCACGGATGTTTTTTCAAGCTGAGGTCTGCGGGAGAAAACCAAGATTTATATACATACATGTATGTGCACAGATGTCGAGGTCTCCTCTGCTCCTTGGTAAAATCAATCAGTACTATCTTCCAATCTCAACACAACAGCGCCTTTGATAGTGAACTCCGCCGCTCCACTTGGTAATAGGGCCCTGGTATCCTCTCGCATCGATGCGCTTCTCCAGAATTGCATGGTATGCATCCCAGGGCTACATATCGCTCTCTTGCTCAGCGGAAGATCATTCATGCTCTTTGATACGTCGATCAACAGCACGAGCTTGATAGGTCCACGAGTCTCATTTGGGATTAGCTTAGCCGGTGGGATGACCTTAACAATGAGGCCCTCGTGATCGACTCGGTGAACTGAGACTTCGCAGGCCACTTGCGGCACCGCGTCCTCCTTGGGACGGAACGGAAGCCGGGTAGGGCCTTGGTCGGGCATAATGATTTCGTAGTCGTCATCCTTCTCGTTCTTCTCGTCCTTGAACCAAGTCATAAGTGCTCGCTCAATGCCTCTCAATGATAAAATGATAAGAGAGATGGTAGAACCTGTGAGGGGGAATGGTGCTTCAATTGTCGGGTTGTTATGATATGATACGAAGCTGGATCTTCAAGCAGTAGCTGCCACGGGTAGGAAATCAAAGACGCTGTGCGAGAGATGGCAGTGTGCTAGCCACCAGAAGCTCTCCTTTATATGTACATACAGAGGGCATGTGCCAGTGGGCAGTGATGTGGCTATGGTCAGAACTACATGGAAGCAACTGCATGATTGCAACGAAGTAGTATGAGAGATGATGCAAGGTTAAGCCATCCATTATATTCCAAGCCACTCAGGACTCAGGAGGTGTCCAAGCTTACAAACGACGCAATGCATTCAAACAACGAGCCATCCAGTACAGTAAGCCACCAGAGAAGGCCGAACCCTGGACGCCGTGGCTCGTTGCCCAAACGCATAGATATGGTCAACTGCTTGCTGTGCCCGCTGCGCCTTGTCTTGTCAGTCAATGCCTCCGACATGTTTCTTCTCGAGATGTGCCGCCTGCTCATTCGCTTCGTAGGAAGCCTTCAGAGAACCGCCACCGCCATGACATGACGAGCTGGAAGGCGAACTACAACACGCGGACGTGACCCTAAGTTAAAACGATAGGGTGCGCAGCGTATAAGTACTAAAAAAGTCCAGAGAGTTTCTACTAAAACACATCTACAACAATTTAAATCTTTCAAGACCAGTCAATTCCGCCGCAACACTTCAAATAGACGAGTTCGTACTACTCCCTACCTGCGAAGCCATAGACATGGCTGTAAACTACTGCCACCATTTCGACTCATCCGGGTGCTAATAAAACTTTCTAGAAATCTATTAACCCTACCAACACTATCAGCTATAACATCTTTCGCGGATCAGCTCTCAGGTCACCTAGAAAGAAGTCAAAAGATCATGTAGCCAAGATTGCACCAGCCAATGATTCTCAAGACGTTGCAATAGGTATTCAAGAACTGAGCTATAAGTAAAGAAATTCTTAATAACTCTAAGATCGAGCGCTAACTGTGCTATTTAATAATTCTAGCACTCTGTAACCACACACAAAGCAATACTAGAAGCCTAGCGATTGCTTTTCACCAATTACAACAACGCGAGTTCCCTCAAAAGATGCATAACTAGAGGCTAGAACAAAGAATTTCGACTCTAGAGATCCATATATAGCGGCTAGAAAACCAACTCTTACAACAAGACTGTATGTTTGTGCGCAGGGACGAACAAGAAGACCGGCTCAGTAGACTTAACGAGCAGATAGAATGGATTAGGAACGATATCGATATATTCGGTAACAGAATCCTGGAACTTAAGAGCAGCAATACCAGTAGAGATTCGAAAGAACATCCAGATGCTGACCTAGCCGGGGCAAAGGCTCTTCTCGAACTAACGATGGGTGATAGTGGTTCAAAAGATTCTGTTTAGACTGTAAGGATGTAATATAGCGTGGCCAACTTAAACTTTTACACACTAGTCTATTTACTATACTGTACCTTTCTTCACTTGCACCTCTTAAGTTACTTGTAAAGGGGACCGAAAATGGGACCCAGAGGTAACATTGTCGCCGTACCCTGATGTCCTCTAATTGGCTGTAACTAGCTGGGGTTCAGCCTGATCCATGCTGCACAGCCACGGAGACGGAAAGCCTGGTTATTGAACAACCAATCAAGCGATTAGATGTTTGGGGGGTCCAAAAATGGTCCCCTTGGGATACTCAATTGAAATACATCCGGTAATAGAATTCAAGATAGCTTAAACAGTTACAGTCCTTCGCTCCAACAGAGAGAAACATAGAGAGAAAAATGCGTCAGAGTAATATCGACCGTAACTAGTAGAGAGTATTATACCGTAAGCGGCTCTCTAAATACATTCGTAAGTGGATAGAAAATTCATAGAAGTATAGCTTACACCATTAAAGAAAACACTCTTAGAATTAACGTAAAGCCATCTAAAGTTCGCCTCAGTCCTACCCCAAACGACCCATATACTTAGAAAATCTTGCCTGAAAAACGCAGAATTTTTTTTAGAGATATTCACCAAGAATCTAAGTTAATGTAAGACTGAGCGACAGTATGAGCAGCCTGAGGCAGCCAGATCCGAGCGTGAGCGACTATGATTGAGTTTGAGGTGACCGTGAGCAACCGTAAGTTGAGGCGGTGCAATCGTGAGCGTATTGAGCCGAGGCTGAGCCGAGTAAGATTTTGCTGAGTCAACGTGGCTGTATCGATGACCCGAGTTGGGATGTGGGTGCGGGCAGTTTGTCCCCAGTAATAGCGTAGGAAACAAAGGTAATATAAGCATGTATATACTGCTATTTCTACAGTCACATAAGCAGTTTGGCTTGCACTCTTGGCTGTATATTGTAGTGGTATCGTATGACATCATCACAATGTACAAGAGAAGATGGTTTCCAAGGTGTTTTTTTTAAACTTTTTGTAGAGAGTGCATAGTTACTACTAATGTGATAGCACGTACAATCTATGTCGGGAAAGATCCAGAGCAGGAAGTGGTTTCTTGACCCCGTAGATTCGCCTGTGAACCAGAATACGACTTATGCAAGGCTTATTTTCCGGTAGGAAAGGAGAAACAGAATCTTTATCTGGTCCGGCCCTTTTCTGATACTAGACTGTCGGTGATTATTTATCAGTAATGGTGATTGTTGTAACAGCAATATACCACTTGCTTGTTCCCGTGTTTGCGCTCGGATGCAAACACTATATCTGTTTTACTAGGGAGGTCGATCGATACCTAACAGGGTATTTATAAGGCCTCCATCACACTCACTTAAAAGAATCATCTACATTTTTACCTCACGATTTTGACCTGTTATTCATACAGTTGAAACGAGAGGTAGACCAATCAACAGTAATAATGTTACCACGTGGTCTTCTGCAACTCTAACCTTCGCTTCTCAGGTGCGCTCCGCTTTTACTGTGGTAGGTATAATTCAACTTTTTGATGAAGTTAGAAACAATCTAGTCAGTGTCAAATAGAAAGTCTAGGCAAGGTAATCTTCCTGTACCTGATTGCTTCAAAGGCAACACTTAGGACTGCTTGGTACTTATCATTGAGGTTAGTGGGTTATTTACAAATTATTGCTGCGTTTGACCACCGCCAGACGGGCTCTTGTTCCTGTATCATGTGACACATGGCAATCGTATATCGAGTGAAGTATGTTGTAATCTGTACTTCTATATCATGTGAGAAATTTTTAAATTTGCTTAATCTCCTAGGAATGAGACATTCATACTTGATGTATGCTTGCCAACTTGAAAGATCATTGGAAAACCGGTTGTGTTGCTGAAAACATTTGTGGTCACGCCGCTTTGAGAAATGACTTCCGCAAACGAACATCGTGCTATGGCACTCTTGAACTATATCATTGTAGCGTCCGTACCGATATGGAACGAATTATTTGCAAATGGATTTCAAAAATTCTCTGGTTAGATTTTCATATTCTTGTAAAGATGTCGCAGGAAAGTCGTACTGGTCAGGTTTTAGGGGCTTCAATTTCATCGTTCAGTGTCGCCGTACTTCTGGTGTCTCTCAGACTATACACACGAATAAGAATTGTTCGCCATGTTGGCAGCGACGATTGGACTCTTGCCCTCGCTCTTGTCAGTTCGCTCGATCTGAAATTTGAACTCTGGTCAAATTTACTCAATTCCTACATGTACTAACTAGAGGCTCAGATATTCTCTATTGCTCACTTAATAACTGTGTGTTTTGGTAAGCTATCGTAGCTCAATAAAAATTAATGGAGGCAAGAATTTAATACTGTGCAGAGCTTAATTCTGGTCTCGGGAGACATGTTGATTCATTGTCGCAAGCTGATGCGAGAACATACTTGAAAGTGAGTAAAGTTCTCTCCTATCAAGCTTCATTTTGATTTTTTTTGGCTGAAATATCTATTAGTCGGGGTTTGTTAGTGTCATGGTTTATTATCCATGCCTTTGTTTAACAAAGATTTCAATACTTCTAAGCTACCAACGTGTTTTTCCATTGCTAAAAATGAAATGGGCCACAATAATTGTTATCATTATATGCACTATCTGGTTTATCTACAGTATTTTAATTACTGCCCTTGGATGTAAACCGGTTGCGCTCTTCTGGGACTTTTCTCTTGAGGGTACTTGTCTGCCTAAAAAGATTACCTGGCTGATATCTGCTATTATCAACATGATACTCGATCTTGTTATCTTTCTTATGCCACTACCACTTTTGTCCTCACTTCATCTTTCTAGAAGTGCAAGATTTTACCTTATGAGTATCTTTGGTATAGGATTATTGTTAGTTAAACAGGGTAAACACCGAGAATCCTGCTGATTATATGCGATTTAGCGTCACTGTCGTCTCGTCATTACGAATTCCAACTCTTCTTTCCTTTCTGAAAAGCACTGATAAAAGCTGTGAGCTTCTCCAAGGTTTCAGTCAACTGAACTGCTGCTAAGCTAAGACGTTAGGGGATGCCGTACCGATTGTATGTTGGACGGTTATTGAAGCAAATGTCGGAATCGCATGTGCGGCGCTTCCGCCTCTCAGTGCGCTCATCAAGCATTTCAATCCAAGCTTCCTATCTGCACAGTCTATCAAGGCGCTACCTCGAGATAATATCCCTAGCATTAAGCTGACAGACATCGAGTCTAATAGCCATGCTAACACTACAGATGATTAGTAATGGAAATATATACAGTTCATAGTAGGGTAGCTATTTAGGTTGAAATGGGATTCATTAGGGCCTTACCTATCGTAAAGAACGATAATGGACTCCAATGGAGCGATAAAATAATGGTAGTACATATTTAGAGTGTTATACGATGGACTAATCCTATGAAAGCTTTTCAAGCTTCTGTTCCATGTCTACATTATGTAAGGATATAATCTCCTCTTCATCCTTAATGCTCCAGCCTTATCATACACAATTATTACTTTAGAGTGAAGCCCATCACCACTTTCCGAACAATAAAGCAATATTGATTATGAGGGTGGCTGCCACCGCCAACCACGGCTGGGAAGTTTATGAAACCTATGGAAATAACTTCAACATCTCCTCCTCTACCTTAATCACTGGTCGCACTCGCATAGTTTTCACTTCAGATTAATTTTCTGATGATCCTATTGGCAGCAGACTATATGAGCCAACCTATAAGGAACAATTTGATGTCGCCATGAAAATCGAAGAACGTCCAAGCTTGAATTAGTAGAGCAGAATTTTGTGATCCGCAGATCAGACTTTCAAGTAATGTTTGTTGCTATGCGACAGTAATCAAGCAATTGAGGTGATAGTAGGGCAGGGATGTTATTTCGATCAAAGGTAGATGACCTAAGAATGATTGAACTGTTTATAAATAACTTTACAAGCTCACCCTTGCCTTTTCACTTCGTTCTTGGATTCTTGTCGGTACTAGTATATTGCCTACGTAACTTGACCCGTCCCCGTGACACGACTGGACCTGGCATCTCTTCCAGCTGTTCTGTCTCCAATTATTTAGCTGCACTGATTGTTTAAAACTACCCCCTACACCCGAAATTACTTACATAACTGGTAAATTTTGTGCAGCGATAACCAGATATTCTCTCGTTTGGCAAATTGCTGCATCCTAATGATTGTATCTAATGCTCTTTCGTTGTCTATGTGTATAGTGTAGGGACTATATGGGGGACGAGCGCTTCTCAGTGAGTTTCTTAGCAACTCAGGACGGTGAAATGAATCTCCAGAAAGCAAAACAAAATCTCCTTAGTTTTCCATGCCTCCTTTAGTTTCGTCTAATGATAACGAAGCGGTACTTTCATTATCTGCGGCTTTCACTTGTGTCAGGAGCGATTGGTGCCCGGCAGCATGTCCAGGAGTTTCAATCAGGTAAGCGGACCCATCTTGGAACAAATCGCATGTTAGTCCGAAACTGCCTAGTGGTTGCCAGCCAGAAAGTGGCGTACGGCAATCAAATGCTTCGTAATGACCTTCATCCTGCCACTCTTTAACTAGGCCACTCCTGAGGTCTGCTCTTGATTCTAAGAGACGATCAGGGTTTGTGAACTAGACGATAGTTCTGCTTCTTTTGCTGGGAATGTCATCCGCCAGATTAGGGCTTCTTGGGTCGTAGGGGTAGCCTGATCGAGCCTCACTACAAGCCGAGGGCTCAACCCAAAGCTCAGCGCGAGGAAAAGATGCTCTTCCACATTCTCCGATATGATCAAAGTGTACTTGAGACAGGATATTAACTTTGACCTTAGAAGAATGGTATCTGGGGTGGCTGTGTTTAGCCAAGATCTCTTCTGGTGTTACCGGACTGCAGCCATATAATGGAAGATCTACATTGCGAACTTATGGGGCCATGTTATGCAGATCTTTGTGCATCCCCAAGTCTTATAGAAAGAAATCACCAGTTGAGATATGTTCGATCAAGAACGCAAAGTCCGGGGTTTTGAAGCCCCGAGATTTCAACTGTTCCAAGGTCTGCTGCAATGAAACTTTTGTTTCCGACGTCCGTAGCAACACAAAATCCTCAGGAATTATCATAGTGCCAGCCTATATCAGCCATACTCTACATATAGAATTGTTTAATGTTACTGGAATAAATAGTATGCCATGCTGCAGGAATGCTCTGCTTGGCTACTGACATTTTGATATAATGTTGCACGAAATATGCGAAAAGTGATAATTCCTCTGAGATCCCAGCTTAGCAGCCAGTGAGATTATTGATCTCTTCAGTAGAGTTTCATTAGATTTTAGGAAATCTTTTACCAAAGGTTTCCCAAGAAATCCCTGAACCTCGAGAGTATATAGCATTGAGGCCGGGTGATATCTCTGATCTCGGGTTGCCGATCGGTACCCTCCAAGGCCCTGCTTATCTATTTGCGCCACAGTTGCAGAGGCGTCTAAGTAGGGAGGCGTCTTTGAATCGACCTGCTTATTCGGCGGATGTTTTTAAAACGGATGTTAGGAGAGATAAGATAGGAGAATAAAAATACAATAAGAACATTACTTCATTATCTGACGATACTCCCTTAACAAATATATGGCGGGTATTTGAACCAAACCTAGCGAGGCGCCCACTTTTCATTTTTGAGGAGCTTGCGCTATCTCGAAACGAGTGACTCGCTTGAGAGAAATTCGCCATGGTAGGTTAGAGCCAAGTGCTGCCTCCCTTCATAACCCAATATTTCAGCATAGTATTCCCTAGTACGCGTATTAGAGTGTTGGTCCAAAAGCATGTGGGAACTGGATTTTTTGGAAATATTAAGGACATCTGATTTCCCTATTTAACAGTAGGCACAGGTTAAAATTACTTAGAATGGTCAATTATTTCCCTGCCATTCGCTTAGTTATCTGACAATTCCTTCGGTATCATACTACTTATAAAGTGGTTTCAGTAATCACCGCTAATATACACCCCGAGCCAGATTCCTGGTTTGCATGTTCCCTGAATTGGCCTATTGTGTAGTGAGATGATACCTTATCATTATTTCTGCAAGCATATCTAAAGCCTCCACAAAGTTTTGCCTGTCTTGTCCTAGTTCGAGATAAGTCTAGTCACAGAATATTGTTCAAACTCGAGCAACAAAGACAGTGTTACTGCCTCTATATTAGTAAAGTCATTTGATACGAGCTCACTCACACATCTTGCATCTTTCATTCACAATGTCGTCGGATGCCGAATTCGAGTACGCGTTTGATGGCGCTAACATGCGCCGGCGCAGCATCAGTAGCATTGAGACCAACAACCTCAACCAGGGACAGAAGACAGTCGTTCTAGAGGAGCTAGATAAGGCGGATAGGGCCTTGGCAGAACAGTTTGGTTACAAACCCGTAAGATAAACGCAAAGAAGAGGTGATCTGGCGTTAATTCTGCATAGGTATTCAAACGCGAATTCGGCTATTTCTCCACCTTTTCCTTCGCCATTAGCATCTCAGGCCTCTTCTCAACAGTTACCACTACCTTCAGTTACCCTTTATATGCCGGTGGGGCTGCATCGGCAGTTTGGTGCTGGCTCATCTCTGGTGCAGGTTGCATGTGTATTGCCTGCTCAGTTGCCGAACTTGTCTCTGCTTATCCAACTAGCGGTGGTCTCTACTATACTGTCTCTCGTCTTGCCCCAAGACAATGGGTCCCGAGTATCAGTTGGGTTGTGGGATGGCTCAATCTTCTCGGCCAAGTTGCTGGGATCGCTTCTGCCGAGTACGGAGCTGCACAAATGCTGTTGGCTGCCGTTTCTGTAGCTCGCGATTTCACTTGGTATCCAACTACTGGTGCCACAATCGGTGTTATGGCATGCTTGACATTGTTTTGCGGACTCGTTAACTCGTTATCCACCTATTGGATGGAGAAGATGACAAAGACGTATGTTGTCTTTCACTTCGGTGTTCTGGTTTCTTGCTGCATTGCACTGTTGGTCATGACTGAGAACAAGCACGATGCGGCGTATGTCTTCATACATATTGACGACCCAGCACCATCAGGCTGGAAGCCGATTGGCTGGTCGTTCCTTTTCGGCTTCTTGTCTGTTTCGTGGACTATGACTGATTATGATGCTACCGCACATATCACTGAAGAGTAGGTTCCCTAGCCACATTGCTATTGAGCATGTTTTAACAATAACAGGATCGAGCAACCCGAAGTAAAAGCCCCATGGGCTATTTCGGTTGCGATGGCTTTCACTTACGTTCTCGGTTTCCTATTCAACATCGTGCTTGTCTTCTGCATGGGTGATCCAGCTGAACTACTGGCCTCTCCAATTCAACAGCCGGTTGCGCAGCTCTACTATAACTCCCTTGGTAGAACTGGAGGTGTCTTTTTCACAGTGGCCGCTTTTCTTATTATTGAGTTTGCCTGCTTTACTGCTATGCAGTCATTGGCTCGCTCAATCTTCGCCTTCTCCCGAGATCGCTTACTACCCTTATCTAGTGTCTGGACGAGGATAAACCCGATTAGTGGAACTCCACTATATGCTGTATGGCTCTCTGTTTTTTGTTGCATTGCCATCAACTTGATCGGCCTTGGCTCCTACGCGGCTATTGCTGGTGTTTTCAACGTTTGCGCGATTGCTTTAGACTGGTCTTACTGCATTCCCATTGCATGCAAGCTTATTTTTGGCAAGTTCGTCCCTGGGCCGTGGCATATGGGAAAATTCTCATTTTTCATCAACCTCACGGCCTGTATCTGGACCTTGTTCGTGAGTATCGTTTTTCTGCTTCCTACGTACAGACCAGTTACCGCAGATAACATGAATTACGCAGTCGTTTTCCTGCTCTTTATTTTATTGTGTTCAGCGGTATTCTGGTGGATTAAAGGAAAGAAATATTATACTGGACCACTTATTGAGACCGGAATTCAGGGTGTGAATGTGGAAATATTAGATAATGAACTTGTTGTCCGGAAGGAGAAGAAGTAGCCAACTAGCCGTTCTGGGCCATTAATGGCAATGAATCTGTGGCGTGATATTGAATACTAAGCAGTTTGGCTCTATAAGCCCAGATGTTCCATGAGCAACTCGTTTAAAGCACCAGGAGCTTATTTCTCTATGCTATAATATAGAAAGTGCATTACACCAACGATTGAATGATAATTTATTGTTTCCTTATAGGACTGAACATATTTAAGTATGTAGGCTCTACTATAAGGTTTGCTTTTGTTTGTCGCACCTATAGGTCACCAATGTTTTCTTAAGTGACAAGAGATTTATTAATTAACCGTAACTCTTTATCGCATTAGCTTCCCTATGCGGTACAGTGACCTTGGTGCAGCCCACCATCGATTTTAATCTGGCTTATAGTTCTAGAGACCATGTTTAAAGCACTCTTCTGCACTCTTGATCATTATGACTGAGGCCTTATGACTAGAAAAACAGCAAAGATAGCCGAGCGCTACCCCATATGTTATTATTATAAGTTCACAGATTGATCGCATGACTGTCTTAAATGAAATTTTCCTCATTTTCAGAGTCAATTACTGTTGATTAAGTGAACTTATTGTCACACAATTTGTTGCCACGTAAATTCCCTCTTAGTTTATGATTGCTATAGAGTTAGAAGACACGAGAACATTTATTAAGGCGTAGAAACTGAGTTCCCACAGCATGGGAATAACTTAGTTTGATAGTACCCCCTACTTGGCTGAACTACATTCTTGTTGCTTAAATAGTGTCCCCTGACCGTTGCTCTCTCTTTCCGGAGCAAGCTACAGGTAGGTATTAAATAGACTATCCTTACTTTTTGAAATACTGTACACCAAGCAACAGATGTGTATGTTCAAAACATTCATTTACTCTAGAAGATTATAGAAGATTCGATTTAATATTTTGGCTACTGCGATAGCTACTTTGATTATGTGCGATATGAAGGGTACATCTATCAGGAGCAATATTAATGAGCATAACATCATCGCTGCGACTTAACGATACGCTCGTTAATATAACAAGACTAGCTAGGTATGCTATTATACAGTATGATATCGGGAAATACAAGCAAGGTGCCCTCATGATGGACAGCAACCAACAAGCAAAGACCCCCACTGCGCTGAGATCTGGAATCCAGCCGCGTCAAACTCACCAAACTCTCTAAGGGAAAGCCATTTCAGAGCAGAAACGCGTTTGCAAGATACTTCACCACTTTTCCAGAGAATGATAAAAAATGAGGACTGCTCATGTCCAAGGTAGGAAGCAGACTAATGTTTGATTAAAGGTGTTGTAGAGGGTGCTCGTGGATGTCTCAAAGTTGGGGGGATAAATGTCTCGTGACGAGGCAGATACTGTACGGAAGTTGGTACTTCGCACCCCGTACTGCTATGCAGATTTGGTGGGTCCATGACCTGACCATCAGATAACCTTCTAGGGCGGGATTCGTTCCCGTGCAGGTTCGGTGGATCTCGACAATCTGATAACCTTCTAGAGCGGAACCTATTTCCATTCCTCGTACAGGACGACTGGAGTGCTACACGTGCACCTCCAGTGTATAGCGCGTTAAAATGAGGCATTTTCGAGGAGGCCAAGCAGGCTGTAGATCCTGAATTGAAGAGACGCGCATTGATCGCCTTTACTCGTTCTTTTATGTCCCTCTCGATTTGCCACTGGGTCATTCTCGCCCGCGTGGTATCATGATGCATCTTTCGCCGTTCCATGTAGTTCAGAAGCCTAGAAGCTCAGAAGCTCAGTTTGTCAGCGTACATCGCCGCCCTAGCGATTACAGAGACAAAGAGAGAAATAATGGAAGGGCTTAACGCAGTCGTTGGCCCATAGCCAAGTGATTTAGAAGTCCAAGGCTGTTTTTTATTGGGCATTATTTCTCCACCTCCATACGATATCACCTATTTGGTGGGAACGCAGCACATATCCACTTTTTATTTTAATTTATGGCTTGGCTCAATCAAGGCCAAGCAAAGAAACATCTTGGCAAAGCATCATATACCACTGTATCTCCAGCCAGCCTCATGTTCGGTACAGTACAACTCTCTTATCAAACGAATAAAAAAGTTCTCGATTAAACCAAAACAACCATCCAGCAACCCATTCAATATGTGTGTTTACCAGGAAGTTCCGCCCACGGCAGCGATCAAGAACGTATGTTGAATGTGTGTTCGATATGGATCACAATTACTTACCACTCTCAACTTCTTTAGATAGAATCACTGCTGGCAACTGGATACAAGCGCTCCAATAAAGGCCTTGCGGTTGGTTCGTCTGATTACCGCTTCCGCACACTCGACCTCCGCTGATAACCAGAGGTCAGGATCGGGATTTAATGTCGAGGTCGAAAATTTCGGCTCACCAATAAAATCGTCGGTGGCAAATAGCGCATCGATTTCCGCTGGATTTGATGGCGATGGCGCAGAGGAGGCGTTGACTCCTGATCCTGGCCGCGAACAAGACTTCATTGTTCAAGACAACCCTTTCGCATTTACACCTGGCCACCTCAACAAGCTTTTGAACCCTAAATCCATTGCTGCATTTAAAGCACTTGGAGGACTCGCCGGCTTGGAACGAGGACTGCGAACTGATACTTCTCATGGACTTAACATTGGGGAAATTCAGCTGGTGGGAAAAGTTACCTTTGAGGATGCAGCAGGAAAGACAGAGAAGAAAGAGGAAGTGGGGGAAATAAGGGAGGTAGGAGAGGTAGGAGAGGTAGGAGGGTTAGGAGGGGTAGGAGAGGTAGGAGAGGTAGGAGAGGTAGAAGAGGTAGGAGGAAAACAACCACCGCTCGAAGGTGATGCCCGCAACCATGCGGTTCAGTTCGAAGATCGCTTAAGAGTTTTTAAGGATAACCGACTCCCTCCGAAGGATGAACTCAGCTTCTTCGTAATACTTTGGAGAGCTTATCGCAAAGACAAGATTCTCATGATTCTGACTATTGCAGCGGTTATATCTCTTGCCCTTGGATTGTACGAATCATTTGGACAGCCTAGAGAACCAGGAGAGGGTGCCCCAGTAGATTGGGTGGAAGGACTTGCCATTCTTGTTGCCGTCATCATTTGTATAGTGGTCACTGCTATAAACGATTGGCAGATGGAGGCCCAATTTCGACGTCTAAACAAGAAGGTTAGTCAATTTTGCTGTGCAAGATAATGGGGGCTGACTGTGTCTATAGAAAGAGGACCGGGAAGTCAAGGCAATTCGCTCTGGAAAATCCGTGATGATTTCTGTCTTCGATATCACTGTAGGCGACGTGCTTCACCTTGAACCAGGGGATGCCATTCCTGCTGATGGTATCTTCATCGAAGGGCACGGAGTCAAATGTGATGAGTCGTCTGCAACTGGGGAATCTGACCAGATGCTAAAGACTGGCGGCTCAGAAGTTTGGCGGATGATGGAGAATGGAAAGTCAATTGCTAAGCTCGATCCATTTATCATTTCAGGAGGTAAAGTTTTGGAGGGTGTTGGAACTTATCTCGTCACAAGCGTCGGTGTTAACTCTAGCTATGGAAAGATCATGATGTCTTTACGTACGGAGAACGAAGAGACACCTCTTCAGATTAAGCTAGGTCGTTTAGCTGATTGGATTGGGGGGTTGGGTGTAATGTAAGACCTTGTTATCTTCACTGAACGATCTAACAGAAACCTAGGGCTGCCTCGCTCCTTTTCGTCATTCTCCTGATACGGTTTTTGGCTTCCTTGTCCGACAATACAGATACACCTGCACAAAGAGGTTCGGCAGTTTTAGAGTTGCTTATAGTCTCCGTTGCCATCATTGCTGTGGCAATCCCAGAGGGGCTACCCTTAGCCGTGACCCTTGCATTAGCTTTCGCAACAAATCGCATGCTAAAGGAGAACAACCTTGTTAGACTACTACGCGCATGCGAGACAATGGGCAATGCAACAACTATTTGTTCTGATAAGACAGGCACACTTACTCAGAACAAGATGACTGTAGTTACTGCAACTTGGGGAGTGACGGCATGCTTTGACGAGCTTGAACCAACTGGACCTACAGATATTGAGCACGCCACAAATGCTTCCAAAGTTTCACCTGCTCTATCTGCTCGTTTCATTGACCTTGCAAGACAATCCATCTCTGCCAATTCTATAGCATTCGAGGCTGATGATAATGGAGCTGTTTCATTCATCGGCTCAAAGACCGAAGTGGCTCTACTTCATTTCGCCCAAGAGCATCTTTCTATGAGCTCTGTTAGCGAAGAACGTGCTAACCTAAATATTACTCAAATGATACCTTTTGACTCAAGCCGAAAGTTTATGGGAGTGATTATACAACTCGAGAAGGATAGATATCGACTATTGGTTAAAGGAGCTGCGGAGATCATGCTTGCTCATGCAAGTCACGTAGTGACAGATCTCTCTAGCAACGAGTTTATTACTGAGAGCCTATCTGAAACACAAAAGTCCGATATCTCTTTGGGGATTAAGACTTATGCTCAGCGTTCACTTCGAACAATTGGGTTTCTTTTCAAAGATTTTGAGGAGTGGCCACCAGCGGACATGCATAACTCGGATGAAGACAACGCCGTAACCAACTTCGAGAAACTTTTAAACGGCATGATCTGGATGGGAGTGGTTGGTATTCACGATCCTTTGCGACCCGGCGTCAGCGATGCGGTAGCTCGTTGCCAGGCTGCTGGCATTACAGTAAGAATGGTCACTGGTGATAATATCGCCACAGCATGCGCGATTGCGACTGAGTGTGGGATTATAACGGGCACTGGAATTTGTATGGAAGGACCAATATTCAGACAACTCTCTAACGAAGCTATGAACGAGGTTTTACCTAAACTACAAGTTCTTGCCCGATCGTCTCCGGAGGACAAACGCATTTTAGTTACGAGACTTAAGGAGCTCGGCGAGACTGTTGCTGTGACAGGAGACGGTACGAATGACGGTCCTGCCTTGAAGATAGCTGACATTGGATTTTCAATGGGTATCGCTGGAACGGAAGTCGCCAAGGAAGCCTCTTCAATCATCCTCATGGATGACAACTTTTCTAGCATCATAAAGGCGATCATGTGGGGGCGCGCGATCAATGATGCTGTGGCTAAGTTCCTCCAGTTTCAGATCAGCGTTAACATCACTGCTGTCTTACTTGCCTTTATTTCTGCGGTCTCTTCGCCGACAATGACGTCCGTTCTGACAGCTGTACAGCTACTATGGGTGAATCTTATTATGGACTCTTTTGCTGCTCTAGCTTTAGCCACAGACGCTCCTACTGAGAAAATCCTTGATCGCAATCCTACGCCGAAATCTGCACCATTGATCACTACCAATATGTGGAAGATGATCATTGGTCAAGCAGTGTATCAGTTGGTTGTCACTTTTACACTCTATTATGGTGGTAGCCGTATTTTTGGGTATGATACAGCGAGCAATGCAGAGCTAAAGCTACAACTGGACACCATAGTCTTTAATACTTTCGTTTGGCTGCAAATTTTCAATGAGCTCAACTGTCGTCGGTTAGATAACAGACTCAACATCTTCGAAGGTATTCATCGTAATTGGTTCTTCGTCGGCATCAATTGTATCATGATTGGTGGACAAGTCATGATTGTTTTTGTTGGAGGCAAATCTTTTTCAGTCACTCGAATTGGCGGTACTCAGTGGGCCATCTGCATTGGTTGTGCAATCTTCTGTTTACCATGGGCCATTGTGCTTAAGATGATTCCAGATAATCACGCAGAGACAGTATTCTCGTTTTTCACCAGGATCTTTACGGTCGCCTTTCTTTCAATAATGACCACATTGCGTTTTGCCTTTCATCCTATAATGACGATGTGGCGAGCTGTCTACGACCCAGCAAGAAGAGCATTTAGGCGTATGTTTAAAATAGGAAGTGTGGAGGTAGCGGCAAACACTGATGAAGAGACCGCGGAATATTTCATGTCGCCTTCGACGCTACTTAAACAGCCACCTGTTAAAATGTAGAATCAGGGGATACGTAATGTACTTTATAGGTAGAGTAGTTATGAGAGCAAAATGAATTTTTCTCATACAGTATTGAGCGTGATTATCAGAACTACAACGCAAGAAAGGTTCTCTAGGACCATTCAGTATCCTCCAACTTTTGCAAACGGAAATAAGCTCGATGCATATTTGAACTTGAATTCCTGGGGTAGGTCTAGTATAAAATTATTTTGAGACCCTTCTGTTATCCGGATATCGAGGCCTTGCAAGCTCAGACGATTGGTCAGTGTTACAAATAATATCTTGGAATAAAAGCTTGTTATTCTCTTACGATGTGACAACGGAGGACTGCCAACAAGGTGTGATATCCGAGTGTTTGACTATGGGGCTAGTCAGACAAACAATGCTTGACAACCATATGTAGCTGCAGTGACAGTGGTATATACGAAATTTAGTCAATTCCAGGGATGATTTGCCTAATTTGGAGCTATAAGGAATTGTGAATTATATTGAAAAATGTGAAATTAGTCGTCATGTGATTAAGGCGCAAAATTGGCAATATATCAAATGTTTGTAGCTCCGCTGATACTATATCAAAATCTATGAGACCTCTCTCAAGATATTTTGTCCAGGCTGGTAGTATTTCCATATTGTTTATTAGAATATAAGTCGCCAATACAGCAGTTCGCTATAGTAGTCTTCTGCGATTGCATTACTGCGGTCTGTGACCCTATGTCACCAAATTCAGAAGATTGTACCAGTATCTCTAGGTCAAGGGAGTTCAAAAAGTTTCGTCGCTTTAAGTTAATGCAGACGATGTCCTTTGAGAGAATGGTTTACGGAAAACTTCCGCGTCTTAAGAGTCTTCCTAGTAGGTCTATGGAGCCATTTAATATGATAGCTCAAAGGACAGATAGAAAGAAGTGAAGCTGTTACAGTTCAGAAACTCGTCCAGTTAGTATTAGTATATCGTGCATCACAAAAGGTATATGTGCATACACATAGTGCACTGTCTTTATGTCTGGAATTTTAGGTGGGTCCCTTATTTAGGATCAAGCTCCGTTGCAAACAAAGAGAATAGCACTCAAGATGCCTTTTATGGCCAGACTTTCCACCTTTATGGCGCACTGTTATGGTTATTGGGCTATTCTTTATATATTTTGTAGCCATTAAGGTACACTTGTCTTGTAAGTCATTGTTCTATAAGTCTGAAGTCCTTTGCATGCATTCTTGGGATGTTTTTGAACCTGAATTTTTACATGCAAGGGGCCTCATCACTATTTTGCATATACTGCCCATACCCTTGTCTTCTTCAGTATATTGGCCAAGATCAGTCTGGATTCTTTATTCAGTAAAACTTTTACAGAATTAAAGGCTAGAGATTAGCTTGAATAAGCCAGTCATGGTACAGTACACTTTGGTTCCTTATACAAATCTTATACAAGTAGAATAGATACCAGATCCTTATACGCCAAATCGGAATTCCCTAACCTTCTTCTGGTAGTAGTACGTTGCAAGTCCGCCCGCAGCAGCTAGACCAAGCGGCACTGGAGCCCGAGCACGCGTCTTAACGATCCTAGGAACTGCCGACCCGAGAAGCAAGATACTGTTTCCTAATGCAAGTTCGGCTCCGTAGTCCTTGTTTTCCTTGATTAAATATCCTATCATTTTGATCAGTCAACAATTTTTAATTTCCGGTATTGCTACCTGTCCTTTGTATTAAGGCAAAAAATTACTTACCGGCAAATGCATATGATGCTCCGAGTCCAAGCCCAGCAATGAGAGACGGCTTAGAGCGCGTCCGCATATAGCCGGCTGTTCCGCCGACAGCCACTATTGAGCTAGTGGTTAGCATTCCAAAGATCTTACGATCAGTTTCAAGACTTACAAAGACCGGCAAGTGTAAAAGATGGATGTGCCGCCATGTCTCTTGCCTAATATCGTCTCTGCCTCGTTTATTCTAGATGTTACGAAGACCGATCGAACTACGTGGGCAATCAACTAGTATTGACAAGAATCTAAGAACAATGTAAAGAGAGTGAAGGGGAGCGTCTAAAGTTATTTACCAATATTACCGCGTCTGACCGCCTTCGGGCCGACATATTCCCGGTCTCATGTGACCTTCGCCTGACTGCCGTGCACGGAGCCCAAACAGTACGGCATACGGTGATCATGGTGAGTAAGGTTGTTTATGCAGAATGGTGTTAAGCTAGAGACTGCGCAATGAAATAGTATTTATAGTACACTCCCGGTAGAGGATTTTAGCCGTGTGTATGCTAAGTTTGAAACGCACTTCTAGATAATGTTAAAAATTTAGATCGTTCTCCAAGACTATACCATCTTGAGGTCCTGCAGGAGAATGCTCAGAGATCTTCTCTTCTTCAAAGCCCTCCCAAGTCTTAGGATTTTCATCCTTTGATTTGGTTTGCGTAGGCTGCAGTTCCTCCTCTCCTTTGCCTGCATCTATTATGGAAATATCAGATGCTATTTGAAATGACTGAAGCTCCTCATCCATCTTCACCACTCCTGCTATAGAAGTGTCTGCTTCGAATTGAGAAGATTGAGACTTCTCCTCTGTCGTCTCTATTTCGGGTCTCGAAGATTCTGGTTTTAGCTCCTCGTCCGCCTTCTCTGCCTTCTCTGGATCCAACATAGACGCGAAAGCCTCTGATTCAGATAATTGAGGCCCCGTCTCTGCTTTTTTATCTTTCTTTGATTCTATTGTAGATGAAGATGCCTCTAATTGAGAAGAGTGGGATGTTTCTGTCTTTGGTTCGATACTAGCAGCAACCGTGACTTGGGAAGAATGAGGCTCCTCTTCCGAATTCCCTAATGTTGCTGCGGAAAGTCGTACATTTAACTCCTCGTCTGCTTCATCAGATTTTTTTGTGGCAGTACTAGTTTCCTGCTGAGAAGATTGAGACTCCATTTTCGACGTTTCGGCCTCTGCGGTCGTGATGGAAACACCTGTATCCGGTAAGGAAGATTGAGGTTTCTCTTGTCCTTGCTCTGATTTCACTGGTACAAATCGAGCCGTGACCCGCGGTTTCTCTTCCAAATCAGAGTTTTTCTCAGCCACCTGCCCGCCTACTACGGATTCCATTTTCTCGCGAAATGAGTCATCATAGTAGCTCATTACAGAGGATGCTCGGTGGCTGGATCGAACCGTGTCTACTGATGTGCGTGGGGTAGCCGTGATATTGCCATTCGCGGAAGACGAAGACTCATGTGCTACCCACGACCGGCGGCTGGTGGTTGAATTGGACCTGGCAAGTGGGGGTAGGCGCAGTATCGAGGAAGATTGCCCCTGCTTGTTCTCAAACATGGCCAGTTTATCCGACACGCTGCCCGCCTTTTTCTTGAGGATGCCTAGATCAGCATTCGTGCTGCTTGATTTCTTCTCCTCAAGTTCTCTGATCCAAGCTAGGCGGCTGCCCACTCCTCGCGTCGACACCCTTCGCGCTGGAATATCTGCTTGTGGTGGAACAGCACTTGGACCCGAAGTCAAACGAGCAGCAGCTGCGGATGTTGGTGCTGAAGTGATAGACTTCTGCCAAGCTTGTATACGATCCAATGGCATAGCCGAAGCACTTCTCACTGTCGGAGTAGTCTTCGCTGTAGCAGAAACACTATTCGGAGATGGAGTGGCCACCGCATACATGGAGTGGCGGTTGTTAAAATCCAATTTTTTCGCAGGTAAACCTTCTGAGAACACATTTTGGTCTAACACCACAGCGCTACCACAGTCATCGCTATACTGCGATGTCTTCAGAGACGTATCTCTTGGCGTTGCAGCCTTCTCAAAAGCTGGGTCGCTGACCTGTAAAGCGACCTCAGAGCGTGAGCTGGTTACCTTCGGCAAAGGGTCTGTTAGGAAATGCTTAGGCTCGACGGGCCGCCCGCGATCCAGGATACTTCTCCCTGCAGCCTGAGTATCGCGAGTTGACGTCAAATCTGCCGACGTACGAGTGTACGCGATGCTTCGAGTCTCCACCATGGAGAAGGGTCGCCTGTCATTATTGCCGTGCGTCTGTGAAGGATCTTGATCAAGCTGTCCTGACTGTCCTGAGATCGGGAAGTCAAGAACTGACTTGTTTGCAAACAAGTCACTTATGGGCGTTTTAGAATTTGCTGGAGCTGAAGGCGGCTGCTCATTCGAGTCAAAGTCAGCATCTCGTTTGTCCGTCTCGAGCCAGCCCTCTGAAAGACGAATGCCTTCCAACACGTTCAAGTCAACTTCCAGAGGCTTGAATTCCAGCGCGCTCTCCGTGGGGGGAGCCTTTTTCTGTCTTTTGAACCTGGATATGGAGCTCTTCTTGTCGGCCGTCACTGACGACTGCTTGTTCCTTGCCGAGCCATGCCTTACAAAGCCAGATAGCTTCTCTGCAAGGGGCCGCCACGACGGCTCTGCTGTATGGGTTTTTTCTGCCATCTCAAATTCTGGAAGTTGGCCTTGGCCTTGTCTTGACTGTGAACTCGCGCGATGACGGACATTGTTTTGATCAAGACAGGTGGAACTTGAAATAAAGGAGTGTCACGTGGCGTCGCATTAAATTCACCCTGAGTTTCATCTATTATAGGTAATTACAAGCTATGACCATGCTACCTAATAGTCGGCCCGGGATAAGTCAATTAGCGATCAGTCGACATTTGGGATAAGTTAGTAATTTTGCTAGAATACAATTAATTTGTATAGCCAACTTGATACACTTAATATTGACCCTACCATTAAGTTACGAACACATGATAGTTCATGGCCTGAGGCTCGAGAAAGGAGGCTCGCACAAAGTGTCATTAGTGTAGATCACGAGGTGCGATGTATTACATGATTAGATCCTCGTTCTCCTCCAACCCTTTACAGGGATCTATCAGATCTAGAAGATCTAGGTATATTTGAAGGTTTATATAATTAAATAGTACTACTTTAGTTTACAAGCTTCTGTTACCACCTGATCCCACTCTGGACATATCACCTGATTCATGGTCATGTGATTGTTATGTGGATCCTGTGTGATTTGGCAGGTTAAAAAGTGGTAGCCTTTCTAAGCAATTACTGAGGCGCTACTAAATAGAGCGTCTGTGGCTGAAAAATAGCTTAAAAATTCTCATGCCTGAGGCCATGGATTGACACCTATGAATGGATCCTGTAGGTTTCTAGAAATCACTTAGTATATAAAGACACAAAATTCCCCAGCAGATAGGAGCTTTATGCTCAAGCTCAATCATTCATTTTATACCTAACTCTGGCTACTCTTATCAGTACTTTGTTTTCTTATAGCTGTTATACTATAGAAGGACTTGTGTATGTATGTCACAACTCGTAACATATAGTCGTAGGTAGATAGCAGTTATTACACAGGTTAATTTCTATAGCCTCTAGACTGAGCAGGCTGAGAATACTTTTATATAATGGATCTCCCACATTACTCGTAAAAGGCACGTGCTTGGTTAAGCTCGTGACATCTTGGAATCTAGATGGTAAAATAAGTGTTCTTATTATTACAAGGAGAACTAATAATAAACTTGTAAAATACCCTAACTCCAATTTCTTACTGCAGCTATAGACTAAACGTACAAGCTAACATTTTGTATATAAAAACCATAGCTACCTAAATAATCGACGGATACTAAGGTTAGCAGTCTTATGTCATATGATATAACTTATCATGTGATGTGAGCAGGAACATTGCCGGCAATTTAAGTAGTTGTGTGCGTATTATTCCGCCGAGCAACGTATTGTAGTAGTCTTTTAGCTTGGTTGGTAAACTGAGAAGCTTTTACTTGTTTCGTTACAGCTAGCCTCCCGGCCTTGGTGGACTTGAACAATATTGTTAACTATTACACTTATTTTACATTCGAATTATTTTATATCGAGGCATTTGCGACCTATTGAAAATGATAAAAGTCATCTTAGGATAATTTGTTAGATTCTCAATAGAGCCCCTCGAACATGTTTACCTAATTGTGCTCGCTATAACCGCGTCTCATTTAAGATAAAAATCTCACCACCTCGACCAAAACAAAAATTGGCAGCTCCTCCCTCGATTAATATGCGACCTAGCAACCCCCCCCCTGGTGACCAGATATTGACTCCATCTCCGCACACACTGTACACATTGCCATCCATATCACACTTGATCCCATCTGGGATTCCCTTGTCTGCCATGGCGAATAACCGTCGGTTTGTCATGAAAGGCTTATCGTGGTATAAGTTGACATCATAGGCATAACTACCTCCATATCAGCAACGATCATCTAGGAAAAGGGGAAAGCCTATCTATTTACATTGTGGAAGCTTTCATTTCATCCATCTTTCCCGTACCATGATATGAGTCTGTATCGGTGACATACACAGTCTTCTCATCTGGTGAGAAACAGATCCCATTCGGATATCCCAACCCGTCTGCCATCGCACGTATACTCTTTTTCTTTGGATGATACCGATACACCTGGCTAGGGAGTTTTGGTCGCGAGCGATACTCCTGTTCATAGCCATAAGGAGGATCAGTGAACCATATCGATCCATCGGTATGAACTACAACGTCATTGACAGAATTAAATGGCCGGTTGCAAAAATCTGCCATTAAAAGGGATACGGTGTATGGTGGATGTGCACTCATCAAGTATAGCCCGCTAGGTAAGCTCTGGGAGCCCTGTGCACAGAATAATATACTGTCTTCGCCATAATTCACGCCTCCGTTGCCCATAGGTATTAATCTTGAGTTGATCTCCTTACATGTAGTACCTGATGTTCTTGATCCACCGCCTAAAACTACCTTAGTAATCTGGACTCTTGGATCTTGCGAACCAGCATCACAAAAGCGATTGCTGGTTATGAACAGCTCCTCTCTCTTTGGGAAATAAACACCAGCCTCATGAGCAAACGGATACCGCTTTTCTTCTAAGAGCTCCAGGGTCGGATTGGATCCGAGGATACTGCGAAAGGCATCATCGTGGGCGATAAATTCTTGAAGACCCATACTTGGACAGTGATATGCTTATGGAAAACGTCAAGATGAGTTGAGCTAATGTAAAATTTATTCGCAGAATTCCATGAGACCTTTGTACATCCTGTTATTTCTTGTAGAAACACCACAAAACTTCAGTATTTAATTACCTCGACACGCGCAGGAAACGAACCTGACCTTGAATGTCCAGTGCTTTACGCCTTATGCAAGACTTGTGAAGATTAGAGGAAGTGACGTGGTGTGACCCAGATCTCCGAACTCCGAGACGATATGTTTACTACCGAGGAAGCTTGTATTTTCACCCCAGAGAGACCTAGAAAGGGGCCAGCCTAAGAAGGTGCTCGAGACGCGACGCTCGCTGAAGTTTAGAGCGTTCGCGTCAAGCTGTCCCGTGATTCAGCCACCAAGGAGACGACTGTTTTTACCCCACAACTCTAGCGGCAACGTACCATCGATGCGGGACATGCTAATATAATTAGCTGGAGCACTATTCCGGTTCTTCTTGTAGTTCAGTTGACATCGCCCCTTTGGCAAAGAAACACCTCGACGCGCGACTGTCCTGCATGCATCCCCCACACTGCCCCGGAACCTGGGGATTTCTGGGGCAGAGTAGAATGAGTCGGAGACACATCATGAAATGTGTATAAAGACGCTGATCTTTCTATCTTTCTTCTTTTTTGGCGGGAGAAATAAAACAGAAGTTTTGAATTTCATTTAAGAATCCTATTCATTTGGCCTTGATTAAGAATTCGAAGGAAGCCGCCAACTGTACAAGTTTGTAGCGATCATGAAGCCATTTAGCGCACCTTTCACAACCTTGACGGATAGGCTTAGGGGGAAAGGCAATAAGGCGAAATATATTGAATATGCGATCACTCTGACGTGCGGAATTGGGTATATCTCCCTGGCCCCTCCACCGACTTGTATAACTTACTAAGACTCCTACGATAGTAACATGCTGTTCGGCTACGATCAAGGCACGAAGAATAAGACAGAATGCTAAAAAGAAGTTTGATTCTGACGCTAAGACATATAAATAGGTGTTATGGGAGGATTCCTTACGAGCGAACCGTTCGAAAAGACTTTTCCCTCTATCTCCAATGGCCAAGCTACAATGCAGGGCTTCACAGTATGTTTTTATCAAATATGTCAACATTTTGGCTATGTTGATCTATATAGCCGTATAATAACGAACGAGCAGGTCGCGATATATGAGATTGGATGTGCAGTTGGAGCGTTGAGCGTGATCGTTGGGGGTGATCTGTTTGGCAGGAGAATAACCGTCATGTTGGGACAAACCATCGTCATTATCGGCGCTATTATTCAGGCTTCTTCGTTCACTCTGGCACAGCTCATTATTGGTCGCATCATAACTGGTGTAGGAAACGGAATGGCTGTAGCTGTTCTTCCAACTTGGAATGGGGAGTGCTCGCGGCCAGGGAGCAGAGGTCGCTCTGTATTATGGCAACTCAACATCAACATTGTAGGTCTAACGTCATGAAAATTAATAACAATAGGCAATGTGCTAAGGTGTACTGTTCTAAGTTAGGTATCTGTATTGCATACTGGGTCGATTACGCCGTCAATCGGTCTGCTGCCACCGTCAATACCGACTGGTCCTGGAGATTTCCCTTAGCACTACAGGTCCTTTTTGCCGCTGTCACAATCTTATTTTCGTTCTTTCTTCCAGGTTAGTGCTATATCTATGATGAAGCTACAGAGAAATTTCACTAACTACACAATTCTCCAGATTCGCCTCGAGCTCTCATCAAACAAGGCCGCATAGAGGAGGCTCGTGATGTTATGGATATGCTCTCAATCGTCGAGGATCCTGTTGAGCGTGATGATATGACTGTGAGTAATTTCCTCTATTCTATAAAATTATCCCATAGACTGATATACTTTCTCCGCAGAATACTACTCTGTCCCTTATTGAGAAGGCACTCGAGGAAGAGGCCGAAAGTGATGCTAGCTGGAAGGATATCTTTACGCAAGGCAAACCTAGATTCTTCCAACGTTTAGTACTAGCTATTTTTGGCCTTTGTATGCTCCAGATAAGTGGAGTCAATTTGATTACATACTACGCGTAAGTTCTCTCTTTCTTTCTCTTCGTATAAGCTAGGATTTAAACCAATTCTACTTAGTCCTGTGATATTCCAAAACACTATTGGCATGTCCCGTAATACTAGCCTCCTAGTATCAGGATTTAATGGTCTCGAATACTGGCTTGCAACCTTCATTCCCATCCCCCTTGTTGATAGAATTGGCCGCCGTCCAATCATGCTCTTCGCAGCCGCGGGACAAATGATCAGTATGGCTGTACTCGCAGGATGTCTCTCACAACCAAACAATAAAGCAGCTGGTTATGTTGCCACAGCCTTTTTATTGTAAGTACTTTTCTTATTTATATGATGGTATCTGCTAACTGTATGATCAGCATCTTTAATACTTTCTTGGCAATTGGATTCGATGGTATTCCCTTCTTGCTACCTGTGGAGCTTACGCCCTTACAAACCCGTGGTAAGTCGGTGGCCATCGCCACTGCATTCTTCTGGCTGTGTAGTGAGTATTGGTCGACTCCGTTTTGGGACTATGAATAACACTCTCAGATTTTTTTGTTGTGATGATCTCTCCAGTTCTCATTAGCAATATTAAATACGGCACTTACATTCTTTGGACCTGCACTAACGCCGCCTTTATTCCTATCATCTATTTCTTTAGTAAGTTCAAACCCGGATCAAACGAAGTAGGCTCCTAACATTTTATGTCTTAGTTCCCGAAACTTGCAAGGGCGCCTTGGAAGATATTGACGTTTTGTTTGAGGAAAACCCTACCTGGCTCATAGGTCCTGGCTCCTCTAAGAAACTAGCGATTATCATCGAAAATCGTCAAGCTAGAGATTTTAGTGCTGTAGTTAAGAACCATACAGACACGACTATCAACAAGGAGAATTTTGGGAAGGTGGAGAATGTGGAGAATATTTCTCACTACTCAAAATGAAGCTAGAGTAGCAAATGAGATAAAAGGCAGTGTGCGAAGGGTGTAGAAATTATAACTATGGAATCTGGTACATTAGAACTTTGGACATATTACAGTTCCTAAGAGCTGTGTATTTAGGTTACAGGACTGCAGTGAATAATTTAGTCCAATGAAGGATATCTAAAGTTACCAAAGCTATAAGCAGAGTGTTACGTATGATTGTGTAATTCACTAGATAGCCTTCTTATTCTAAAGAATTTTCCGTGCACTGACTTGCTTTAATATATATACACTTATATACCATGTGCTGAGATCAGGATATACGGGCTATCCGATCGAAACTTCTCATTGATGTAGGTCTTCATAGCCTGGAAATTGACCGCAACCAGCAAGATGTTTAAGCTAGAGTAATTCACCATTCTACTACTTTCTTACACCACCCTCTTGATATGCGTCAATTCCGATCACACCGCAAATCATTTTTGGAAGTGGCGTGTAGACATGTTGGTTGAGTCGGTAGAGAGAAGCTTGTCCTTCGATAAGGTAGTCCAAGAGGTCCAGGTTATAATACTAAGGTACTAGAATTTTGCAAGAAAGCTACTGATTCATGATTGATTAGGGATTGATATATGTCAGTAGACACCCGTCAGGAGCTGGTAGGAATGGTTAGGATTAATGTAACTATCTTATTTCTTAGCTATCACTAACTCCTTCGTATTATTATAAAATATGTTTTGAAAGTAGGTACATAATTATAGATTGTCAAGTAATAATAAATATCATTTTATAAATACTTATGAGAATGTAGAAGATCCAAAATCAAATCCTATTCCCGCTACAGGGTTAGAGCCCAAAGTATCAAAATCGAGATCCTCAAAATTTGGCCACTGCGCAGCAGAATTAAGCATCTCACCAAACGCGAAGTTGTCTGTTGACAACATAGTAGACATGTCGTTAACCTTATTTTCATTGGTGAACATTCCTCCACGTGAAGGCTGTAGTTGCTGTAGTAGATCCTCTATTTGTTTTTCAAATTGCACACGGTTTTGACGTGTTTCCTCAGCGTCATTGGTTACGAGCCAATCGATTGTTACTGTGGAGAGCGTATCAAAGACATCGCGGCAGCCAGTCGCTCCGTGGAAATTTTCTGACATGGCAGAGAGCACCGAAGCGCAGGATTGAAGTGTTGAGATGCTATTAGCTATGGGACTCCGGTCCCGTATCTCCTTTGACTGCCAGAGGCTGTATATAACTGTCAAGCCTGCAATGAAGAGATGATGCACCGCTTTCCACAGCACATCAAGTCTCCCTTCCCGCTGTAGGATCTTAATGCCTGCGATGACCTTGCAGGCGGCTTCGTGAGAAATAGCTATTGCCTCCAGAGATGGATATTGGACGCTGGAGTTAGGCCGGTAGAGTAGGAGGATGGAGTTATTGTACATAGTATCCCAATAAGCTTGATTTGCGAATATGGAAGATGGGTGGGCTTTACTGGGGTTTGGAATAGTACTGTACCATTCCTGTAGACGAGGTTGGATGTCTTCGACCCATACTGCGAAATTTGGTTTTGGGTAGGCTATCCTTAGAGCCCAGGTTTGGCTGTGCTGCACATGCTTGATTTCAGATTCAAGCTTTGCCATGGCGAACAAGTGATTGTGAGCTCGCTGGTGGTGGATGTCAAAGTCATTGCTCTCGTGGTGAAGCGACCGACGGGATGCCGCCCATGGATTTGGAAGGGGGACCCGAGTACTTTCGTCGATGATGCCAAAGGGGCGACCAAGCGTAATCCCCAAGACACGGTCAAAATGGTAGGCAGAGTACCATAAGCGCCTGCGTTCGTACAAGGAATCCGGTTCAGTATTAAGGGACTGCCCTTCCGGCTCCCAATGCAGGCCCATGTCAATACATAAGCGTAGGGCAATACCAGTTAAATGCCATAAACTCCCCTGCCAAGGGCACATCGAGACAAATTGCGCCAAAAGGAGCACAGCTCTGAGAGTCTCGAGATCACTTTTAGAGTAAGTGATGACTTTTTCGGTCCAGCCAATTGCCGAGCGGAAGCAGCCTTCGCTTTGCATTACTCGACCAGTACCACCAGATGGATTAGGAACATTGCAGAGCGCAATGGCGAAGATCATGTATGTTGTGAAAATATCTTTCTCAGCTGCTCTATCCAAGGATTGATGGCCATTCAGTGACAGGTATGCGTTATCAAGGGCTTCCTTGACCCGTGACCGCTCCATTATTGGGAGATGTGGAGTGCGGTACTGAAAATAGATCTCGACTAGATGATCTGCAGCATGGCGTGGTGGAAGAGAAGACTCGACTGCTATAGTAGATATAGGAGCAGATGAAGATTGGTCCTGTGTGCGCTGCGTAGGAAATAGAGGAGCTGAGGGGAGGGCGTCGACGCGGATTGATGCCATAACCATTTTGGCGAGGGTAATACCACTGCTTGGTCCCAAAAATCGTGGCTGCTTGGATGGCTCAACTACGACGTTCCGGACACTCGTGACCAAATCCTGGAGATGGCGTGAGTTTCCCTCCGGCGTCGAGGGGCCTTCGGCAGAAGTGTTGCTGAGTTCGCGTATGGCTGATGACGGCTCCAACAAAGTATAATCTTCTCCAGTTACTGAAGCAGATTGGCTTCGTATTCGCAGTTCCTGATTTTCCCGAGTCAAATTCTCAACCTGCGCCTCTAGATCGGATACATAATTGCGAGGTATCTTCAAGGGTTTTAGTGACGTTGGACGGGACTTCGATCAGCTCTCATCGAACTCACTTCGGTATACTTCTCTGAGTGGTAAGTCAAGCACCGAACATTTGCGCTTTCGCAATTAGAGCAATTTGGATGTCGTAGATCACACTGTTTATTCACCCAAATGTCAGTGACATGGTATTTGGACTAGAGAGAACACTATCATTACTTTCTGCTTTCTGCGACGACACCTGTGCGCTGGTCAGCAATCTTCGGTCTACGCCGACGAGCTCCTTCCGCGGACTCACCTCTGACACGCCGTCACTCTTGGGCCAGGGCGCGATGCTGAATCCACTCGCGACATTTTATGTTCGGATGTAGACGTCAAACTTCCGCGTGGAAAATGTAATCGTGATAGATACAGATGATGATAGTTGAGGATTGCCGAAATCATATCAGGAAATCGCGCAATGCCTTCGGCGAAGGCCGATGACTGCGATTGCGATAAGAAGACGAGCGCTAATCAGCGTGGCTTGAACATGGATTGCCAGCTCACAAATGCATTTGCCACACCTGTCCACGGCGTCATGTGTTTAAAGAGAAACATTCCTTAGCGTAACAGTTCGGCTTATCAGTTAAGTTCCTTATCAGTTAAGTTTATGCCTGCATATCGAATATTATCATTTAACATTCTTCACTGCTTATCATCATTTGCGGCTGGGACTGCAGAATTAGCACACCCATCAGAGACCATAAAATGGAGAGTATATAGAGGATCGAATTTACGAGACCAAGCGATAACTCTTCTCACACGCGTCTTTTAGCATCTCCACAATTGCAGCCCAGATCTTCTCATAGTTATCCATACTGCTACGCACTGACTCTCCAAATGGACTCCAAGTCAACAATGGAAACAAAGAAGCCTGATGTAGCAGTAGCTGATAGCAATGTCGACTACTCCTCGGGGGAAACAGGCTCAGTTATATTCCTTGATCCTGCGAAGGAAGCAGCCTGTCGGAAGAAGTTCGATACATACGTCGTACCAGTTTCAGTCATCTTCCTTGTCCTGTCAACCTTAGACCGAAACAACGTCAGTGAAACCCTGTTCCGCAAATCCCACTACAGTACAACAACTGACCATTGATTAGCTCGGCAATGCTCGCGTTTTCGGCTTTGATGAGGATCTTGGACTCCGCAGTGGCCAGTTTGGCAATATCAATACACTTTCGAGCGTTTGCACTATTCTCTTTGAGATGCCTTGGGTCCTGGCCGTCAAGCGCTGGGGTGCGAACAAATCCATCGGCACGGCATTCGTCCTATGGAGTGCCTGTACTTTGGGGACTGCGTTTATCCAAAACTATGCTCAAGCTATTGTTGTTCGTATGTTGTTGAATGCCGCTGAGGCTGGTCTAGCCCAGGGCTTCGCCTATCTATTTTCGACCATCTATCCCCGGGAGCTGGCTGGAAAGCGTATCATGACAACGAATTTGGCCCAATGTATTTCCGGTGCTTTTGGTGGACTAATTGCATATGCCATTCAGACTATGGGATCGCGAAATGGACTTGCAGCCTGGAGATGGCTCTTTATCATTGAGTTCCTGATTACCATCCTCGTCTGTGGCATTGGCTGGTTCTTCCTGCCAACCGCACCTGAGACAGCTTGGTTTTTAACTGCGGAAGAGAAAGAAACCATGCGCCTAAAGAAAGAGAGGGACTTTATGCTTAGAGGAGAGGACCAATTCGACCGCAAGTGGATCCGGATTGCTCTTACAGACCCTTTTGTCTACCTCCTCGGGATAGCTTTCTTCACCTCCTCAGTCGCGATTAATGGATTTGGAGTCTTCCTACCTACAATCATCGCTGGCCTTGGGTAAGGATACTTCTCAAAAGTCTGAACAACTTGCTGACTAGTTATAGATATGCCTCGCTGAAAGTTAACTACATGACCATCCCAGTTTATGTTGTTGGCGCCATCTCTCTTGTAATTCAAGTTTACTATTCTGATAGAATAAAGCGACGAGGCGTGTTCATCATCGGATGCTGTGTTCCAGTTGCAGTTGGATATCTCATCTGTGTCGGCACACCAAATGCCTCTGCTGGTTACGCAGGAATGTTTGTTCTTGTCATAGGTAAGCCATTGTACATTCTATCGTTATAACATGAACTGACATCTGATAAGGTCTTTATCCAATTTCCACACTGGCTGTAACCTGGGTGGCTACCAATCTATCTCCAGATTCCAAACGCGCTATTGGCATGCCATTGGCTTATTCGATCGCAAACATATCGAACCTAATATCATCGCAATTATATCCTAGCAAACAAGGCCCACGGTACATACAAGGAAATGCAGTCTCTGCAGGTCTCACTGTTGTCGCCGGGTTTCTCTACGGCGGATGTTGGCTTTTACTGAAACGCAGAAATGCAAAAAAAGCGAAGCTTATCGCGCAAGGAGCCACTACAAACGGCCTAGAAGGAGATATGAGCCTTGATTCCATGTATATTCTTTGAGTGATACCTTGTGTTGGCGTTGCGGCGTGGTTTTCAGGATTCCGAATGCGCACCAGCTGGCGGATTATGATGATGATACACCGATTGAAAACGTGTATTCAGATCCTTTGATTTTCTCTTTTTCAGGTAGTACCAAGCTTACTTTTTCATGAATAAAGATTTCCTGTCTCATGTTATCACCTAAGTACTTTCGTCGGGATCTGAAATGTATGCTAGTAAAGTGATCGGCATAAATATAAACTCCATCTGTCTAAGCCAGAAACCAGACCATCCCTGAGAGCTATGATTGTAATAGATAATATTCTTTTTTTGTAAACCTAGAGAGCTGCCCACAGGCAAACTTATAAAACTCTTGGTCGCAGTTAGCAGTAATAATGCTGTACTAAATAGCGGGTGTGGGTGCGATAAATTTACAGTTCTTTTACAAACCGATTTCTCTTTCAAATTAATTTCCCAATTGTCACGAGTATTTGCTAACATAACAGTAGCAAGGTGTAAAGGGAGACACCACTTATAAATTCCAATCATCACAGACGAGTTTCAAATTATAGTCAATACTAACTCAATTTTTTGTTGCTGTTGAATACATTTCTAGAGATCACGATCATCCACGACCAATCCCTGTTTTTTTAATTACTCGCACCGTCTCTGCATCTAGTTGATCTTCCACAACAAGAATGCTATACCGCATACAATGCAACAAATTAGACACTGCCGAATTTAGCACTGCTTATAAGTAGTAAAGCTCTGTTTGCAGGAGAACGCTGTAGACGTAGTCGAGCTAGATACGACGAATGGTGTTTCAACCTAATGCATTGTTGTACTCTGCGACATTTCAGTTCGCAATTCGATGTTAGGAATAATGATGATTGCTTTATTAAAGGGAAGCGCGAATATAGAATTGTCGTGATAGGCAACAATCCAAAATTTCCTAGTTGCGAGCTTGTCATGAAAATTTTAGTGCTGCAACGAACCACAAGGAGATCGCCGCTACCTATTTTGATGCCTTTACGGCTTGCGATTCGGCCGCGGGTCCATTGTCAACGATTGCTTCATAGGCAAAAGGCTCCTGGACTAGGCGTGCATCGGCGAGCCCTTGTTGCCACCGTGCAAATCCCTGGCGATCCACAGACGTTGATGTCCACATCTTGTTGCGACGGAAATCATTGGTCACGCTGACAGCGACATCGACCGGGACAGTAGGAAAGAGCTCGGCAAGTTCGTCCCGGAAGGAGTCTGCATCGTGCTCAAGCACCCAGTCTATGCCCTTTGCCAGGCCGATGCAGAACCGTTTTTGCGCATCCAGAACCTGTGGGGTGATGGTTGAGGTCTCCCGGTAATACACGCTCCAAGGGACGTCGCCTTGGGTAACCAGCTCCATTGCGATTGAGACTTTGGGGTTACGAGCAACCATAGCCAGGGCCGAGAGGTTGTCAGTGATGAAGTAGTCGCCCATACCGCCTTGGAACAGGTTACCTAGCATTATACCATCAAGATCCTGGACATAGTCTACTGCCCTTGCGTCGATGCCGTTCTCGCGCAGTAGCATCTTGAAGAAAAGACCAACGCTGGCGCCTCCGCCTGACTTCATTAGGACAGTACTCTTGGCCATATCAGTCAGCTTAAACCCTTCACTACTGCCACGTTTGAGAATTGCGAGAGGGCAGCGGTTGGCAATCTGCGCGAACACAGTGTATTGCTGGACCCTGTCCCGGTACATTGACGGCACCCAGATGCCGCCAAGAGCCATGTCGGCTGTCCCATCAGCGAGCGCATCGAGCACACCATCCCAGGGTATAGGTATCTTCACACTGACATCGAGCCCTTGCTCTCGGAAGAAACCATGTCGGAGAGCGATATATTCAGGGAGATAATTGAGATTGTAGCCCGTGGCAGTAAGGTGGAAAGGCTCCAAGACTGGATTTGTCTTGGCCGAAGACAACAATTCAACAGTTCCGTTACTAATCATTTTGCAGACGAAGTAAGAGCCTGGAATCGTAGGTTGATCTTGATTCGAGCACAAAATATATCTGGAGAGAAGGTCCAAAAGTGCTATCAATTAGAAGCTTAGAATTGGGGAAGTATATTGTGGAATAGAAGTTATAAGGAGCACTCAAATGGAAGCCTGAATCGTAGAGATACTCTAGAACGAAATGCTATTAAGACGAAGTTGACTCAATTTATTCAAAGACTTTTTTCCTTCGTATCTATTTACCTCCATCCGTTTCACAAGCTCTATCTCCTCTCTTCGGAAGTTCCCCAATCTCTATCTCATCTCTTCGGAGGTTCGCCAAGCCACATCGGAAGATTCGGTGGATGTAAAGTTCTATGTTTCTTATCGCTATCGGTGAATGGCTCTTAGGAAATTCCACTAGTCCATGCACCCTTGTCCTGGCAGACGCAAACAATCTCAATCAACTCCCTTTAGGATTTACTTATCTCGACAAATACAGATCCAAATTCTAATCGACATGCCAATTAGATTGTTATGATTAGATACTTGGGTGATCGAAGTGACCGAGCATTAGTTTATAGTAAAGCTTTAGAAATGATATACTCAAACTTTTGGAACTTCGTTCGGACTTCGCCGTAGTCGGTCTATTGCTATGTAACGAAATATCTCTACAGTAGTACCTAGATTTATAATATAAGCTCACATGGTCACTACACGTTCATGTCATTCCAATCCTAAAATATTTTATTACCCAGCTATTATTTGATACCATGGCTTCATCCACATACAACAATGAGACTCCTGCCGATGTCAAGAATGCCACAGTATATCAATTCTGTACTGTTTATAAATCAATTAACTAATGAAATAAATTCAGGGTATTCATCTAATCACAGAGAACACTCCCAATGGCCAGAAAGTGCAGATATTTCTTGAAGAATTAGCAGATGTATATGGGACAAAGTGGACAACCACTCTAATGTTAGTGAACCTGGATCCCTACTTCTCAAGTCAATTAATATTAATACCGTCATCACATAGTAACACATCCACAAACGAGCAGAAGAAGGATTGGTTCTTATGTCTCAATCCAAATGGTAAGCTAAATAATCTTTTGTTACATCAGATTCAGTATCGGAGACTTATAGTGATAGGCCGAATCCCAGTCATTATTGACAACACCCAATCTCCGATATTCCCAGTCATGGAGACATCTGCGGAGCTCCTCTACCTCTTGAAGTTTGACAAAGATTATCATTTTGGATTTGAAGACGAACTCGAGCACAGCGAGCTCCTTCAGTGGCTATTTTTCTGGCATGGCAGTGGCGCTCCATACCAAGGAAATCTTAGTTTCTTCAGACGCGCACAAGAACAAAGCACGTGTAAGTTGCAGTACATATATCTATGCTCGATTGTCTTTTCTCAAGGTCTGTTGAGTGGACTGACATATTTATTATTTACTAGTTGCCATCAATCGATTTCGAAGGGAGACATACCGTGTATTTGGCGTTCTTGAACTCCAGCTATCTGGCAAGTACACAGGCCAGGCCAAAGAATATCTTGCTGGAAAGGGAAAAGGGAAGTTCTCGATAGCTGATATTGGAACCTGGGCGTGGGTCAAAAACTGGCCTGGAAGCGGATACACGGATGAGGAGATGGCACAATATCCGCATCTGCTTGAATGGATTGAGAGGATTTCTGAGAGACCAGCTGTCCGAAGAGGAATTGGAGAATTGTACAAGCTATAATGGCCTGAAGATTTTATATTGATATTCTTTTCAAAGAAACTATGAGATTCAATTTTGCAGGACATAGTTCTCTTACAAATCCTTTACTAACTCTTTGAACATTTCTATATACTCTTCCCATTTCTGTTAAGAAAGTGTTAGAGCTTAAACGGAAACCTACAAATGCTTCCTATATCGCCCTGACAGGTTGAGAAGCGGAATAAAGCACCATGTAAAGTATTTTTAGTCATGCTGGATCGATATTGTACGCCGTTCTACAATGCTACAAATGATGATAAATTCGGAGTTCTATAGCACAAATATAAGCAAGCTGTGAACCCTTCGAATCGATATTTGAAATCTGGCAGAAGTAGCCGCGGAGAAGATCCTCGTATTGGCTTCCAAGCTAGTGTGCTGGTATGTACAAATTACTCTACCTTAGTAATATATTAACATTAACAGATTTTCCAGTATATCCTTATTCGATATCGAGAGTTGTTTTCTTGATTACTTGTATAATAGCTATTTTTGATGACCTATTTAAGGTGGTAGAGGTAATAGGCTTGCCACTCACTACTATAGTCACCCCTGCCCCTGACAAGCTACCGTCGTGTGTGGGAATCAACATTCGCCAAAATGGCCCCGAGCACTATTTACTGTCCTTCGATGATTTCGATAAAAGAACGAGAGTTCGTGACTTGTGCATGAAACAGATTATATCCGGCCGAACACTCGTTGCCTGCATCTCGGAATCTATTCAGTTAGGATCCCCGTTCGAAACTATCTTCCTAGATACACAAAAACGCTCACACTAGTGTGTTTTGTAGTCACCTACGTATGCTACGCACCTATCAGGAGATAGTAAATCTAAGTGCCACATTATAGCTTGAGTGGAAATGACATAATAAATAGTTCCGTCGTCTTTATTACATACAAATATAGACCTAATGACCTCTATATGCGCCATCATAACCTGCAGCAGCTCTCTCGTCCACTAATGACATACCTGTATTGCCCTGTGTCCCTTGAAGCTCATGATATTCTGGTTTGCCAGGCCCTTCCATAAGCACGACACGCTCCGAAGATGCTAACTCATGAAAACCTTTCTTATTTTCAGCAACATAAGATGCCCCGATAAGATCATCTTCTCCTTGAGCCTCGACTCTAACATCTGCCGATTTATCACCGCGGTTTCTTCGTTGGAGATACCACATCAAAGCTCCTATTGCTGCGAGCCCTACCACCCCTACTGCAACCCCAACGCCGGCCTTTGCACCTGTGCTGAGAGCTGGTGCCGACGGTGTTGACGATGAGTGAGTCGCTAATACAGCGCTCCCAGTTGCCGAGGGAGCTGTTGTAGAAGAGGTCTCTGCCGAAGAACCACAACTTCCATAAGAACTCTGACAGCCAGTACCACAATAGCTGGAATTACTACCACAGTAACCCAAAGTTGAACAGCAATCCCCAAAGTCACTGTTCAAGCAGGTCAAGTTTGATGTAGAAGTTGATCCACACGATCCACTTGTACTTATAATTTGTACAGTTGCATCCAAACAGTCTCCGAAAGCAGGTTGGCACCCTGACCCACAATATGTCGATGCAGAACCACAGTAACCATTGAGAGAACAACAGTTGCCATATGTGCTGGTGATGCAAGTGGCATTGGTATCTGAGTTGCTACCACAATTTCCGTCCACGCTAGTAGGCAGCGAACGAGCAAGAACAGACGAATCGCCCCTTTTATACAAACATCAGTTACATGTAGCTGCGCGGAATTGATGACAGAATCTTACCATAATGAAGCGGATGCGAAAATAAAATGATCAGCTTGCAAAAAAGCCGACGCCGCCAAAAGAACAAACAAGTTCATAGTGTGGACTTGTGATCATAATATACTTTATTTACCAGCAGAAAAAAGAAAACATTGAACGCATTCTGGACGGAGAAATCGTCCTTATGAGTAGAGCTCGTCTGACAGCGGATCAATTACTCCATGGGGCTATCACGGCGGAGTTGAATAAGACAGAAGCTTAGAGTAAGCGCAACGCTGTGCCTCACCTCGATATTTGCTTAGCACTGTCTCCACAATGATGACAGGTTCAAAAAGTGGGTCTTTTGTACGACAGGGGATTGCCAAAATTCCAGAGATTGCTATTGTATAGATAGTCTATATAAGCACGGCTAACATGACTTCAGACATTAAAGGAAAGATGAAAAGATTGACAAGTCCGCATTCTTTCTTACTCCAGTCTTAGAATCGTCAAAGATATATTTGTTACAAGATTTCTTTTTAGGTGGTTACCTACCCTTGTTGAATCCTTGAATCGTGGGAAACCCACTCTCGAACAAGATAGTTATTTTAGCGATTACGGACGTAGCATCTCGTTAGGCGCAGGCATATTAGTGGAGAAGAGATTTGGGAATTGGTCTTCCAACAAAGTATACTCTACGGAAGTCGCAGATCTACATCATTTGGTATGGCTTATGGCTGTGGCCATTGGACGCATTAATACCCATGGTATGTAAAGGAACCGCTCGTGCCGAATATAATCAGAGTAACATGTTCGAAAAGTGGCTCCTCAACCGCTAAAATATTAGAGCATACCTGCTTTAGGAATGTAATTCGAAGGGCACTTGGGAAATAGCCTCGTACCCTGTATCCTTACCGATGATCACAAATATTTTGGTGTGCTTCGAAATACTGGTGAAACGGGCGCTCTCTATTGTATCATGTCAGCCAATCTTGCTTCCAATGCCAGGGCGTAGGCAGATCCTGTTTAGAGAAGAAATTCCCGACGGAATAAATCTAGAACTTCTTAGCACTTTACATCAGAAAGTATGTTCTAGCAACAACGACGAAGTACTCCTTTATACCCTGATTTCCTGAAAATTGCTTTGCTAGGTATAAGAGAAGAGTAAGACCGTCTTATCAAAGACGGAAGGGTAAAATTATCAGTAGAACGCAATCTCAGAAGTGGGATGATATTCCTAACCCCATGAAATACTTTTATGCTACATCGACACGCATTGTAGGTACAATATAAATTAACGAAAGCGAGGCCTAACGGTCAGCCCTAAATTAACTAGAATTGAAGATCAGTGAGAATGCACTGCCTCTTTTATCTTATTGGGACCTAGCGTGTTTAATCCTTGCACATAGAGGTGGCAGCTCTGGAGTACTTTTGCTCCGCAGTGACATATATATATTTGTACGTCGTTCAAGCTTTTTTAAATTTGTTCTGAACTGATAGATTTAGCTTAGACTTATCCATCATGAGGTTCATACCTGTAAGACCCTTTTGGAGCCTCTTTTTTTATTTTGCTTCGTCGATTCATGCATATACTTTGGTAAACTCCTATGATCATACCAATTGGTTCTCAAGCTTTGCTTTCCAAGATGTAAGCCATTACTAGCACAAATTTTTGAGCTGCTTTAGTGTTCTTACCAAAGTGTAGCTCCCAGACCCAACAGCAGGATTTGTTGATTATGTGTCAGAAGCAGATGCTCGATCTCTTGGCCTTGCAAGAATTATAGATGACAAAGTTTACATGGGAGTGGACAATACAACAGTGATATCATCCAATTCCACTGGCCGCAAGAGTATATGGATTGAGAGCAAGGAATCTTTTCTTCAAGGCCTCTTGATTGGTGATTTCGACCATATGCCTGGAGGAGCCTGTGGTACTTGGCCAGCTTTGTAAGTCTGATAATACCAGAGCAAAACTCAAACTCATAAGTGCTATAGTTGGACTATTCGCAACGGCAATGGAACATATGGTGAGATTGACATTATCGAAGGCTTTAATGATATCACTCAAAACTACATGACTCTCCATACTGGTGGAGCTTGCACTTTCGACCCACCCGCCGATACAGAGACCGGTACAAGCAATAATGGAAACACCGACTGCAATCTGAATAGCACCACGGGAGTAGGATGTAGCGTTATTGGTCCTACACAGAGCTATGGCACAGGTTTCAACGATAATGGCGGAGGAGTATATGCACTTGAGTGGACAAGCAGTCTGATCAGGATATTTTTCTTTCCAAGGGATAATATACCTGCAGACATTACGAATGGTACACCAAATCCAAGCCAATGGGGTACCCCTACTGCAAATTTCGATACCCAGTACGGAAATTGTGATATCGATGCGAATTTTCCAGCCCAAACGATTGTAAGTTTTATTGTTTTCTCCATATTGACAGCACTGACTGAGAATAGTACTTTGACACTACTTTCTGTGGTGCTGAAGCAGGAGGCCAAGCTTGGACATCCTGGACAGATTGTTCTGCTAAAACTGGTTATGGAACATGCGAAAGCTATGTTGCAGGAAATCCTGCGGCATACGATGACTCATACTGGCTTGTAAACTCAGTAAAAGTGTACCAAGAAGATGTTTGTATTGACTGATTGGCCGTAATTCACTATTAATATAAATAAAATTTCCCACTCATGAATATGGAAGAGAACTTGTATGGGAGCTGTGCAAGAGTAACTCTTAGAAGAGCCTATCTATACATGAGTGGACTTGTGGTAAAGTGAAGCAAAGCGGTATACCCCTCGAATCCCGCGGGCGACACCCCTTAACTAAAGGCTACAGGGCCCTCCCTGACAACTCGCAGCCGTCCAAATGCGAGGCAAATGCGACCAACAATGGCAGAGATATAGCGATCGAGGCCGTCGACTTCCTAAAAGTTTATGTCAATACACCACGCGCCCGTACGACGTCGCCTGGCTCTAGCTAGAGCAAATCATATAGAATATTTTAAGGCGGAATTGGTTGTATTCCACCAATTAGACGGGGCCAAACTTCAACAAGGTCAAATGTAAAGAGAAAACAAGAACTTTTCAATCTAAGAGGCAAGGTCAACTTTTGATTGTAGTTTATACTTATTAGATGGACTAAGATTAAAGCGATTTTGATATCCGGGATGGCATCTAGTTAGTTGATGGAGGAAAAATATCAACACAGGAATGGAGAAGAATAACGGCATTTCGTCACGGGCGGACTTCAAGTACACGATAAATATCTATGTTTGAATAACATCTATCTATCCATGTCTATATACCTTACAGATAATATACCGTAATTAAGCGCTATACTCTTAACCATAGTATAGTCCTCAAAAGCCCCTCCTCTAATTTCCTTTCGTTTCCTATTCTGTCGAAACCTAACCTATAGAGAGGACGTATTATTCAAGTGATAACTATTCGGAGGGCGTGATAATGCGCTTATAGAATCGAGCTAACCTGGCAAAGTACTCCAGATATTCCGTGACTTATGCCAGCTACGTCTTCATTCCTTGAACTATCGTCTTTCACAATCCATTAGATCGAACGAAATCTAACATCTGTTGATAAGCTGCAGGTGCTTCGTAATGCACGTTGATACCGTGACCTGTGCCAGGTATGATAGCTGTCTGCGAGCCTTTACTGGCAGCTGGGTATAATATTTCAAGTACTAAGACTGACTGGTCGGTCGGCTGGTTACAATCAGATTGACAGAAAATGAAATCATTCTCTCCATTGACGACGTCAACAGGTCCGGTAAATAATGTAGCAGGCGCAACTGGGTTTCCTAAGGTAAAAACTTCTCCTAACGTGAATGTCTGCTTTGTGGTATCATCCAAATCAAACACTACGAAATAGTCAGTAAGAAAACATCCAAAAGAAATTACTGGTAAGACTCACATTTTGGGTCATAATTAGGAGCCCGTAAAAAGGCCAATTGATTGGAGATTGAAGTGTCCGTCACTAGGTATCCGTTTGGTAGATCTCCAAATGCCAGAGGTTGGTTTTGATTGGCAATGGCAGGGTTAAAGCCAACGAATGTTAGAGGGATAGGGGCCGTGTTCGTCGAGAAGCCCGTCAATACTACTGCGTCTACATCCTTTGGATACTTCACAGTGATACCAACAGATTGAATGGATCCGAAAGAATGTCCGACAGCAACCACATGAGAGAACTTCTGTCCGGCAAAATCACCACTACGAAGAGATTGAATGAGGCTGTGGGCAATCTCTACTTGGAGTGAGGATTGTACGACTTGGATTGGATCTGGGTGATCTGATGCACCAGTACCGAGACGGTCGTAAGAGAAGGTTGGATACCCTGCAACTGCAGCTGCATCAACATAGCTATATCCGGAGGCAAGGTCCCAATAGCTCTTTTCAAAGCCAATTCCATGGATCAGGAATTGAATTGTCTTGGAAGAATTTTTCGACTCCCAGTCGAGAGGGTAACAGAGTTTAGCGTTAATGTTGTAAGTTCCTGAGACCGTAGCTTCACCTCCATTGGCTTTAGATTGAAGTGTCGAATTCGCTTGGACGTACTCAACGAAAAGATTTGTCACAGAAGATTGGTTAGTTGGACTGCTAAGAAGGATCTTCTCATTTGTATGGGTTGTTACTGAAACAGGAACGTTTCCGACTATGCAGACAGCGTTTCCCCCAGCTGAATGGGACAGTTTCGCATTCTGAAATCCAGCAAGGTTTGATACAGCTGGAATGAAATTGCGATTTTGCACAGGCACAGCTAGGACACTGGCTGCAACTGCAAGAGCAAGTAGAGGAGTAGTATAAATAAGCATGATGGATTGTTTATAAATGAGATAAGATAAGATCCGACTAGACTGGACAACGAAAATCATTGAGGCGAGTAGAGCTTCTCTTTTATGACAGAATACTGACGGCTCATTTTGATGTGGCAAGATATGAACCGTCTAAAATGAATTTGGAATTGATTTGGATAGTTCTGATCCCATTTGGATATTCAACCTAGATATGCCGCAAATCCCGTCATAATACGAACGGAGAGTGCAGTCAAACCTTCCTCAATGGCACCGCCTATATCATATTGTATTTTAGCCGTACCATTCAGCTGTCGGCGGAGTACACTACGGATTTCTTTATGAAGCTACGGACGCAGCAGGGATATAGAGATGGCTTACTGTACATACCCTCACTGACAAATGCTATTATACGGCACCTGACCTCAGAGGAGTGATGCTTAACCTTCTTATCTATAAAATGTGACGATTAAGTATAGTAGAGCAAAAACTGTAGTAAGGTTGTCTGTAGCTTGGAAGACCGACATATGATCAGGCTCGGACTGAAATGTTTGAGATTTTATTATTGCTTTCTAGACTCTTATAGCAGAAACAGCTCAGAAACAGCTCTGAAGAAGGGACTATCCTCGCGAGCCGAAGCGATAGAGGCGCATGAATACAAAACAAATAAGCTCAGATAGAAGCAAGTCCGTTACCGTCTAATGGTTAATTTGAGCGGATCCGTGGTTGGAAAAGTCCTATCGGCATAGCCGCCGCCCACGGAGCACCCGGAGAACCCGGAGGCCAGATAAGGTGTGCACCAAGATACACGAGGATGAACATTATAATTAGGAATCTAAATGTTGCATAGAACGAACTACATACAATCACGAAATTATAACGTAAGATAATATCACAAAGTGGATTATTTATATGTTACTGTAAGAATAGTTTTGTAAGTGAGAAGAATCCATTAAAAAATACGACTCGAACGACTCATTTGCGGAGTAGTCGGATTCTACAGGGCGGCTGTCAAAACCTTAGCAACAGTTGCTACAACCCCCTGAGGCATATGAGATAACTGCATTCTTGGACACGACTAAGGACATTCTTTCAACTCTGTGACCACCCAGTGGACTAGTCATATTATCCATCTAATTATAGCCTATCAACTCCCACCAAGGACAAATATTTGGTGGTAGCAGAAGAGGTCAATGGGGCACGTGCTGAGCATTATCGGAACTCGAAGGCGTGATTCGCAGTCCGGGTTAAGTGGCAGAAGACTTAAGGGTTAATTCGGGCGGGCGCCTAAAATGGGAACGAGGCCGATAGTAGTAGCTATATGCTAATAATCTACCACCTTATCCAATCTAGCGTTTTCATTGAATCTGATGACCGCCTGGCAGTATTCCCGATTAAGGGTTTCAGTGGATCAAGATTTCTAGTTGACCGCCTAGTAGGATGCTGTTGGTATGCGTTTACAACGGGCAGACCTCGTAATAGCAACGTAGGCTTCAATTATAGGGTATGCAGTGTGTTGTAGGTGGTTGTTCATTCTCTATGTACGTCTATCGTAAATGGGGTTATATCCCATCAACGAATGCTATCACGTGATTGGGTCACGTGCTAAGTATATGTCATTGCAATCCGACAGATGCTTAATTAAGATTTTTCGTTGAATAAAAGTTGAGCTCCCCCACCTTTAGAGCAGTCATATGATCAAAAGTGATGGATTATAAGGATGATTTAATCTATAATCTACTTGATCTAATTTAGTATATAAATTTAAGAAATTCATACTTACACTCTAATCATAAAGAGTATAGTAGATTTCTATCTAATAAATTCTTAGATACTAGCTCTTCAAGAAAGTAATTAGTTGGCCGGTAGGGAAAATATCGCTAAATATACCATATTTGGTTAGATCAATTTGCCGCTTATACTTCATCATTATAATCCGATCATCTGATAAGGATGCTTTCACATCCAATCGTGTAAGGTCTCGTCATTTTGTACTCGTGAATCTTTATCGCAGATTGGTTCTCTTTGCTTTAGCTCGCGCCTCTTATGATGACTGACAATAACGCGCTTCTCGGCGAAGAAAGTCGCCTGCTGGCGGAGGAGTCGTCGGTCAATGTCAGTTCTAGTCGGCGAACTCTGAAATCCACAGGATCACAGCAAGTGAGCTGGCGCGTTCTCCCTATCGCCTTTGTCGGAGGATTTGGAGTCGCCGGTACTCTTTCATCGCTACTATACGTTTTCCAGTCAATCGTCTGCCGAGACGTGCGGCGATGCACCCCCGTGGAGGCCGAGAAGTATCGCACGACTATTGTGACTGCGGCCACAGTTACCTACTCTCTGAGTGTCGTAACGCTGGGTCCCATACAGCGTGTTGGTAGATGGAAGCGCCAAGCGGGCCTGACACTGTGGTTAGTGGCGAGGGCTTTCAGTCTTTTGCTCTTCATCTTGGCTTGTATGACTTCTCTTGGTTTTCATCGATCCCAACTTTTGAGGCTCCATAGCTGACTTATATGCCCGCAAATAGTGGAATTTAAACGTCTTGAAATCGCATTCGCGGCACAGGTACTAGAGGGTGCATGTGTAGACACTCTACTCCACTTCAACCTCAACGCAGCCTATGCGGAGACAGCCCTTGACGCCGAAGTACCACGTCTCTTCGGGCTATCCTTGGCCTTTTACATGGCTGGTACAGCTGCAGGCCCTGCTATTAACAGCCTGTTGCCTGATCCACAGTATATCTTCTACCTAACTATAGTCTTATTCTTTGTCTCGTTGGTATACGTCCTTTCCCCTCTGGTTCCCTGGCCACCATGTCGTTTTCATGACGACCAACCCCAGTCTCAGGCGCAAGAGGAGGAGGGTTGTAACCGTCAACTTAGATCGGTTCTTGCTACTGTGATCGACCCCCTACGCTTCCTCTGCAAATCCCCCATTATACTACTTTACGGCCTCTGCCTTCTGTTCTCCACCTGCGGCCAAGCGTTCTTCTTTCCCTCCCTCCTTATCTTCGCCTCGACCGTCTTTAGCCTTGATGCACGGCACATCGCAACCCTTGTCACCGCAAACGCCGTCGCCTCATCCCTCACACTCTTCTTCCTCTCTACGCTGCTACCAGCCCTGCTATGTCGTCTCCGCATTATCTCACCCCTAAAGCCAAGGGAGACTGGTCACCACTCCTACCGCCACCGCCTACGCTGGGACACTGCTGGCAGCCTCTTGTTAATGTTCATCTTTTCGTGCTCCTCGCTCGCCCTCCAGGCTGTGGGCTCTGTGCCGCAGCTCTTCGTTGGCGGGATTCTCTGCAGTCTAGGTAGTGTAGCACCAGCTTTCGTGAAATCAAGTCTCACAACACGACTGCCCAAGGATTTACAGGCTTCCGCGCTCGCAGCCATGGCGTTTTGCGAGACAGTGGGAAGTTTATTCAGTCCAATCATTGTTGGGGGCACGTGGACGAGGATCTTAGTTGGGAGTGGGAATGCACCGGGCTTTGCTGTAGTCGCGGGAACCCTGCTATTTGCGGCGACTACCGTGTTTGGGGTTGCAAATTATGTGTTGTTAGATGCAAAATTTCTAGAGAGTTGGAGATAAATGCCAAGGATGTTAGAAAGTAGTGTTATAACACACCTGTAATACTAGTGGTATAGGAGAGTGGTTACATTTAGAATATATGACTATATATTGCAGGCTAGGACTGATTAAAGACTTAGAACCAAGTTGATAATAGCTTTTAGCTGAGCTATCATGCTCGTAACGTACTTTATAAGCAAGTGTCTCATAAGCAAAGTATCCCAGTGTTACACTCATGGACAATTATTATCATACCCGCAGACTGCACCTAAACCTGTGCCTAGCATAGCGGCTGTTTTATCATAGGAAAGATAGCACAATCCGACACTTATGTAGTACGATCTACAGTTGCATGTGCTTTATAGTTTGTCTTAACACGTTGCCAAGTTAACCGCACTGATTGTGATAACGTAGAGCGAGTTTATACGCTACAAAATTTGAGATGCTAGTACAGAAGGTTGCACTGCCGCGCTAGAATGAATTTCCCGGGTCGAGGGCACGTGTGCTTGCAGATGGTACGAGAGGAGTGTTTCTAATTATGCCACAAGTTGGAACTACAAAATTGATATTGTAGGCCCAGGTACTGCTCATTGAACTTGTTGTAACGGTAAGAGATACAGTTGCAAAGTTCACAGTGCAGTCTATGTTGATAATGAACATGAATGAAACACAGTTCGCTTAAGTCGGGCACCTTGTTCTACAGCTAACCAAGTTCCCTAATGCTGAATTGATAATAGTAGCTGTAATCTGGTAGGCATAGCTGCTTGTGGAGTTGTTAAGGTACGGAGTACCAGTCACACCACATGTGTAAGTAGTAGGAACTAGTGGGTTGAGATCAGTGACTTGGCAGTTCAGGTCAAAGTAGGTTCCGGTTGATGGTCCAGTTCCAGTGATCCCTAGGGCGGCGGTGACTTTCATGCAACTATAGCCTAGACTTGGGTATATAGCGATAGACTTAGTCTGGGTGAATGTCTGGCAATAGACAAGACATGACTGCTGATTTCCCATATTTATATTCTATTTCGTGTATAGTATATTATTGCTATCGACCGAAGCCTAGATGGCACAGAAAGACGTTTTGCAGCTAAGTCTGTAAAAGTACACTCCGCTTGTGACGGTTGAGTCTATGGTAGAGTCGATTGGGATGCTGTAGAGGTTGCACTCCCCGTTGCCTACTGAATACACCAAGTAGTTTGGTGTGGCTGCACAATTAGCGGCACAGAGAGAGTCACTAATATATACAGGGCTGGAACTTGGCTTGACGTCTCATCCTGTAGACCACAAATGATACTTGGAGCCACACTACAATTCACATTGTAGAAATAACGGCCGCTCTGCGCGCTGCTGTCTAGGGACTAAAAGACATTCGACTTATAGATCGGACATTGACCATTCCCAATAGTATAGGCTTAACAAGAAATTGTAGCTACGCACAAAAATGCACAACTTGACTGTGAAACATAGCTTTCTGACCCATCTTCACCTAGTGTTGTGACGCCCTGCACTGTGCATGTCGGTAGGAGAGATTGCAACGCTGAAGGGGAGGATGGAGGCGCCGATGATGAACTTAGTGAAATAGAAATCAGAGTTGATATTTCCGAAAGTGTAGAAAACGACGAAATTTTGGCAGAGTAAGGCTTAGCGGCATACTAGTATTTGAAGATGCTTCGCTTAGGGCAGAGGTTTCCGAGGTAGAACCAGTAGTAGAACCTGAAAGACTCCTTTCTTGAGTTTCCGAAGTTGTTGAAGGACTGACTGAAGTGCTCTCTGAGGGTTCTGAAGAAGTCGTTGAGATGTCGGCAGAAGTAAGGGTTAGCGGTGTTCACAATTGCAATCTGTACTATGAGGTTTGTTTGAGGAAACCTAGTTAATATTTTTCCTCCTACTAGTTTGTGATATATTATCAGCGAAATGCGCCACCCACATATTTCACATTATTGTTAATGTCAGCTACTTATTCTGCTCTATACGGCTGAATATATAACAGTAGTACTAGTGGTCTGTAGTGTGTCCTTGAAACCCTCTCTTTAAGAAAGGACGTGCCACCTCCCATATCTTATCATCTGGTGCAGGAGTTTCGCTAAGGGAGGTGAATTGCATAATCTGTATATTTACTACACACCACCTCTTTGTAGCAGTAGTACCTAAATGTTTACAGTATTATTCCAGCTTTTCTGAATTTCGCAAAGGCTTCTAGCCAGGCCTGGACATGATCGCCATCTGCTTTAAAGCCAGTCTCAATTAGTCTCTTCATGCTCATCTGCCTGTCGAAAGTCAACCAATAACCAACACTGTGTCCAGCTGCCGGCTACCAGCGCCTACACCTTTACTAGCAGCATCACCGCGCCCCCACTGAGCAAAGACGTTTTTGTAGTTGGCTATGTAATCTCCAGGTGGCAAGGATAGTGTGGTTTTAGGGAGTTCGCCAACCTTCAAAGTGTTTTTCTGAGTTTCCGAGTTTTCGATAGGCCCAACACCCACCAAACCGAGCCACTTCGCCAAACCTTTCCAGAGCTCGCCGTACGTGCATGGCTTCTCATTATCTGCAATATTAAATAACCGTCCATCGCCACAGGTCTGGGGATGCGTCGAGACATAGATCATAAAGCGCGCAATTGTTCTGGCGGAGACTGGGGAGAATAGTGAATCGGCGCCAGCCGCATTACCAGGGAAAGGCACTTCAACTACGGCCGACTTAGCTTCTTGTGCGTATGGTCCGATGCCGTGGTTATAGGCATACAGAGACAAGTATTGAGCCCAATATAGCGACAAGCTAAATTGGGAACTGTTGGGTGTAAAGCCAATCTTGATTGAGTTCAGTAATAAGATATGCTAAGGTTTTGTAAATAAATACTCACGATCGCGTCGGGACAGACTTCACACCATGTCCATTTCATTCCTTCACTCGCTGCGCTCAGAAGCTTGCGATACTCCGCGTAGACAACAGTCTTGGCGTAGTCGGGCGGAAGATTGTTTACCATATCCTCAGTCAAAGGAGAGGTGAAGGTGCCTCCGGAGACGTAAATACCGTATCCCTGTATATTTAGCATAGTTACAGAAAGTTGCTATGTTGCACTTACCTGTGTCCCACCAGGAAATGCCACAAATTGCAGGTTAGGACTCAGCGAGTTGTGAACATCAATAACATTCTGAAACATTTGACGATGAGTTGCGACCCTCTCGATTTCGTCGGTAGCTGCAGTAGCAAATTTTATTGTAAGCCGGTGTACTCAGGTGGTAGAAAAATAGTATACTTAAGAAATAAATGTGAGTGACACTTTCAATGTCAAACCTCGCCTGCTTCAGAGAATTTGCTAGCGTAGTCCCGTCACCAGAACGAAGGTCAATACCTGAGACCAGATGCAGATCTGGCCGAATCGAGTCCAGCTCTGGCCAATATGAGTCTGAGAGTTCAATAGGGCGGTTTGTAAGAGCTGTGATCTTGGAGAAAGATTCAGATCCAGTGTAAAGACTTAAGAATTGATCCACAACAGCCCATCCAATTAGGCCGGATGCACCGTATACGATAGCATGGTTCGGTTCGTTGTCCATTACTACTCTCACACGTCTATAGTAATATCGTCATTGTACAGTTATATTTCATCCACGGATCAAAATTCGAAAATTATTTTGACGGGCGATGTTGGCTTTTACAAACATAAGCTTTTGACGAGTAACGAATGTATATATATATATGATTCCCTCAAACGGCCTTATTATGAATATCTATGCTCCAACAACACGTTAAGAATACACAGGGGATAGAGTATTACATTTTCAGAACAAAGTTTTAATGAAAAGTCATTGAACAAACTGCCATCTTCGGGCCCTTTACTATTTCCATAGCACTTTAACATCCGCCATGAATTCTATATTGGAGACAGCGCAAGTAGCAGCACAGCCCATCACCTGAAATTACTATTCTCAGCCCTCGGTCCTAACCAAAAAAACAACCTGCAGCGCATTACTATATATGGAGGGCATAATTCCCACCTGCCGGTCCCTCTCGTCATTTTAATCCTGATTGATGCGAATTGCACCTACCCAGAGTACTCTCATCTGTCTTTCACAACAAATCTCTTGCAGGGCAGTATAGAGGTTGTCGGCGACTGGAATTTATTGATCATTAGTGGATATTTAATAGGACTGGATTGGTGCGCCCCACGTATACGACAATACCTCGTAAGACCACCGTGAATTGTCCCAACGATCTCGAACAAGATCACATTTAATTAAAGGCGTTGACTTTCTAGGTCGGGCCACTAGAAGGCGGAAACTTGATACATCATCGAGAGAGAGTAGTAAAGTGGACTGGCTTGTCCTCTAGGGTTTTGACTTCGACTGCCACTGGGGGTTGTCGATTCAAACGTGGGCGGATCTGGAGATGATACTTAGCAGCGTGTGACATCGTCTAGAATGTTTCTAACTAGGTTAATTAGGCTTTTACCACACAGCAGAGAAGGTCTAAGTGTTCAACAATCTATATTTTGAGTCTTAAGTCAAAGCCACCTTTTACAATACGGCAAATTATTGAAAATATAGAACCCAGACATAAGCAGGTTCCTGCAAATACAAATGCATAAACATATCCGCCATTTGCCTGTAGAATTAATGCGCCAGCAATTGGAGGACCGGATAGATTTGCGAATCCAACAATAGAGAATGCCATCCCCATTCGCATTCCTGACTTGCTAATGTCCGATGTCATTGACGACAAAGCAGCGGGAAAGATTCCTTGAACGGTTGCACCGAAGATACCTATTAATTGCAGTTAGCCAAATGCTATTATATGAGACAAATTTTTACCAACCATAGATGACGGCAAAACCATAAATGCCTGTATGGCTATGAACAGAGTTCCAAGAATATAGTAATATCATGCAAATAAATGATGCCGGAATAATGACATGCAGCGGGCCACACCAGCGATCAGCGATGAGACCTGGAAGAATTCGTCCAATAGCTCCAATACCATTCATTAACATAAGTAGATTTATTGATTCGGGATATGAATATCCTAGGATGTCGCGACTGTAGGCACCGATACTGTAAATTATAAAATATTAGAATTGTGCTTCAGATATAATCTTAAGGACTAAGTTCAACGTACTAGTAAAATGCGATGTACACCCCCCAGAAATTCTTTTATTCTGTTAGCAAATGCAAGTAGGGGATCACTGGATATAAAACTTACAAAAAAGGACCCGAGGACAAAGAAGCTGTATGGGCCCTCTCTAAACGCACTCCACTCAACAAGTGGACCAGTCTTGCGTGGCTGGATTCTAGTCCTCACAAAGATGTTGGCTACAAGCAGGCTTATAAGTTGTACAAGAGCAATGCATCTCATAGTCCATGCAAAACCGATTTGAGGGAGTAACTGGCGGACCATAAGGGGGAAGATAACTCCTCCTGTGGCCGAACCACTGATGGATAATCCAATAGCGAGATTCCTTTTCTTCAAAAAAAACGTACAGAGGACTGCAACTATAGGACAGAAGAGGCAGCCCATGCCAAGACCAATGCAGACTCCCTGAGCCAAGAAGAGTTGTTCATATGTCGTAGAGAGTGAGGCCATGAGACTGCCAAAGACAACAAGACATGAGCCGGTCATAAATACATGTCGGAAGTATCCCGCGTCTGTCAAACGTCCAGTTAAGGTCCCTATGAAAAATAACAAGAAAACCTGCATTGATCCGATCCAGCTGATGTCTGATGGCGCTCGCGAAAGAGTTGACATATAATAGGTCTGGAAGATTCCGAATGAGTTTATGGTTCCCCAGGTGTTGAGTACGACCAGATGTGCCGTTGCTACTTGAGTCCACGCCACGATACCTCCATCAGGTGGAGGTCCATGGTCCTTTCCTGGCGCGACTGCTGTGTTTCTTGATAAGACGCGTGAAGCATTGTAACTGTTTGTATTGCCCCAAGTATCCGAATCATACTTTTGTGCGTCTTCGTCGATTTTAGACTTTATTGAACATGCCTGAGACTCCTGTTTTTCTAAATCGGCATCAAGATCAATCTCGGGACTGGTAGAAGCTAACATGCTTAACTCGAGATTATGGAGATAGGCGATAGGTGTTATTGATAATTTACTTATGTAGTCGTCTCTTCAAAAAAATTACTTTAAGTGGCAAAGAAGCAAAGACACAATAAACATACCACAGTATTAGAACGCATAGACTTGGTCTTATAATAAGGATGAGCATAGCGGCAAATTGTGGGTTACTCTGGCCGGTTAAGCCGCCACCTCGAATGAGCTCCGACGGGGAATAAAACGAATCAGAATTTGAACAGTCATCAAGTGCAAATATGCATAGTCGAAACGTTTAATCGTAAATCATAAGGAAGAGCAGCAGAGAGATCGATTGGTTGAATATGAATGAGCCTGGTAAATTATTCAGATTTCGTATTCCATCTAACTAAGAGTACACTCTCTAACTATTTGCCGATTTATTTTTGAAGGTTATAGTTTATTACCAAGTTATCATACGCTCATAAGTGTACTAAGTGTTAATAGAGTCAGGTAAGTCTCTACTGTTCTTAACGAGAACCGATCGCTAACTCGCCTTGGCAAACTACCAACGGCGGCTATTCACGGCTCTTCTCCCCGACGGACGGTTACTTTTTAGATTGATACTTTTCCGACGGGAATGAACAACCATCTTGTATTTTGCCTGACTGAGTATATTGTTTCCCTAAGGCGACGGGGTATCTCTAAGTTCGCGGCGACAAGAGTGTCCCAACCAAGTGTTGTCCGAGATTTTCCCCACGTATTTTGGCAGCTTTGTTGGCCATTTTGGGCTTTACAAACCATTAATAGCTCCTACTTTCCCGAAGCCATACGAGGAGACTATTACTAGGAAAATTCCATCAGTGAATCACTTGTTTAGGATCCAGTGTTATTTCATAGGCGATATATGAGAACACCTCTTGCGTCTTTACTTCCCAATTATTCTCTTAAGGCCTGTATTACTACCACTGTTTATTGCACTAGATCTAATCTAGCCAACTTTTAGATGCCCTAGATAGATGACGGTTGTACCTTAAAGTGTTGGTTTAATAATTGAGCCAAACGGTAAGAAAAAACAAAAGATATAGTGATTTTCTTTCTCTATGGTACGGCTCCAATATTCGTCAATGCCAGATTATAGGATAACAGCAATAGAGGAGGGCAAAGTGAGGACAAGACGGAGAAAATAAAATGCAAAAAAAGGGAATGCGAACAGGCTCAATAGATTCGATTGGTTAGGTTATCAATTTTACGGTTAATTCCTACTTTTCACCCTGGAAGTACCTTCCTGTCTTTAGATCATACTCGATACTCGATAGAGGAAGCTAAGGATTCGAAATTATAACAAAAAGCTGGATATTTAGATTATACTTGACAGAAGAGGTCTAGTTGTCACATATTACAATTCGCTGCTTCCCCAACGTCGACGCTATTATACATAGAATACGGCACTGTGTCTGAGTCCATACGTCTTATCTTTATTACTACTATGTCCGAATTCTCAACCGAGTCTCAGAAAATTTAGGCGAAGGGTAGACTTCTATACGTCGCAGAAACTGGCTAGGTCTTCCCTATATATTTGAGCATTCTTATCTCGAACGATAAGCATGAATAGGAGTTAGATATTTAGCTGCATTATTAAGCGCTAGAGAGTAAAGTTTGATCTAGCAAAGCTAATATAAAAATTGTTTTTTAGTCATGTATACATAGAAATGCCTTTGGTTATAGCTATAAGCGAGGAGATCTTTTTTGTAGAGCTCTTGAGTTTCTTCTCCAAACCCTAAGCCCCGACTTGAGCGTCTATAGCTCTTGGATTTAGTTCCAAATCTCACAGCTTAAACCAAAATCTTCCGAGGAGTCTACTAGAAGCCATTTTGTTTTGTAGTATCCCTCGGAACCCATTTCGACTTCTAACCCTTCTTTCCCCTTTTCTTTCCTTGTAACAGACACTCGTATCTTCGCCTTCTCTGGAACTATGTTTTGGATATGTGTCTCTAGTCTCCAAATCTCCGAATCTGTGCATCCAGCTGCAATAGCAAGGAATGGAGTTATCAGTTTTGTGACTTGAATGATAAAAGCTTTGACTGACGATGCCCCGACTGCAAATCGTCTAGCACAGACAGTCATCTCAGCAAATACATGGTCCATAATCCTATCGGCAATTCCACATAGTAGGACGCTAACATCATATCTATGATCAGGATATCGATAATGAATGATTGGTAATATTTCAGCTGCAACTTTCCATGCCTGAAACCTGTCCCTTCGTTCATCGAGATTCTGTGGACACTTGCGATACAAGAGAACTCTCCTTAGGCCATTAATGGGGGAATAGGCATCTTTAAGCCTCCCTGCAGGCCGTCTACGGACTAGCTCTGCCACAGCATAAGGTTGCAATCCTTCAACAGCTTTCAAAATGTGCGCATCCCAGTCTATATGGCAACCACAGTTCATGGGACCGCCATCACTTTGAGTAATGAGGTAACTGTTGTGCACTCCAGTTTCATGATCATGACGTGGAGCCACATATCCAACTACATCGCTAATGAAATCAGCTGATTGAGCGGGAGGCCAAGTTTTAGATGCCTTGATGGCAAGATCTAGATAGTGACGTCGGGGATGTCGACCCATGTGAAGATGGCCCCATGTTCCACGTACGAGATATTCGAGAGCAATGCGCGCCGCTACAGGTGACCAGGTAAGAAGATGTTCAATGATAGGTGTGTCTCGGATGAGAGAATTCTTGTTCGCTCCTGAAAAATGAAGAAGGGTCGCTAGCCTAGAACATTTAGTAAGTCATACCTAAAGAAAGTAGCAGTGGGTAGTCATACTCGTATTCCTCGTTTTCAAGTGCCGTAAAGAAAGACGTGTTATCCTCGCCATCACGCTTGTCTAGAATAGGGTCATCTGTGCCACCAAGAAGCTCTATATAATATTGAAGCTCGATAGCACATTGCTCTCTCATGCTTTTCTGTGTAGATGACAAATTCCGAAGAAAATTTGGCTTGAGATCATCAACGAGAAGCCGACCGATGGTTGCTGCTGAGTTTCCAGCTCTAGCACACAGATGAAGAGCCGTTTTCCCTCTGTAAGCTTGATGCGGATCTAAAAGCATTGATGGAGGCTCTTGATACTTCTTCCCAGGTATGACATAAAATTGTGGTTGGAGAGAATCTGCCCCAGCAGAGAGAAAATATGCCACCATAGCTGGTTTCTCAGAAATTACTGCACTCTGCAAGCCAATAGTAGCCATCGACCTGGTGAACAATGGACTCTCATCCGGTGCGTCTGAGACCAGCTTCATGAAGTATTTGACAGTATTCATGTCACCCCTTTGTACCGCTTCTTGTAACGGTATCCTGCCATTGACTGTAACGGAGCAAAACATGCGGTACCTGGTAGATTCAGTAACTGGTGAGCGATGAAAGAGTGATCTTCGTTTGTTCTTGAAGTTCCAGAGTAGGTCAAGTGTCTTAATGCGTGCATTTTCATGGTTTCGCCCATGGATCTTGGCAGCATATTCGACTGGGCAATTTATAGCTTCGGCAAGCAGGCTTTTTCCACAGTCACAAATTTTCCAAATCGTAGAATTGGTCTTGTTCAAGATCAATCTCAAAATGGGAGCCAAGAGTCTACGTGTTGCAAAGAACAGCGCATTTTCATCGCCCGATCGGATTGGGATCAAAGGATCTGCACCAATATCTAACAGGGCTGAGACTGCTGCTTCGTTTTTCGAAGCTACTGCCCTAATCAAGGGAGGTCCTTTAAAGAACCAGTAGTCTGACTCGATTTTGGATGTTCCGTTGTTCACCGCGATAGCGTCTGGATTGGCTCCACGCTTCCGGAGAAGTCTCGCAAGAGTGAGTGCTTGATTAGCTGGAAATACATGGATTCAGTGAAGCGGGGTAACTCCTAGATTCGTCGAGATTGTCGGATTTGCTTTCATAGAAACCAGAAGCCAACGTGCAATCTCAAATTTACCTCCTCGGCAGGCTCGAAGAAGAGCTGTTTCTCCATGGGTATCCTGGACGTTGATGTCGAGTTTGTAGCGAGAAGAAATAAGCTGAGCAGTCGATAACTGACCCCAAGTTGCTGCGATAAGCAATATGGACTCCGGCGTTTGCTTTTTGTTTTCAACTAGCTTAAAAAGTGTTGCCTCATCCAGAATGGGGATGTTTGGGTTTGGTGACCCAGCAACGAGTTGAGATCCACGACACAATCGATTGACATACAAGTCCAGGAACTCTTTCTTACCTGGGACATCGTGATCCATCACCTCCCTCATAATGAACTCCATTCCTAGTCGTCGTGTTCTACCGGCGAGTAGAGGGAGAGCGTTCTACAGGGTGCTGAAAGAAATTCCAGATCCGACTTCGCGTATGCAGCCTCCACACTGCGGATGAAATCTACTGATTTAGTTTAACAGAAAAGAGTACTATGACCCAGGTCATACCCGACATTTTGACTTCGGCCTGACAGACCCCAAGCTCAGTCAAATTGCTCATGAGATTAAGGTCTCAAAAGATACTGATGGGCAATGCCGCATTCATGGCAACGGACTGACGCAGGCACAAACTATCCACATTGCACCGTGGAATGCTCTCGCATATTGAGTCGGTGGAATGATTCAACGAACGGACCTTTCAAGATTATTAGCGGTGGAGTTGGATGTGATCATGTAGCTGTTCGTTTCAAGACTCAGCATGCAAGAGGTGGAGATTGGGGTGTTCAGGTATGGTATACAGATAGAGGGCTTTACCAATGCAGATGATTTGCGGTAACATACTACTGTACTACTGAACATTAGGATAGCGGTCATTAACGGCGGCTACAAAATTTCATCTTCTGAAGTATGTCTATGTATATAAGGACGCTAAGTGTCTAGTTTGTAAAACTTCGTTCCACTTCTAACCTTAGCATCTCTTATTTATAGTGTAAATAAGTTTTTTCTATAACTTATACCAAAAATTCTAAGTGTAACGTATTTTCCATATGAACCGTGAACCTGTAACGACACAGGTGAATCAAAGGCAGGATAGAGGTGTTTGGGAGCACAATAACCTTATATTGATCCGAATCCTATAGGTCTAGTACGAAGGACACAAAAAATATAAAGAGAAAACAGAAGAAAGACACCAGTTCTAATGATATATCCCCTTTATATGCTTCCTAGGTTCCAAACCGCTCTGACTCTAGTCATACTCGCTTATGTTGGTCATAGGGTCATGTAACTTGACACTGAATCCAACTAAGTAGGGTAGGTTCTTACATTACCCCCCTCCTTTGGTGACTGTTTGTCCTTAAACAGTGTCGGTAGCGATACGGTAGGTTTTCGAGGTGGTATCGAGAAAGTCCTACTTAGTATTGTTGTCTTCTATTGACAAAAGAACAATACTAAGGGTGGTAGTATTGTCGATTTTGGACAATAGCAAGCAGGTAGGTAAAAGCCAAGAAATTTCTCCTTTGCTCTCTCTCTCTCTTGCTTTCTTTCTTTAGCAACCCAAAAAAATCAAAAATCGTACGTATGCCTCTAAGCTTATTGTTTGGGTACTAACTTATGTAGACAATCAATCAACCAACCAATCAACCAACGTAAGATCATAGTCGGGGTGGTTTCGTAGGGGTTTCGGTCTCGCTAATCATATGTATAGCACAATGCCTATTCCTATTCCCGCCGGCGCGCTCTCGTGTGCCCGCCGAGTCTACTGTATACGGTACTTGCGCCGTATGAAGGTCTATAGGGAGCATGATTGTGATTTCTTAAAGAAATCATCAAAGAAGTATATATATTGTATACAGTAGAATGCTACTTATGTTCCAGTAAGTTCCCCTTTCTGATCCCGAAACCCCTCCGACTTAGCTTATACTCTATAGCTACTATAGTTCGTGGAGGAAAAGTTCGCGGCTCTTCAGGAGTATAGGGAAGAAGGAGAGGTCCGTGCTACCGCGGTAGCGCTAGATATAGTCCTATTGGTAGCCGACGCGGAGGCTCCAAAGGACCTTGCCTCCTACTAGATGGCTCTTCTGGAGGAGACTCGGTTCCTACGGGCCGAAACTCGACGCCTCTAGGAGAAAGAGGAGGGAAAGTATAGCGTATGGTGGCGCGTCCTGGGGAGAGAATGTTTCGATGGTAAGAGGTCTTGAACTCACGGCCAATAGGCGCAAGCCACTGATTTGGTTTGTGAGTCCCATGATCTCCTTCTGGAGACGCTGAAACGCACCCTCGCCCTCTCCATATAGCAGCGGCATATTGATGCCGAATAAGTCCATCAGGCAGTATGCTCTGTCTTCGACGCGCGTAGTCACTCTATGGGCGGGCCACCGCATCCTTTCGGGCACGCTATATTCATCCGCTCGTTTCAAATAATGCAATACTTCGATAGGTATGGAGGTGACTTCCGATATGGGAGCTGCCAATTGAGTTTTGGATCCAATTTCGGTCCATAGTGCAGTGTAGAACGTAATGTTACGCGGGGCAATGAGTTCTTGGAGCGTCCAGCCCCGAGTAAACCATCTGCTTGTACGGAACTCTGGATTCAATGCCGAAGTTGCCCAGACATCTTCAAGATACACGTAGCATACAGTCCCCTCTTGATACTACCGATACATCGAGTTGATAGCTTACGTAAGCTCTGCGCTGCATGACTTGTCGATGCAACATGTGTCCACCCAGAAGTAATCCAAACCATCCTTTATGGCTTGTTCTACGCCATACCGAATCTTTTGAAAGCTAGCCCTTTCCATGGCCCTTCCACTTATCATGTCTCCAAAGCTTACCTCGTCTAATCCCCAGGTATGAGAAAATTATGGCATAGCTGGGCATCAAGGATGAGTAGAATTCCTCAAGCTGGAACGTGGTACTGTGAATAAGACGCATGTTTCTCCGTCGATGCTATAAATTTGAAAACGATGGAATGCAGAAAAATATCGTCCAACTGCGCTCGACACGTCGACTCAAGCACGGTATGATCTAGGCACGCTAGGAGATACGCCTTGCGCTAAGACTTGACGCGATGGTGATATAGAAAAGACCAGTAAAGACGCTCCAGCAGGTACCAGCATGCGCTCTTATGCCCACACGTGACAAAGCCAGACATAGTAAATCCTATCTAGGCTAATGCACTTACTAAGCACTGAAATATGTGGTCCCTCTTATTGTACCGGCGTAACTCCCGGACTACATTCGTTTTCTCTCTAAGTGTCTTTAAAATTTAGAGCCATATTGTTTCGTAATAGGACCTCTCCTTAAGTGCTCCAGATTTTAGCAGCCTTTAATAGTCGCAATTAAACAGGGGGGGACAGCGGAAGCGGCGATCGATGGCATGATGACAACAATCGATAGTATAATTAATCGTACTCTTTTTCTTGTTACTAAGTAGTCTCCTCTAGGAGAAATAGTTAAAGAAAGTAATATATAGTAGTGATGCAAAGGCATTAGTTACCTATACGAAGGAGCTCGAAGAGTGTAGTTTCCGAAATAGCCACGACTGACTGTCTACGAAAATTCAAGGGGTTAAACCAGGAGTATATTACTTTATCCAATCTAGAGTACTGCCACAGCCCCTCCTCAGGTATAAGGGCAGCGGTTACTCGTTTTGACATTTGCTGTGAAGTCCAGAGTTTTTTACTCTTACGTGGATGGGCTCGTTAATAGGGGATAAGATGATACTCGCTGACATTAACTTTATTATATTTCACGTTTGCATGAGGTATTCGACGTAGATCAAGCTGAGATGTATTCATGCAAGCTGCATTTCCAACCCTACCAGTTCTATTCCTATTCCGACTTTAACAATTACCATAGCGCCGGCTTAAATTCCATTACCCTAGACAACACATCCTTGACAATATAAGCCTCCCATTATAATACCCGTAAACTGCAATTCCACGCTGCAAAATAAAGGCTCTCATAGAACGCCATCGATATCATAGCTAATTAACATACGCTAATTAACATGTTGTCATTACGCCGTAACTTGTACCACGGCAACCCGGGCTCCTTCATACCCGGGCTCTTGAGGAACATCCCACATCTTTGCTACATAAGGTGCCTCGTGACCATGACAAGGGCATCCAGCCACATGGTCATATAATTCACTAAGTTCTTCATTGGCCTCTCCTTCGGTAATCATCTTCAATTCCTCCGTTGATAGCATAGCTGGAGGACTCCTCGGTTCGTCTTCATCAGAGGAACCATCCTCATCATCAATCATCTGCGGAGGTTTTACCGAGGCAGACTCGAAACGGCGCAGCGAGAGCCCCTCATCCTCCTCCTCGTCTTCCTCCCCATCGACTGCCTCATCACTTGAAGCCGAATCTGAATCCGAGTCCTCGACCAGAGAAGGCTGAGCAGGAGGGCTGGTCTTCCGATCGCGGGAAACCGTCGGCCGCGCAGTACAGACACTAAAACTCACACGTCGCTTGGAGTTGGTGGCGGGGTCCTCAGGACGGTCCTGGTCATCGCTGATGCTATTCGTCTCGATTTCGGCAAGCCGGAGTCTCAAGTTGTCCAGCGTGAAAGCATGGCCGAGGACAAATCGAAGATCTCGGTCTGGGCGATCGGCTGCAAGTTGGAGCTTGCATCGGGCTGTATGAGCTAGGGAATATGTTTGACGGGCGGACACCATTTCTTCGGGGTTGCTTGTTCCTTTTGTCTTTTGCAATCTCTCCCTACGGAAAGAAGGATGAAAGTAGGGTACTACTATGGTTCGAGGAGCGATCCTGTGAAAAGGAAAAGGTAGATGGAAGGCCGGTCGAAAATGAATGGTCAGCAGGATGGGCGATTCTGACGTTACTAATCAGAAAAGACGGGTCCGGGGCGATCATACGGGTCCCGATATGTACACCCTATGGGGTAAGATACGTTAAGAATTGCTGACTAAGTACCTCTCTGCCAAAATCAGACCCCACCAACCAAATCGACGCCATCGCCAGTACTTTTTCGCAAACAGAGAAGCCTAGGTTTATACTTATATAGGTATATAAAGATTTAGTAATATTCTACCGTTATAAAGTATAATAGCCTATGACCATAAGAACCTGTGTCGTCACAATAATAGCCTGTTGGTACAGATCAAAAAGTATTATTATAGGCCAAAATAGCCCATCGTATTACCTATATATAAAGTTTTTCCTTAGTACTGTATGTATAGTATCAGAGTGTTTTGGTATGGAAGGATTCGCTAGTGTAAATAAGAATTGCTCTGAAGGTTAAGGCGGCGATGGAGGTAGTAGTTATAGTAGAGAAACTAAATAAGATACTTTAATATATATTTTTCGATTGTATAGGTATAGTAGCAAGGTTAAATAATAGCGAGATGTTAGTATAACTTCAAGAGTGTAAAACTGCCTCGATTATCAAACGTGAAAGCTGTAGATAAAAAGGGGCTCTAAAGGCTTGCCGTTGAAATCCTCCGGGCCTTGACTGTAAACCCCCTCTAGAGTAGCATCCGTGGCGTCTCCGGGTTTAGAAGTTCGGCACAGACTCCCCTATAGTACCGAAACCCGAGATACTAAATCGTCGGTTTTCGGGTGAGCTAGGATTGACCTACGAAGTAGACAGTTGTCTACTTGTATTATACTGTAGGAAAGAAATAAAGGGCTACTTTCTCGCCGAGTATAATTGTCATTTGCTTTGACACGCTTTGGCCGTACCGTACGATAGTCTGGATTAAAGTTTGGCGGCAGACCAAAATTCCCGATGCTGTACTCTGGCTTGGTGGTTTCGAAGGGATCACGTAGAAAATCAAAACTGAGAAGTTCTTCCTAAGGAGTATATTAGAAGTATATACTATCCGTTGTAACTAAAATCAAAACATTCTATTCAAGAAAACTATAAGACTCGTTTAGCTCTTTAATACCTATAGCTTAACTTATCTCTTTCCCTCTTACTTATAAACTACTACGATACTAGCTTTTAGTACGTTTGTAGTAAAGCTACTATATCTAAAACCGATACCTAAAGTACAATAAACGAAGTAAAGAGGGTAAGCTTCATCCTATCTATTAGAATTATAGTTAAAGTACTAACTTTTGAACTATAGGCTATTATTATAAGGGGAGGCCTAATTAGGCTAGTAATAACGATACTTTTGAAAATAATAAATCGTATTATACCTATAGTATATAAGGTATACGATAAGCTTATAACTCTTAGGGGCGTACTTAGTATCCCTCCAAATAGTCTAAGTGTAAGAACCTGACATGCTCAGAATAGACAATTGGGAATCCAGATATATGTCATGTGATCAAACACATGTCATGTGACCCAAGACAGTATGCGTAAGCGAGTATGAGCAGAGTCGGAGGGGTTTCGGACCCAGTAAGCATATAAGAGGGACATATCATGGAATTTGGTTTCTTTCTCTTCTTCTTTTCTTATCTTTTTTGTGTCCTTCGTACGAGACCTATAGGATATAGTCAATATAAGGTTATTGTGCTCCCAAACACCTCTATCCTGCCATTGATCAAACCTGTGTCTTTACAGCGATACCGAATATCCTCTGATACAGATTAGAATCTCGAATTAGGATATTATAGTAGGCCGTCCCTAGCGGACGGGATCTTTTTTATATGATGTAAGGACATAGGTTTGATCAATAGTAGGATAGAGGTGTTTAGGAGTATAATAACCTTATATTGACTAAATCCTATAGGTCTCGTACGAAGGACACAAAAAAGATAAAGAGAAAACAGAAGAAAGAAACCAGGTCTAGTGATATGTCCCTCTTATATACTTCCTAGGTCCGAAACCCCTCCGACTCTGGTGTAAGGACACAGGTTTGATCAATGGTAGGATAGAGGTGTTTGGGAGCACAATAACCTTATATTGACTGAATCCTATAGGTCTCGTACGAAGGACACAAAAAAGATAAACAGAAAACAGAAGAAAGAAACCAGTTCCAGTGACATGTCCCCTTTATATGCTTCCTAGGTTCCAAACCGCTCCGACTCTAGTCATACTCGCTTATGTTGGTCATAGGATCACGTGACTTGATACTGGATAATCCAACTAAGTAGGGCAGGTTCTTACACAATGTCTGTGCGTAGTCTTAGCGTACAATCTCATTTACAGTGTAAATAGGTTCTAGGGCTAACTTTTATTTCCTTAATTCTACTACTAGTCTATTTGGGCGACTAGTACCAAAGTGCTATACGCTCAAGGGCAATTGTACAATACCTCCAAATCTACTATTAGACTTCAATTGAACTACGCTAGTAGATTCACTAGTATATTCAGTTATTTCCCTATTCGTACGACTACTCGATAGTCTAGCTACCAAAGGATAGATTATTCCCCTAACATTAGCATCCTCTAGTTATTTGTCAACCAAGTAATTTTTATATACAAAAAATATAAGTACGCAAGCTTAGCAAAAAAACCCGGTCGTTAGTAACCGAGAGTTAGGGTTAATATTTCATTTCTTTAATCTCTTCCTATTTCGTACGAACAAAGATAGTATTGGAACATCGTTATATCACCTGCACGCATTTGGAACATCGTTACACGGTATACATGTAGGAGTATATTGCTATACCACCTACATATGCATACATTTGGGATATCGTTACACCATATCCATGTGCTTGTGTGTGCTCGGATGCAAACATCATAATAGTATAACGCTAAGCATATAAGAGGGACATAACGTAGAAATTGATTTCTTTCTTCTGTTTCTTATCTTTTTTGTGTCCTTTGTACGAGACCTATAGGATTTAGTCAATATAAGGTTATTGTACTCCCAAACACCTCTATCCTACCTTTGATCAAACCTGTGTCCTTACAAATGTATCCTAGGACTCCGGAGATGTAGTTATATATAGCTGTAATAAAAGCTATAATGAACTCTAGTAGTCTAGACGTTAGAAACGTGGTTCAGAATATTTGGCAAGATTAAGTTCAGTTGACATAGCCTCTAGTAAAGCATCTAGCTCGCACAAAATCCAAGTAGCTTATTTGTTAACGTCTTCGAGTACGTGAGTTGTAATCTATTGGAATATCTCGTAGGGCTTTTTCAGTCCTGTATGAGATTTTGTATAGTATAGCTGTAATCAATTGGGCTTAACATAATTGCTTGTGGGTTGGCGGGCTAAGAGTTCAGCTAAAACGTTTCCTAGGTATAGGAACCTCAAAAGCGAAATAAAGGCATGTAAATGAGAGAATTAGAAAACTAATTCGGCGTTTGTGCCCCGATATACATTCTTATTAAGGCTCAATATCTAGTAGGCGATCATCGAACCGCTGGTGACAGCACTTGTCTTCCCAAACGCATCCCTAACAAGCTCCTGCGCCCAATTTGGCAACCCCTTCAGCCACGAGATAGGCGCCGCAGCACTAGGAATAAAAAGCTGCGCACCGCGCCTGCTAATAATCTGCCTCACAATAACCTCCGCCACCTCCTCCGGCATCAACATACTCTGAAGAATCTTCGGGTGCTGGCCACTCCTCAATATCCCCTCCTCAATCAACGGCGTGCGCACCCAACTTGGATGTGCAATCGTAGTCTTGACACCTGGCGCCTTATACCAGATCTTCAACTCACTCGTAAGGCCCTCATGGAACGCCAGCGCCGCAGATTTAGTCGCCACATAGTCCGCATTAGCCGAGTTCGTCAGGAACGAGTTGACGCTCGCCACCGTCACGATGTGACCTTTGTTCTTCGCCACCATGTCCGGGACAAACTGCTGGACTAACCGCCAGTGCGAGAGGATGTTCGTGTCGAAAATGCGGCTGAGGAACTCGCTTGGGGTTTTCAGGATTGTGTGAGAGCCAGTGATGCCGGCGTTGTTGACGAGAATCGAGGGATGCCCAAGGTCGTTCCGAATTTTATCGGCTGTTTCTGCTATTGATGTAGGGCTGGAGATATCGCACCGGAAGTATGTCAGCAGGTCGGTTGATGTGAACGCCTTGGGCGCGTCCTGCACGTCGAGCACTACCACGCGGATCCCGTGCAAAGTGAGAGCCTCTGCGATGGCTTTGCCGATCCCGCTACATCCTCCGGTGACGACTGCGATTTCAGAGTCCCAGTTCCAACCATGACCTGCGTGTATCTGCCAGTTATTTGTGGCCCATGCGTTTAGAGCTGCGTTGGTCTTCCTGATCACACCCACGGCAGCCAGAAAACCCAGTATGCGTATTAGATTGCGTAGGTTGATGATGTGTGAGAGAGAAGTTGCTTCCAAGGCGTTTTCCCATGTCCGTTCTGGGGTGTACAGTAGCAAACCGAGAAGAGGACCAGTGACCATTGGCTCGAACGCACATTTGGCGATAAGGGCTAGCCCTCTGAGAGGGAGGTCCACGAGTGCAGGCATGGATTTCTTAGCAGTCTAATTACAGGAGACAGAGATAATTACCAGAACACCGACAGCCTCAAAAATTTGAAGCTCGAGTGTTACGATGTGAGTCCCATGCCAGTGTGAACGGTACTTCACTTGAGTGGCACGGCCATGATTCAGTGGCTCTAGGGAGCTTATGAATACGATTCAGGGACTTTCTGGCTAGGCCATGATTCAGTGGCTCCAGGGAGCTTACTTAGTACAGGTTAATATAATTTAATCCTTAGCATCTCTGCGTAATACTAGGAGGTTCTACTTGCAGGGGGATTGAGCTAGGGGTATAGCTAGTGGTATTTTAATATTAATTTGCCGCTTTTACTACTCAAATCACCGTAATTCAACATAGAGGGAACGTGTACAACATACTAGGGAAAATTAATAAAGCAGCATTGCCAAGCATCTGACCTACGTAGGCCCTGCGTCCAGGTAGAAAAGGTTAAATTATTGCCCTTGATACTAAATATAAACACGATTCAGGGACTTTCTAGTAGCCCCACAAATACAGACACCTCACTGTCCAGGGCTCATCGCTGCCACTGAAGTCACTGAAATCATAAAGTGCTGTGGTGATGGACCATGGACAGCATCCCCGATTTTCAATACAACACACTCAAAATGTCTTTGTGGGACCAAATTCACAGCCGCCTCATCTTCCAAAGCGGCATAGGCTTCATATACCGCCAACTATTCATTCACCCTCCTCTAATCACAGCAGAAGTCAAACTTGACGGCCAAACAGCCATAATCACCGGCTCAAACACCGGCCTAGGATTCGAAGCAGCACGGCAGCTCCTCCAGCTAGACCTCTCTCGGCTCATCCTAGCGGTCCGGTCCCAAGCCAAAGGTAACCGCGCAGCAGAAGCCCTCCGCAAGGAGTTTTCAGACGCTCAAATCGATGTCTGGATCCTAGATATGGAAGATCCCGAGTCTGTCTTTGCATTTGCCATAAAATGTCAGACTCTGGGTAGGATTGGCATGGTCATTCTCAACGCCGGTGTGCAGAACAAGGACTGTGTTGTCTCGGTCAAGACAGGAAAAGAGCAGACTTTCCAAGTCAACTACTTCTCGACGATCATGCTGGCTGTGCTTCTCCTGCCGATACTGAAAGCCAAAGGGGGTCTGGTAGGAAAGCCGGCTAGGCTTACGGTGGTGACATCGACGACCGCATATTTTGCGGATTTCGACCACGAGAAACCAATTTTACCACAGTTTGACGAGAAGTACGATGTTACGAAGTGGTATGCGCGCGAGAAGTTGCTGCAGATGATTTTTGTGAGAAGACTGGCAGCGCTGGTTAGCTCCGATGAGGTGATTATCAACACGGTTTGCCCGGGGCTGGTTGGAGATACGGAAATCTGGCGTACCTTGAATACAAGTGCTGTCCTGAGGTATATGTTCTCGGTTTACTTCGCTTTGTTTGGTAGAAGCTTGGCAGAGGGTGCCAGCACGTACGTTCATGCCGTGGTGGTCGCAGGTCGAGAAAGCCATGGAGGCTTCTTGAGTGAGTGGGGAGTACGCCCGTAAGTGTTAATCCACGACAATGTGCTTCAACCAAATTTTCGCTGACATTGTGCTAGATATCCGGTTGTGATGTATTCAAAGCGTGGTGAGAATTTGGAAAAGAAAGTCTTGAGCGAAACCAGAGAGAAATTCAAATCTGTGAACGTCTCACATGCCTTAATGCAGGATTTCTAGTCAAGAGGTTGCAATCAAGTTACCCAATTACAACATCAGAGGCTTCTAATATCATCCAAAAGCAAACAGACCTCCCGGCCTTGAGTTTCTTGACTTTCAGTCTTTCATTCCCGGCTTCAAAGCGGAAGGTACCTGAGTTCTAGGCTGCTCAATGGAGGCACCCACGGGTTGGGTTATGGAAGTCGTAACCCAACCCACGGGTACCCGCCCCATGGGTTACCAAGAACCCACTTATATAATAATTATCTCATATTATAATCACATGATTAACATAATTCAATATAATTCAGGATAATCTATGGGTTACTGGGGTGTGCTCCACTTTTTGGGTACCCACGTGTTCTTGAGCAGCCTATTGAGTTTCCGGATATTTCCCACTTCTAGTTGTGCTGTACCTGCGCTAGAGGGGTTTCAGCGAGCTGTAAGAATTAAGCTTTAGGGGCTGCGGCTGAATCCACAATTAACTGTCGCCCAGGAACAGGGCAGATCATAAAAGTGGTCCTTTTTATGCCAAGTTACTTCATATCAAGGGTAATAAATAATCTAACCTTTCTACCGGAGCGCAGGGCCTACGCACAGATGCCAAGGGTTGAATTAGGGTTGTTATTCGGCATTCAAATAACCCCTGTATTTGGTATTCATACCAAATGCCGAATATCATAACCCTTGGATTAGATCAACCTGTACCGAGTATAGTGAGAATGTGGGCTAGATTCTTTATGCCAATTCATAGTAAGAACGTAGCCTAGATCCCAGATGTCGCGATAGTCTGACGCTACTAGAACTTGGACTATAGAAAGCTCAGGATTTCCACGGCGTCATTATCTGATTGCTAAGTCCCAGCTGCACCCATCTCATAGCATCTCCCTAAGCAGCGTTTTTACAACGCGGAGTGAAGTTACAAATAATCGGCTCCGCGCACTTAAGGTTGAGCTCAACCTTGATCTTCATCTCCTCCGTGCCCTTGTCCCCATCGCCACCAAGTCCACACCACTCGATGCTCTCAAACTCCTGGAGAAGTCGCACCAGGATATACTGAATCTGGAAACGGCCGAAGACTCTGCCAGGACACTGGCGTGGCCCAATACTAAAGGGTAGATAGTCGCCGTACTTTGGCGCCCAGGTGTCCCATCGTGCAGGATCCCACACGTCGGCGTTTGCGCCTACGGTAGTTTTGTTGCGCTGGAGGCCTGCGACTGAGTAGACTAGAGGGGTGATTAGGGTTAGTTGGTTGTGAATAGTAGGAGTTCAAGATGTTGGTAACGCATTTTAGTTAGAAACTTACCAATGATCTGTCCTGCTGAGACGGAGATGGGATCTTTCCCATCTGGACCGCCTCCGACGGGCAGAGTTGTATCTGTCCGGGCCTCTCGAATGTTGAGGCCGAGCGGGTGGTACATTCTCATGGACTCTTTGACTGTGATGGCTAGGAGGTCTAGTTTCCTCAGCTGGTCTGGTGTGGGAATCGCGTCCATGCCGATGCTTATGAGAAAATCTGATTAGCATCAAGTCTATCTCCCGCACCGATATGAGCTTTTACTTACTGCTCTTTGATCTCCTGCTGAAGTCTTTTATACATGGCTGGTTGGCGGGCCAAGTGATATATCGTCCAAGTGGCCAGAATAGCACCCGGATCCTACGTCGTCATCAGTATTCCACTTCATCACTCTTGCGCTACCGACCCGTCTGAGCAGATTCGACGGCGCTAAAACCTGGGGTATCTCAGCAGTAGGCAAGGAGGTGGACGATGGCCGTGATTGAATTGCGGTTTTATGTGAGGGCTTTCAGAGATGCCGAGACAAAATGACTCGCCGCCTTTTCCTCGGACTTTAGCGCCGTCGAATTTGCTCAGACGGGTCGGTACATTGAAAGCCGGAACATACCTTGGAAGCCATCAGGACTGCTATAAGCTGGCCCCTAATAAAGTATCGATCATTCGGATGCGTGGCAACAAGATCCTCCACGAGATTGAACTCCTTCTCCGTCTTCGAATCTGCTTGGTTATTAATTGGTAGCGCCAAAGTCTTTTCGATGAGATCGTCGATGAAGCGTTTGAGATCACAATATGCTGTAGGAGCGAAAAGCCAGTCGGGAAACAATTTTGCAAGGCGTCTGTAGGAGCACATCTTATTAACACAATTCTCAAGTTCCAAGGTTGGGCTTTGGCGGAGGTGCCACGTACCCGAAAAGTAGACGGTTGGTGTTAAATGTCAGAAGCTCCTCCATGGCCTTGCGGAAAGGCTGTTCGTTCGCGGATAGTGAATTCGTGGATTCTCCCAGGAATACTTGGCTCACTAGGTCGAGTTGAAACTAAAGGCAAGTCAGCGACAAAACGACGTCAGGAAGGCCCTTCGTGTCAGCATTTACCCTGTCGACCATATCGTACACATCGACTCTCTCAGGCGAGTTTTTGATCAGTCCTAGAAGCTTCTGCATATGCTCCTCGGCTGTAGGAATGTCATCCGGACGGACACGAGAGACCTTTGGTGTAACGCAGATCAGTCATCTCTAAACATATATCCATCTCTAAACATATATCTACGTGAACAAACGGGCTTCTTACATGCGGCTCTAATTGTTCCCTGCTCGTCTTCCACAAAGGCCCGTCCGCTAAACCTAACATCAGCAACTGTGTTACACAATGCTGGTTACCACACTTACTTGTGAAGACCGAGTCCCCTAAGATACTACTAAACACATCATGTGGCGTCTGTCCCTTGGCGAAGTCCGCGAACTGATCTGCTTGGATAGCCTTGATATTCTCCGCTCTGTCGGTGATGAAGATATCACCGCCTAGCAGGTTCATCTCGACCGTGCGACCGGGAGTATCGAGGATTTCGTCGCAGATATACTCAACGAACGTGTTCGAGTGCAAGCGTGTTACAAGCTTCCATGCCATATCCAGTCCTATGTGTTATGTGGTGATCAGTCTCACTGCTATGTCCGACTCGAGCGCCAACGTGAAGAGTAATTAAAATGCTGCTAACCAAAGGGTAATTTGTACGGAATGCGAGGAGCATGCGGAATCGATGATTTCGTCTTATTGCCATTGTTTAGTCTGGACGCTAGAACAACGAGGAAAATAATCGTCACTACGCCGCATGGAAGCAACTTTGAGAAGTCAACCTCTATTGACGTAAGGACGCCCATCTTGGTGGTTGTCTGCTCCTTAGCTCAAAGTCTCAATCGACAAAAGGATGTGGTGAGTTCTGTTCTGTGGGCAAGGAACGGCGAGCTGTGTGCGTGGGTGGATTTGTAGATTTGCACAATTACTGCCCGGGTGCCCAGGTGTATAGAAGGTGTCTAAAAACCGAACGGTCAAAAGATTCCCTTGGCACACACCGCGTAGCTCAACTCCAGAACCCCGCAATAATTAAATACCGCACCAATAATCCTTCTCGTCCCGAATATTCGCCTTAGCCGTCAATCGGTACTCATGTAAGCTTTCTAGGACTAGTAAGACTAGCAAAATGGATACTATACTTCATGTATTAATCTGGTACAGTCTTGGCGAAAGTCATTACTTATTCAAGGCGCATAAACCTTAAATTGACTGACAGCCAGAAAGTCAAACGGAACTTCCATGCCAGGAAAGGATCCCAAGCCCTGTTAAGCTTCGAATCTTAACTCAGTAAAATAAGTACTTCGTATATACTCAAGTAAACTGCAGTGGAGCATCTACACTGACTAATGAGTATATTCTACTTATACTGCTGCTTTACCTGTATACTACGGCTCTAACCTTTATAATTATAGACCAGACGTAACAAGATATTAGGAAATTGTCTTAAAGCAGCATTGTTGGTGCGCACGGATGTCTTACTGTAGCTTATTTGGGGTATGTACGATGTATAATTCAGCGAGGATTTCAAGTCTGTGGAACTCGGGCTTCGGGCAATCTGGGTCATGACAATATTCAACTCAGTCTTCGCCTACTCGTCGAGTGTATTTAGCAAAGCTTCGTCGCTGTTCTTGTCATGAATGACCTGCCACTGTACCTAACAACTCTCCACAAACCTTTTCTTAAAACTTAGAAGCATCTGCACTTAACGAGACTGCTATAGGACGTTGGAAAGCTGGTATCTCTTGAACTTAGACTGACATACCGTAGACCGCAACTATGGCTACCGACAAGACAACGCCCATAGCCATCATCGGCATGAACCTAAAGTTCCCAGGTGACGCAGTATCCGCGCAGGCCTTCTGGGAGCTGGTGATGAGCGCGAGGAATGTATCTCAAGAAATACCCGCCGACCGGTTCAACATAGATGGGATGTAATCGCTCTCTACAGGAGTGCACGAGTATCACGGGCTAACTTGAACCAACAGCTTTCTACCATCCCGACCCGAACCGTTTGGACAGCGTAAGTCTGAACGATGAATTTTGATATTTGGAAATCGACTAAGCTGATTCCGTTAGTTACGCATCCGCCATGCACATTTCATGGAAGAAGACCCACGCAGTTTCGACGCGCCTTTCTTCAACATGTCATACGCAGAAGCATCAGTTCTCGACCCGCAGCAGCGCGGCCTCCTTGAGGGCGCCTACCGCACATTCGAAAACGCAGGTATCCCCATGGAGACCCTCTCCCGCTCCCCCACGTCAGTCTACTGCGCCTCCTTCTCCCGCGACGGCGAAACCATAACCGGCCGCGACTTCGCCGCCCAATCCCGCTACCACGCCACCGCCAACGGCTCGTCCATGCTCAGCAACCGCATCAGCCACTTCTTCGACCTCGCAGGTCCCTCCCTGACCGTCGACACAGCCTGCTCGTCGGGTTTGTACGCGCTGCACCTCGGCGTGCAGAGCATCCTCGCGGGCGAGAGCGCCATGTCGCTTGTCTGCGGCGCGAACACGTTCCTCACGCCCGAGAGCCAGGCGCTTGCGCTCAGCAACGGCGGGTTTTTAAGTGTTGATGGCAGGAGTTATAGCTTTGATGCAAAGGCGAATGGGTATGCGAGGGGCGAGGGGTTTGGGTTTGTGTTGCTTAAACGGCTAGATGCCGCGGTGAGGGATGGGGATGTTGTGAGGGCGGTGATCCGGGCGACGGGTGCGAATCAGGATGGTAGAACGCCGAGTATTACGCAGCCGAGCCAGCAGGCGCAGCTTGATTTGTTGCGAGATACGTATCGCGTTGCGGGGCTTGATGTTGCTGATACGGACTATGTTGAGGCTCACGGCACTGGAACGCCGGTTGGTGACCCGATCGAGGCGGCTGCTATAGGGCAAGCTTTCCGCGACGGTCGCAAGTCTGACAGGCCGCTTTATATAGGTTCTGTAAAAGCGAATATCGGTCACTTGGAGGGCGCTTCGGGCATGGTGAGTTTTGAGTGACCTCCGGGCTGGCGTGCGTATATATCTCGCTAACAGGTTCGCTGGTTTAGGCTGGTGTCATCAAGGCTGTTCTCACACTGGAGAACGCCGTAATTCCGCCGATCGCCATGTTCGAGAAGGCTAATCCTGCTATTGATGTAGCAGGCTTGCAGCTCGTGGTAAGAACCTCTTCTGCGGACTGAAAGAACTGCTCTCACTGACTTGATTTAGTTCCCCAAAGAAGCAGTCCCATGGCCGGCAGCAGACATTCGCAGGGCATCCGTGAGCTCCTTTGGATACGGAGGTACGTTCCCCTGCTTTGTACAAGACAGCGAGATGCTGATAGCGAGCAGGTAGTAACGCCCATGTGATCCTCGACGACGCGTACAACTACCTGCGCAGCCACGGCTTGAAAGGCCTGCACCAATGCGTCGACGACCCCACACCTACCAACGGACACACCAACGGCAACGGCGCTCTCCCATCCGCAACCCCCTACGCCATCATCCCCTTCTCAGCCGCAGACAGCGACGGCACGAAGCGCCAAGCAGAAACCCTCCAGACCTTCCTATCCTCACACGGGGCCGCCCACGCCGCAAACTTCCTCTCAGACCTAACCTACACCCTCTCCTCCCACCGATCCCTGCTCAAATTCCGCTCCTTCGCCGTCGTCTCCTCCCTCACCGACGACCTCACAGCCCTCGTCTCGCCCAGCATCTTCAGCACCACCTCCTCTGCCCCCGACCTTTCCTTCATCTTCACAGGGCAAGGCGCGCAATACGCCCGCATGGGCACCGGCCTCTTGCACTACCCCATCTTCAGCCAATGCCTCGCCGACTGCGACGCCTATCTCACCACTCTCGGAAGCACCTGGTCTGTGCTAGAAGAGCTCGAGAAGGACAAGGACGCCAGCAAAGTCGCCAAGCCGGCGCTATCGCAGCCCCTCTGCACCGCCATCCAAATCGCCCTCGTCGATCTGCTGCGCACGTGGGGTGTTGTTCCCCGCGCGGTGGTTGGGCATTCGTCGGGTGAGGTCGCGGCTGCGTACTGTGCGGGTGGGCTGGATCGCGAGAGTGCGTGGCGGGTGGCTTACTTCCGCGGTGTTGTGGCCGACAAGCTGGCTTCTGACCCGGCGAGGGAGGCGACGACGATGATGTCGGTGGGTTTGGGTAAGGAGGCTGTTCAGACGTATCTGAAGGCTGACCCGGCGGTGACGGTCGCGTGTGAGAACAGCCCCGTCAACGTCACGTTGTCGGGCCCGACGGTGGCGATTTTGCGCTTATCTGAGACGCTGGACGCCGAGCAGGTCTTCGCACGGAAGCTGCCTGTGAAAATCGGGTATCACTCCCAGGCACTGCGCGATGGCGCGGTGGAGTATGAGGGTTTGCTGGCCGGGATATGCGCGCCGGTGAGGGAGGGCAAGGAGCCGAGCACTGTCGCGTTCTTCTCGTCCACCGAGGGCAGCTTCATCACGCTGGAGGGTCTTGCGAGCCCGAGCTACTGGGTGAAGAACCTGCTCTCCCCAGTTCTCTTCACCGACGCCCTAACAGCGCTAGTCAGCGAGCGGAAGCAAGCCACAAAATTCCTCGTCGAGATCGGCCCGCAATCTGCTCTCCGGCGGCCCGTTAAAGACATCCTCACGCACCTCGGCGAAAGCGAGGATAAATGGTCGTACGCAGCCGTGCTCAACCCCCGTCAACCCGACATCCTCTCCCTCCTCGAGACCACCGGCTCCCTCTGGAGCGCCGGCCTCCCCATCGACCTCAACATCCCCAACCAAGCCACTCTCAAGCCCACAACCCAGCCAAAGCGCGCAACAGACCTCCCCTCCTACCCCTTCTCCCGCGCCAAGCTCTACTGGGACGAACCCCGCCTTAGCGCTCTCTACTCCCACAGGCCCTTCCGGCGGCACGCCCTCCTCGGCCTACGCGAAAACGACTTCAACCCCGCCCAACCGACCTGGCACCACAAAATCCGTCTCGATGAAGCCCCTTGGATCGTCGACCACGCGCTCGAAGGCTCGCCACTCTACCCCGGCACGGGCATGCTCGTGATGGCCATCGAAGCCGCGCGGCAGCTGCTCCCGCCCAGCGCGGCGATCAGCGGGTACAAACTCGAAAACGTGCGGTTTATGCGCTCTATCCCCGTGAACGAGACGAAAAAAGGCACCGAGGCGAAGATCTACCTTCAGCCGCGCCGGCACACAGCCAAAGACGCTACGCAAGGCGTGTACGATTGGCGGGTATTTACGCTCGGCAGTGACGAGTGGATTGAGTGCGCATTTGGCAGCATTCGCGTCGAGCTTGAGGGGGAGGCCTCGCCCGAGACAGCCGCGCGCAAGGTTAGGTGGGCGAGCGCTGTGGGCGAGGAGCACGCGCGCGTGGCGGGGCAGTGCACGTTGAGTGTGCAGAGCGCGCAGCTGTATGAGAACTTGAGTAAGAAATCCGGGTTCGACTACGGGCCGTATTTTCAGGGCTTGCGGAATATCAAGTACTCCCGCAACGGGTGTGCGTCGGGTACACTTGCGCTACGGGATTATGCGAAGAATATGCCCTACGCCGCCGAGGACCCGTGTGTAATTCACCCTACGACGTTCGACTCGGTGTTCCACGTGGGGTTTGTCTCGCTAAGCATGGGCGGGTGGGAGGCGATCCCGACGCTGATGTTCAGCAACCTCAAGGAGCTGTGGGTCTCGCACAAGCTATTCACGGTGCCCGGTAACCCGCTGCTGCACGTCGCGACGAAGGAGGTGGCTCGCACGTTTAGGGAGTTTGAGTGGGATGCTAGCACGTTGTTTGCCGAGACAGGCGAGCCTGTTATCGTCGCTAAGGGCGAGCGCGGAACTGTCATCGCCGGCGCGGGCAGTAGCGCGCGCGACGACGACGGTGCCAGTCGCTTCTCGTACAGTATTGACTTCAAGCCTGACCTCTCGCTGCTAGGCACAGCCGAGACAGAGACCTATCTCAAAGCGCTCTACGCGCGCGACCCGCAATTCTCGCCGGACCCCAAGGACGCCGAGGCTGTCGACCGCGCGGACGCTATTGCACTGTATTTCATTGAGCAAGCGCTGGATAAGATCGAGAACGGCGAGCCGGTGTCGTTTGACAACCACTTGACCAAGTACGTGGATTTCCTGCGTAAGGTCCGCGCGAACAGGGATAAGTACACGTTGGCGTCGCGGGGGCTGGGACATTTGAACATTGAGGATGTTTTGCGCGAGGCGGATGGGGAGCCGACGCAGAAGCTGGTGAAGAAGGCTGGCGAGCATCTTTATAGGATTTTGACGGGGACGGATAATGCGTTGCAGATTATCTTTGAGGGGGATCTTGCTAATGGTAAGTCCAATAACTCATGCCGGGGGGAGGGGAACGAGAAGACTGACATGGTGGCTGTGGGGGGATAGATTTCTATCACTGCGACTTCTACTCGCGCCATTACCGCAAGGCTGGCGCGTATATGAGCATTCTAGCACATGCGAATCCCCAGCTGAGGATTTGCGAGGTTGGCTCGGGGACGGGCAGTGCCACGAGCAAGGTGCTGCCGTTTTTGGTTGACAGTGAGGGTCTTCAGGGTGATCAGATGGTCCGGTACGTTGATTTAGGCATCTCCTCCCTCTCTCTTCCCTCCTCCAGAATATACCAAGCTTCAGGGCTGCCAACTAACTGATCCCCTCCAAGCTTCGGCGAGTACGCCTACACCGACATTTCAGTCGGCTTCTTCGAAAAAGCGCGCGAGAAATTCGCCTTCGCCGAGAAACATATGCGCTTCGCCAAACTCGACCTCGAAATCTGCCCCTCCCTCCAAGGCTTTGAGCTCTGCAGCTACGACGTGATCATGGCCTGCAACGTAATCCACACCACATCGGATCTCATGAAGTGCCTCCGCGACCTCTACGCCCTCCTGCGCCCCGGCGGTAAGCTCATCATGATGGAGACCACCGTCGACAACATCCGTGACGGCATTATCTTCGGTTTGCTGCCTGGGTGGTGGATGCGCGAGGGCCATTGGTGGGACGGCGAGGATGTTGACGCTGTGCCCGGTGAGGATGAGGCGCTGGGGCCTATTCTCACTGAAGACGGGTGGGATGCTGCGCTGAAGACGGCGGGCTTCTCGGGTGTGGATATGGTGTTTAGGGATAATGAGTACAAACCTCGCCACCGCGTCTCAACACTCGTCACAACAAGGCCAGAGGAGGTTGAGGTTGAAGCTGCGCGCGAGAGCTGGGTTATCCTCGCGGATCCCGCGCAGGCTACACACGCCGATGCGCTGAAGGCGAAGCTTGCCGCCGTGCCGTGGATCGGCGAGACCGAGAAGTACACCCTCGGTGGTCTGGTTGCCGCGGAGTTGGAGCTGAGCAGCACCCAGGTCATCAGCTTGCTCGAGCTCGAAACCTCCCTCCTCGGCACCATCGCAGGCCCGCAATTCGAAGCCCTAAAAAAAATCAGCTTGAACGCTAAGACGGTACTCTGGCTCACGCGCGGCGGCAGCCCCGGTGCTGGCAACCCCGCCGCCGAGATTGCAGTCGGTTTCTCGAGAAGTATCTGCTCTGAGCGGGGTGACCAGGCCTTCGTGACCCTGAGCTTAGAGACCGACTACCCAGCTGAGGGAGCGAGCCATGTGCTCCGTCTTCTCGAGCACTTCCACAAGATAGGAGAAGGCAAAAGCGCAGATGCCGAGTCCGAGTATGCAGTGTACAACGGCCTCATCCACATCCCGCGCGTCGTCCCACAGAAGAGCGTCAACCAGACCCTCGCCGCGCGCGCGAAAATCCCCGACAAACTCACCTTCACGCTCGGCCAAGCCGCCCCTAAACCGCGCATAAACCTAACCATCCAACAGCCCGGCCTCCTTGACACCCTCTACTACACCGAAACCCCCAGCACCGAGCTGCAACCCGGCGAAGTCGACATCGAAGTAGCAGCCGCCTCCCTCAACTTCCGCGACGTAATGATCTCCCTGGGCCAAGTCCCCGGCGACGGCCTCGGCCTTGAAGGCTCCGGTACCGTCACCCGCGTCGGGCCAGGCTGCAAAACCTTGCAACCCGGCGACCGCGTCATGTACTTCATCTTCTCGACTGGTGGCTGCTGCGGAACCTACGTGCGCTGCGACGAGGCGTCGACGCGCAAGATCCCGCGCGGGGACATCTCGTTCTTAGACGCGGCTGCTATCCCTGCCGTGTGGGCTACGGTTGTGTATGCGTTTGATTATGTGGGCCGGCTACGCAGGGGCGAGAGCGTGTTAATCCACGCTGGGGCTGGTGCAGTGGGGCAGGCTGCTATTCAGCTCGCGCAGCTGCGCGGGGCGGACGTCTTCGTCACCGTAGGGAGCGAGTGGAAGCGCGAGCTGGTGAAGGAGCTTTACGGCCTCACGGACGACCACATCTTCCACAGCAGAGAGGCCAGCTTCGTCGACGACGTGTTCCACGCCACAGCCAACCGTGGCGTTGACGTCGTCCTCAACTCCCTCGGCGGCGAACTCCTCCAACACTCGTGGCGCTGCACCGCGCCCTTCGGCCGCTTCATCGACATCGGCAAAGCCGACATCCTTGCCAATAACACGCTCGAGATGGGATACTTCCTACGCAACGTCACTTTTGCAGCCGTCGACGTTGCGGGAATGTACGCCGAGAACAAACCGCTGATGCAACTCGTGCTCGACGACGTGTTTAGCCTGTTTGCGGCGAATCCCGAGTTACATAACCCCAAGCCGCTGCATGCGTTTGTGCCGAGTATGATTGAGGAGGCGATGCGCGCTTTGCAGGGTGGTAAGATTGCTGGGAAGGCGGTTATTGATTTTGAGACGCCGGGTGATGTGGTAGTATATCAGCCTGCGAGGACGCCGGCGTATAGGTTTGAGGCGCAGGCTACTTATGTTATTAGCGGTGGGTTGGGCGGGTTGGGGCGCGAGATTATGCGCTGGATGGCCTCACGCGGCGCGCGGCATTTCCTCGTCACCTCGTCGCGAGGCGTAGCCGGGCGCGCGGACGTGATCGCCTTCATCAAAGAGATGGAAGCCCAAGGCGTCGTGATCCACGCGCCGGAGTCGGATATCTCCAACCTCGCTGTCCTCGAGGCCACCCTAGAGGAGGCTAGCAAGACACTGCCGCCGATCAAAGGCTGCATCCAGGCGGCGATGGTGTTATCGGACAACATGCTCTCCAACATGACCGTCTCGCAATTCCACCGCGCCCTAGCGCCCAAGTACCAAGGCTCCTGGAACCTCCACGAGCTCCTGCCGAAGGATATGGACTTCATGGTATTTCTCTCCTCCATGAGCGGCATCATCGGTAACCCCGCGCAAGCCAACTACGCAGCCGGCAACACCTTCGAAGACGCGCTCGCGCGGCACCGCGCCGCCAGCGGGCTCAAGGGCGTCTCGTTCGATCTCGGCTTGGTCCTGGAGGCTGGGTGGGCGAGCGATAACTTTGAGGACGTGACGAAGAGTTTGCGCGCTGGGCTGGGTGGGTTGACGCAGAGGCAGCTAATGGCGATTTTGGACGTGTTGTGTGATCCGGGGTATGACTGCGCGGGCGGCGCGGCGCAGGTGGTGAATATCCATGATAAGCCTGCGAAGCTGTATCGGATGTTCCAGGATGGTGTGTTGCACTGGGTGGGCAAGCCACTGTTCAAGAACCTCCTTCGTTTGGGCCAGGTCGAGCTGGTCAACGGCACCGGGGGCGGCGGCGACGGTGAGGCGACGGCGGTCGATTACCTGGGGCTCATCAAGGCGGCAGCTGATGCTGAAGAGGCTAGGCAGATTGTCACGCTGGCGTTGCTTGGGAAGTTGAGCAAGTCGCTGTCGGTGCCGGCGGAGAGTCTCGATGTCGGCAAGCCGGCGTATGTGCTTGGTGTTGACTCGCTTATTGCGGTCGAGCTGCGGTACTGGTTCCTCAAGCAGTTCGGAGTGGAGGTTCCTGTGTTTGTTATTTTGAAGAAGCAGCCGACCGTCGAGTTGTGCCGGAATGTGGCGGACCAGGTCATTGCGGCCAAATGAGTTGGGTGATGGCTACTTGAGTAACTTATGATGTGTGAAGGAGGAGAGGGAGCACTAGTCGGTGAACTAATTCGTGTCACATCCAAGAATCAGCCGAAAAACGACAAAACAATAATCACTAGGGGGTGTACTAATTCGTGGCACACCCGAAAATCACATAATATCACCAAAATCAGTAACGTATTCCACAAGCGAACCGTCACTACAAGCGAACCGCCACCTAATACATCAAAATGCTATAGTTTTATGTATAATACAACAACACTATTAAATAAACACTAGTTATTCTATATCAATTGGATCTTAGGCTTGCTAGCATGTACGGGCATTATGGCCAATCCGATTCCATAAACCATAGCGTCGTTGTCGCCCTTTTGAGCCCTCGAGTTGCGTAGTTCTATTTCCTTCGTCTTGTTAGGTTTGAGTACTTTGTACAAGTTCCTAACCCTCTTCGACTGTAAGACTTCCACCTTGGTAAATACGCCTCTTTCGCTTTCTTTCCCTTCTCTTTTTGGTCTAATTTGCTTCTTGTAGAACCTTAACTTCGTCCTTAAGAAGAGTAGCCGTGTGGATCATTGTAAGAACCTACCCTACTTAGTTGGATTATCCAGTACAAAGTCACGTGACTCTATGGCCAACATAAGCGAGTATGACTAGAGTCGGAGGTGTTTCGGACTCTATAGGTATGATTCGCCTTAGGGTTAGAGTATATTATAATTTTTTAAAACTTTCTCTTGCTAATAGAGTTACTAATATCTTTATAATCTAGATTCTAAAATATAAAGTTTATAACTTTACTAAATCTTTTATAATTAATAAATTTGATTTTAATATTACGTGATATATCGATACGACAACCAACTATTTTAGCGTTTGTATATATCGAAATCAAATATATTTCGACGTTATTTTGATATTTATATATATACTAAAATCAATTTATTCCTCTGAAGATAATACTCGTATAATTCGATATATATATATACTAAAATCAATTTGTTCTTTTTAAGATACTACTAGTTCCTATAGAGATACTATACGTCTATTTCGATATATATATAACGTATTGGATAAGCGAGTGTACCAAACAAGCGAATGCACCACTTTCTAGCGCGACACGCTATCTTTCCTTTAATACCTTATAACTCTATGTCGGGACATCCCGAGAATTAGGCCTGATATGTTTACCGATATATCTACCGGGATGCTTCCCGATCCGTACGAAGCTCCCGAAAGGAAAAAGCAATTACTTTGTAGAACTTGATACGGCTCGGCCTAGACAAAAGCAAGGTAAAGGGAAGTCCGTACGAACATAAGGGGTCAGCCTTAAGCAAGGAAAAAAGGGGTAACCTAGTTGTATTTAAGTAGTAGAGATGCCCACTCTTAGAAGGGCAGACATCATAGACAACAGCCACAATATACTTGGATTACCTTCAGAAGAAAAGGTGACCTAAGCGTATAGTACGTCTATCGTCTCACCGATTACATAGGTCTAGCGTGAACCTAATACCCTACGGAGTCGAGCTCGAACTCCTAGTGAACCGGACTCTGATCCGAGTACTCGATAGAGATTAGACAGCGTTCACCGTAGGGTGAACCAACACTCTACAATAAAATATAACTATGCTTCCGTACGAAAATAGGGTTATCCTTACACTCAAATCAATTAAAGCGAACCCAAGTTATAGTCTTAGAGCTATAGCAAAGACCTATAATATTATACATACAACACTAACGTTATTATCCCCCGATTGTTTATCAACCGAGAAAATTTTATATACAAAAATTATAAGTATACAAGCTTAGCAAAAAAACCCGGTCGTTAGCAACCGAGAGTTAGGATTAACTTAGGGTTAATATTTTATTTGTTTAATCTCTCTCTATTTCGTACGAACAAAGATAGCAAATCAATCAAAAGATCTAGCTCAGGCAATTCCTCAAGTTTGAAGCCATTTGGTCTACTTAAATATAGATTTTCAAGTACTTATCTGTTTGGGTGATCAATACTAGTGTATAGTCAACCCCGTTATAATTTCTAACCACTTAGGTCGTAAGCACCGTATCCTAATTAAACTACGCAAATAGGTTAATCACTATATCCAGTCATTCCTAAGCTCGTACGACTATACTATAGTCAAATTACTAGTAAATAGGTCCTTTCCCTAGCTAATTATCGTAGTAGTAGACGGATTCTAGTGTCGCTAATACCCCTTTAAAACCTAGGATCGGTCTAATATTCGAAAGCATACAAATAAGGTCTATAGCCAATAGAGAGTAAAGAACCAAGAAAGCTTTACTTCCGTACGAATATAATTATAGTTTAAGAATGATAAGGAGCGATATTAGGTAGTAGATAAAAATACTACTACTACTACTACCACTACTGCTTAGCCTAGTTATATCATAGATAGTCAAGCCTAGAGGTCACTAGGTTTGATTTTCCCCGTCGGGTAGCTTAAATCAATACTAATCTATCCATTTTAGCTTCGTACGAAAAGATTGAGTAGGAAATCTAGTAGTAGAAAGCCTAGGTCCAATAGCGTAGGCTAACTCTACTCTCCTAGCTAGCTATAGTTAAGTTAGACCTCTAGTTACGATATACCAAGTAGCACTAGGTCTTAGATAAGTCCTAGTACAACCTACTCTAGACATCTACCTACATCCGACTCCCCGACCCCCTAAAAGTAGGCTTACACTAGGTCGTACGGGCGTAAAAGCGTATTTTCGACCGATACTTAGATACCCTAGAGGCTATAGACCATAAGGACACTTTAAAGTAGTAGGGATCTCCCAAAATCGACTCATCTAGCTAACGACCGTTTGAGCTCCCTTAGAATTCTAAGACTCTCGCTCGATATAGTATCCTTTGGGAGTAGTTCCTCTACTATATCATCCGTACGACCCCTTTTGAGCTAGATGGTAAGACCGAGACCGACGTAAAGCTAACTCCCGAGCAATAGGAATCTACTTAGAAGATCTTAGACCTCCTAGACGTTCAGCCTATATATAATTCGTACGATAAGGAGGCAGACTAGGACCTAGAGCTTACTACCGAAGTTATGAATTTATATTAGTTGATCCTTATACAAGATTATAGCCGGATCCCTTTATATAAATCCCCTTTGATATACTATCTAGCTATCTAAGGGATTGATCCTTATACCAAGGCATTCTAGGGCTTATTTTACTATACCTCAATCCTTACTAGGATCTTATAAATAGCCTAAAGTATCCTTCTTGAGATCGCCGTCCTAGCTCGGGTATAAACTAAGCTAGGACTCAAAGGCAAGATAGATATTCCCTTAATCCCCGTACGAATCTCTAAGATCTATACTAGATATCTCTATAAGGGTTCTTTTAGTCCTACGTCAAGTATTCTAAGCTAGCTTACTATAAGAAAGAAGTATAATTCTATATATGAAAATCTATCTAATATCTATTAGTCGGTCGATTTTCAGACTATTTACTTTAGAGGGATGCCTATACCATTAGACAAGATTCATACGATAGGTATAACTCTTATAAAGGAATACCAAAAGCAGCTTTAGGGACTTGGATTTAGCTTAGAGCTACCTACCGTCTAGCTTGACCAAGTCGTTAATAGTATAATATAGAGTAGTAAATTCCGATAGTCCGACTATAGCTTTATTAGTAATACCAAGAATAGTTCTAATCTTAGAGTAGACTACTCCTATCTACTAAAGCTAGCCCAGAAAGGCCACGGTCAAATAATAGACCTTTCGTACGAAAAGGTATAATAGATTAAGGCAAAAAAGCATTATTATCTAACCTAAGAAAGCTACTTCTTACGTAAGCTTATAATTCTTCTCTATATCATAAGAGGCTAGCTAGCCTAAGGTCTAGAGCTAGGGTCTATAAAGATAAGTAATAGTATCTACTCTACTCGGAATATCTATATAATCAATAGACGCCTATACTTCTTAACGATATACGATAAGGCCCGAAAGCGTTAAGGGAACTTAGAGTATATCGTACGAAGTTTACCGAGCTAGGTTAGCTAGATCTTAGCCTAATATATAGTTTTCGTTCGACCCTTTGCTCGAGTCCTTAACCAGAGAGAGAGTAAGTTCTTATTTGCCGATCACAAAGGGCTATAGACCGATAAGCAGCTAAACCGAGAGCTTACTAAAGTTACTACTAAGCACCTTAGGGTTCGTCTAACTATGGCTAGCTAGAGGCATATAGCTATTAGAATCTCCGTATAGCACCTTATACACTATAGGAAGCTATAGGAAAAGAACAAAGGATCGAATAGCTAAAGAGAAAGATCGAACGAGAACGAGAACGAGGATAAGGAAGAGATCGACGCTCGAGTAAAGGATCATATACTCGTACGATAAGTAGGATATAGATAGAGAGTAGCCTAGGCCCACTATACTATTAATAGGAATTTCCTCTATCGGCTGAGACTCTAGCTAATCTTAGCTTTTGAGTATATATCCCTAGTATAACACTAGCTCTTCAAGTAGGATATTATAAGTGAGATTGGCCGTACGAAGCCTTAGTATCGCCGGCAAGCTAGCCAACCATTAGAATCCCCTTAGATAAAGAAGGAGCGGATTGGACTAGCCCTACCTAGCTAACATCCTTCCCTTCCTAGGCGAGAGATAGACTTAGGATCTAAGAAGGCCCGGCTTAGGCTCGTCCGGATCTTAGGTACATCTACCTAGTCTCGATCGGAGGCATAGGCCTAAGCCTTAGAGCTAGTCTATAACCTACCTCGGACGTCTCTTGTTATCCTTCCTACTAGTAGTAGTAAATCCATCCTCTTCTTCTCTATAGTAGCTATAATTAACTAACAAACGATAGTTATTGTCGTCCCCTTTCGAGCCTTAATTAATAATCTTATCGTACGAGGATAAGAGCTTAGTCTCTATTATCAAGAGTGACTCCTAGGTACTACCTATAGCCTAGCTTAGTTGGTATTAGTTAGTATCGACTAAGTAGTCTAGCTCGAGTTCTTACACTAGACCAAAGGACTCGAACTTTATAGTGAACTAGCCTACCTCTTCTTTAATAAAGGGCACGTAGCCTTGACTAACCGATCCTATCGTACGAACCTACGAGGACTTTAGAAACTACGTTATCTAAACTATCTATTTACCGTACTTACTACTACGCTTATGGTTGATTTAAAGGAGAAGCTCTTAGAGGAGCTATTGATTCCTAACGTAAAGATCTTTCGCCGACCAACCGTACGGCCTAAGATCAAGTATCGGGTTGTTAATAGTCAAGGATAGATACTATCAACCAAAGCTATAGAATATATCCAACGGATTGGACGATTACTAGCGTATAAGCGAGAGGTAGTATACGTACGAAGCTATAGTATAAGAGAGATAGTCAGTAAGGAGCTCGGCTGTCCCTTCTACAAGGCTACTACTTAGGATAAGAGCTAGGTCTTAGATGTATAGGCCTATAGGCCTAGAGGCTAGATGGTTGCCACTAGGGCATTAGGAACTAAGATTAATATCCCTAGAATCATCTATATCCTCTACGTTAACCAATCGTACGAACTTACTAGCTTTATACAGCAGTCCGGATGGAGTAGACGGGATAGCGAGATAAGTAAATCTATTATCTTTGTTAACGTTATAAGTACCTAGCTATTCTATCGACCGAGTCTTATAAGTATATACTCGACCGAGAAGGCCGATAAGAATGCTATAACCGAGTTTATATAGATATAAGGCTATTAGCGCTAGGTCCTCGGACGATATATAGATAGGTCTTAGGATCGCTAGGTTAGCTACCGAGCTTAAGACTAAGTATTATATAACTTCTGCCGACGGTAGTAATATCAAGAGCGGCTCCTAGCCAAGCTCGAGGTAGTATCGTCCGAGGACCTCCCAGCCGAGGACCCAACCCCCAACCCGAACATAGAGAGTAGTAGCCTTTAGCTCATCTAGAAGATATCGTACGAAGTCGAGCACCAAGCCGAGCAGATAGTCCGGGTCCTTTAATATCTCACCAAGTCCTGCTTCTTCTATTAGCTCCTGATTCACCCCCTAGACTTAGGATCGGGAGAGGATCAGCCCAGCCATTCGTACGACGAATGTCTTAAAGCCCGACAGTATAGATGTAGCCGTCCCGAATTCTTCTAGTAGGCCTAGTAGCTCTAGCTCCAGACGGGGTATAACTACTATAAGTATAGACTATCGTAGAATATCTACCGGTAGGTAGAGGATAGCACCCCATATGAGTATCCCTTAGTAGGTCTTTAGGGGATCTTTATCCTTCACCAGCTTGGCTTTCTATAGAGGCTTGCTTTAGGCCTAGGTTTCTCTAGATCGTACGAATAGGATATCTAGCCATAGATACAAAGAATGTCCGAGGGAAGAAGAAGCAGCCATAAGAGTAACTAGACTATAGTATAGTAGACAGTCTACTTGGAGCTCTATAGCTTATAGTAAGAAGGGGGTTGATTCGTGTAGATAATCTTTAATTTACTCTTTCGCTCGTTAAGGTTATTGATTGAGTATTCCATAAGGTAGTAAACCTAGCATTCCATAAGGTAATGAACCTACCTATTCATATAAGTCCGAGGTCTTCGTACGATACCTCAAATTAAGCGAGACGGGCCGAGCCACTAGGCCGTCGCCCGCTAGCCGAGCCAAGCGAGCTAGCTTCGTACGAGATCATCTTTGATAAGAACAAAGACTAGGAAAGCTTCGTACGAAGGCAACCTTTAGGTACCTACTACGTTACTACTAGGCCGCTAGGCAGTTAGCGCAAGCGTATAATTAGAGCCAATCAGAGCCTATACGCTAATTAGAGCCAATTAGAATTCGGTAACCTGAATTCAGGCGTACGCTTTCCGACCCGATTGGGAATAATTATATAATTACTAATTAGGCCTCCCTCCCTATATAAGGATGGCCTCCCCTCAGCTTTCTCCTCTTTCTTCCTCTCTTATCTCAACCTCTATAGCAGTAGGTAAGCCTCTTGCCCCCCCTCCCACCCCTTTACTATACTAGGAAAGCTAACTACCTCCCTATAGCAGTAGCAACAAGTAAGTAACCCCTTAGACTACCTCGTACGAAGCTTATACTAGCTCAATCAGTAACAATAACAATAAGTAAGTAACTCCCTCTCTATCCATTATTATTGAACGAATCTTATATAAGATTTATTTAGTACTCTATACAAACTAACCCTAGTCAAATAGGCGAGATAGTTAGATTTATTTAGTAAGATTCATTTAGGAGAAATACGGCTTAGAGAGGCCGGAAAAGAGCCAAATTCGATTATAAGACAAGTAAGTTATTAGCGACAACCCTTAAACTAATTATAATATCCAAAATATAATATTTCATTAGTTATTTTATATTTAATATTACTATTAGAAGTTTTGATATAGTAAATAAAGTATATAGACTAGGTAAGCCAAATTCGACGTCGAAGTATAAGGTAGGCATAAAAGCATAAGAGTATATATAAAGGCGGAAATGAAATAAGTTAAAGACAAGGGTAGGAAGCTAGGGTTTATAATACGTCATATAGAAAGACGTATAAAGAGGTAATCATATAGAGCAATAGGTACTATACGTAGTTAGAGAATAATCCATTTTTTAGGGTTAGGGTTAGGGTTAGGGTTAGGGTTAGGGTTAGGGTTAGGGTTAGGGTTAGGGTTAGGGTTAGGGTTAGGGTTAGGGTTAGTGTTAGGG
>JALRME010000058.1:0-135000 GCA_026120035.1 Coleophoma eucalyptorum
AGCTCTTCGGCTTCCTTCCAGCGCCCCTGGTTCCAGTATGTCGAAGCTAAGTTGGCTATACTGGTCAGCGTCGAGGGGTGCTCCTGTCCTAACACCCTCTTTCTCGTCTCCATCACCTGTACGCCTAGCTCTTCGGCTTCCTTCCAGCGCCCCTGGTTCCAGTATGTCGAAGCTAAGTTGGCTATACTGGTCAGCGTCGAGGGGTGCTCCTGTCCTAACACCCTCTTTCTCGTCTCCATCACCTGCACCTCTAGCTCTTCGGCTTCCTTCCAGCGCCCCTGGTTCCAGTATGTCGAAGCTAAGTTGGCTATACTGGTCAGCGTCGAGGGGTGCTCCTGTCCTAACACCCTCTTTCTCGTCTCCATCACCTGCACCTCTAGCTCTTCGGCTTCCTTCCAGCGCCCCTGGTTCCAGTATGTCGAAGCTAAGTTGGCTATACTGGTCAGCGTCGAGGGGTGCTCCTGTCCTAACACCCTCAAACTCGTCTCCATCACCTGCACCTCTAGCTCTTCGGCTTCCTTCCAGCGCCCCTGGTTCCAGTATGTCGAAGCTAAGTTGGCTATACTGGTCAGCGTGTCGGGGTGCTCCTGTCCTAACACCCTCTTTCTCGTCTCCACCACCTGCACGCCTAGTTCTTCGGCTTCCTTCCAGCGCCCCTGGTTCCGGTATGTCGAAGCTAAGTTGGCTATACTGGTCAGCGTGTCGGGGTGCTCCTGCCCTAACACCCTCTTTCTCGTCTCCATCACCTGCACCTCTAGCTCTTCGGCTTCCTTCCAGCGCCTCTGTTTCCGGTATGTCGACGCTAAGTTGGCTATACTGGTCAGCGTCGAGGGGTGCTCCTGTCCTAACACCCTCAAACTTGTCTCCATCACCTGTACGCCTAGCTCTTCGGCTTCCTTCCAGCGCCCCTGGTTCCAGTATGTCGAAGCTAAGTTGGCTATACTGGTCAGCGTCAAGGGGTGCTCCTGTCCTAACACCCTCTTTCTCGTCTCCATCACCTGCACCTCTAGCTCTTCGGCTTCCTTCCAGCGCCCCTGGTTCCAGTATGTCGAAGCTAAGTTGGCTATACTGGTCAGCGTCGAGGGGTGCTCCTGTCCTAACACCCTCAAACTCGTCTCCATCACCTGCACGCCTAGCTCTTCGGCTTCCTTCCAGCGCCCCTGGTTCCAGTATGTCGAAGCTAAGCTGGCTATACTGGCCAGCGTGTCGGGGTGCTCCTGTCCTAACACCCTCAAACTCGTCTCCATCACCTGCATGTCTAGCTCTTCGGCTTCCTTCCAGCGCCCCTGGTTCCAGTATGTCGAAGCTAAGTTGGCTATACTGGTCAGCGTCGAGGGGTGCTCCTGTCCTAACACCCTCAAACTCGTCTCCATCACCTGCATGTCTAGCTCTTCGGCCTCGTTCCAACGTCCATCACTGTAAAGACACATCGCTAACTTCCATGTCAGATTTGTCTTACTTTCCCCATGGTTTTCAAGGAGATTTGACCCTAGAGCATAATGCGCATGCGCTAGGTACTGTCTCCAGATGCTTCTGTTCTCGTGATTGTCGTTTGGAAATACTTCCGCCAACCGCGCAACTGCTTCCTCTACCCAGCGAGCAAGTAACTCTTCTTTCCGAAGCCAATTCCGTGTCGCAAGATGTACTAGCCGATGGACATCTAAAGCTAGGTTCTCTGGTCGTTTACTAATGAAAGAGTAAGCGTGCAGCGTCCCTATTGCAATAGTTTCCTTGTTTTGCGACTGTCCTGGAGGAAGCAGCGACAGCGGTACATTCTTCGGATCTATACAAGCTACAAATGACAAGTACTCAATTGCCAAAGCGTCTTGACGTCGAATCTGCTCAAAAGAGATCAGGAATGTCGTGGCTACTGGGTTCTTGATATCTTGATATCTGCCTTCATCCTCAAATTCCTCGCTAAGGAGTTCAATAACCTCTTCCTCTTGCTTTGCTAGAAGCGAAAGATAGTCTGCAAGAGCTATACTATTCTCGTTTATATAAGCGGCTGCTTGGGCTACGGCTAGTGGGAGGTATGTCAGCTGTTTAAGTAGCTCTTTTGCATCTAGCTCGTGTCGAAGAAGGTCCTGGTCAGGAAGATACTTCTGTAGCAGACATAGAGCGCTTTCTTCGTCTAAATCTGGGACTTCGACGATATGCTTTTTCTGCTGTGCAAGCTTATAGGCTGCCTTCGTATTACGTGTCGTAAAGATAATGCATCCCTGGTCACTCGCTGGAAGGCAATCAATCAATCTGTTGGATCCTTGTGCAGATATAGGTTTACTAATCCACATATCGATATCGTCGGCATTGTCGAACACTAGGAGCCACTGGCCTGCACTTGGCTTGTTCAGGTAGTCTTTTACCAGGCTTATAGCATCAACCTCGGTTTCCTTCCACCCAGGTATTCCAAGCTGTTGGGCAACGTCTAAGTATGCTTGTTTAAGACTTTCTATATTAGTCGCAGGAAGCCAGATAATCGAGCAACTTTTGTTGGTTTCCCTTGCCTTGTAAAGCAACTCTAGCAGGAGTTGCGTCTTTCCTACGCCGCCTAGTCCGGTAATTGCTATTCTCGTGGTTCGTACGTCTGTAAAAAGCATTCCTTCGAGCTGAGCAAGCTCGGACTTGCGGCCAGTAAAGCGAGGATTTCTTTCGAAGGGAACGATCCAGTAGGCCTTCTGTACTACTATGCCAAATCAGTATTAGTAAAGTAGCACTATGGATTCTATACCTAGTTCTTGCCGGATGCTAAGGATATTATATTCCTAACTAGACTAAGTAAAATACAATTGGATGTAGAATTCCCAAGCTTACATTTGTAAGTGCAGCAAATGTAGTATCAGTTTTATCTAAGTTATAGATATTAGCCTGAATATCATTCTAAACACTATGCAAAGTTCTCAATATACACACTCTGCTTTAGTCTTATATTCTGGAGAAGGTCGCGTACACGAGACTTCTGTGCTTGGTGGATTAGATATCGTTCTGTCGTCGCCTCCATTACGCCCTTCTTCTTATATTCGTCAAGTCCAACGCCCTGTAATCCTTGATCGACATTCAAACGAAAGTAGCGGTTTTCATCGAAATGCTTCCGCCACCTAGCTATGAACTTCTTCTCCGTCTCTTCGGTCTCGGTCGCGATTTTTACTACCGTCTCACTAAGGAACTTGAAGGCACTGTCTTCAAATGGCTTGATACCTGGGTTCCCTGCCCCAATAGACAAAAAACACTTTACCAGAGGTTTTAAGTCTCCGCTTTGTGAGCACCATATATTCGATGCTTCCCCTTCCACTTCGTCCACCGGGTTATTTGCGCCAAGGCCACCGTCGGCGAAGGTGCGATTGCCAATGCTAACAGGGTCAAAGAAGGTTGTAGCAGCCGATGTTGCAAGGGCGGCCTGACAGATTGTTGCACTAATATTTGGCTCGTCGGGTAGATGGTAGCTTCGAAGACGGACAATGTCCTTTGTGTCGCAATCCGCAGTACAAACAAAGCTAGTGTTGTTAGAACCCTGTCTTTGTATTGGTAGAGTACTTACGTCCTGCATCCACGCTCAACCCCGTCGTTGAGCAACTCTGTCTCGGACGCACCACTCTGGGCCACTACCTTTCGAATCGCACTTTCTAGTTTGGCAGAGTCGAACCGCGGCTTGACTCGGCCTTTGATATTGAATGGAATGCGACTTATTTTCTTGCCGAAGACGGCTTCTGCTAACTCGCTGTATGAAGCAATACACTCATCCACACTCATTTCGAGCCGGCCAAGCATGATCGCAATCAATCTGGTGCGATCGCGTCAAACAGAATCCATGAGAGAATTGACCTGCTTACCCGCCAGTGCTAGTCCCCCCGATAAGGTCAAACACTTCACATGGCTTTAGCGCTGGGAGACCAGCCGTTGTCTTTCGCTCGTTGTTTAGTCGATCCATAATTCCTTTCAATATGTAGAGCGTGGAGAGTCCTCGCACCCCGCCGCCGTCAAGCGATAACAGGCACAGCCCTGTGCTATCGAGAGGATTTGGCTCTGCGCCATGCTGGATGGACGTTGCTTGCATGTCTTGGTTGAGGCTGGTAGAACTCAGGAAGAGTGGTCAAGAAATTAAAGTCATCCTGGAAAGAGAGTTGACACAGATGCGATTTTGGAGGGGACCTGGTTTAGGTGTGAGCCAAGGGTGAAGATAAAAATGTCAGCAGCACTTGATTGCAAGCGCGCATGGGCACAGCCAGCACTTTCTGCGCCCCTGGCAGCCTTTCCTTCTTTTCCATTTCGTCGCATCCCTACCACCAGCTGAGGTTGGGGCTGAACTTGAGTCTACTCCATCCTCCAATCCGCAAAACGGCCCGTAGCGGCTCGTCCAGTGGTCACCCTTCAATTTTCTTGGCACCAATGCGAGGCTAGTGCCCCCCCTCCCCCACACGCATTCATGATGAACGATTTAAATAACCGCGTTTGATTGAATAGCTTCGAGTCTGTTTGCCGCCGGAGGATAAAGTGAGCCCAAATGGTGCAGATTAAGGCCAATGTTCTATTTTGGAGAGATGGATTTTCAGGATCGGATTATTCTTCTAATGAAAGGTATTGAACAGTATCTGCGTCAGAATGATCTTTGAATGCGCTTAAGCATGGACTCTATATTTGTCCTAGCCTTACTGCTATTTCGTCCTGTTAGCACACTCGCTGTATGGATTGATACACACTTGCCAACTAGAACTACCATATTAGCGAAATTCAAGACGGGCAAGACATTACACCTAGATGGGAATACAGCACCAAGATATAACATTTCGGTAAGCGCATGATAATTACCGAGTAGAAGTAAAAATGAAGGCGCTGGGTTAGTATTCAAAAGTGTTTTCAATCATAATCAGTGGATAGCAAAATGAATTAGGCTTGTCAAGTCTTCAAGGCCGGCAAAACAGAGTGAATCTTTTTATTCTTTGGAAAAAAAGAGTATAGGCGGGCAGATGGACCGAGGATTCTTTATTCTTTAGATAAAAGTGTATAGATGACCCAACTCTCAAACCGCTTTATGATCTGGTTAAAGAGATCTTGATAGAATCCTTACTAGATATAAAATATAGGCTTAGTGAGGTACAGCACTGACTGGCTGTAATACACTCTCGACCTTTCATTATAAAAGCCCATTACAAAACATGCCCCCTACTGTACTGTAAACATGTCTACTTAAGTTCAATAAAGCCATCCTCCAAATATTTGTCGGAGACGACGGAAGACTGTATTGTATGATACTATCCCTTGCAGACACGTTTCCCTTCGTGCGCAGTTGCCAGGACTTAATCTTCGCCCTTGAACAAGGCTCCCGGCCTAAGGCAATCAGATACCCTTAAGCGCCAGCTCTCCAACCACGTCACTCACAGTCCTGGTTTTGCTTCTGCAATGTAACCCGGTTCATGAATTCCTGCTGCTTACAATTGCATATACTTCGTTGGTGGTGTGATCAGCTAATTTGTAAATCATCCAAAGTCTTCTGAAGTTAGTATGCTAGATTGCCTTCGTACGGCTTCGGCCTCCTGTACTGAAAGTTGCAACGCCTATAACAATCACTCCCTCTCGATTTCCTAGTAGCCGCATTTCCCCGCATTTCTACTGCTCAAGTCTTATCAATTCTAGCCTCATGGTTGTTTGAGCTAGAGCCTTGCGCCATCCTCACTTGCGATCTGCAGATCGACTTGCGAGACTTTAATTTACGATAGTATATAATCGGAGTCGGAGAGCTATTATAGTCTATCAGATCATGGTTCTAACTGTCCTATTTCCTGTCGGTGACGTCGGCACGGCCTCAGTGCCGTCAGTGGAGTATGGCAACGCTTAGCACTACCGACTATTTCTGCCAACAAGAGAAGCTAACTCCTTCGTTTCGTAGCATCATTATTGTCCACGGTCTTGACGGAAATGCTACTAAATCATGGACGCATCCTGAAACAAAGGCATTCTGGCCGAAAGACCTCCTACCTCACGACGTTCCTGGAGCGCGCGTGCTTACCTTCGAGTATAATGCCAATGCCGCCTTTGGAAACACCACGGAAGATATTATAGATCATGCCAAAGACCTGCTTGGCAGTCTTATTGACAAACGGGAAGAGGAAAATGAGAATAGACGACAGATTATATTCATCGCTCATTCTCTCGGTGGAATTGTAGTAAAGCAGGTATATATCGTTTCCCTTCCTTCTAAAGCAGATTAATGATAGATCAAGGCGCTCTGTTTAGCTCGGAACGAATCACAATACTCTACCATCTGCGAACATACTGTTGGCATCATATTTTTTGGGACACCACATCGTGGAAGTGACAAAGCAACCTACGGGAAAATCCTTGGAGATGTTGCATCGACGGTAATGCGCAAGCCAAGCTCGAAACTTCTTAGCGCTTTGCAAAGTAATAGCGATACACTAGCCCGGCTCACATCTGATTTCAGACATCAGCTGCCCAAGTATCAGATTGTTAGTTTCTATGAGACAAAGCCACTTGGAATATTCAAGAAGGAAGTAAGTTTCCTGCGAATTATCATCCACTGCATCTACTAAGCTGACCTCTGTTATGTTAGATCGTTGAAAAGCAATCGGCATTGTTAGAAGCTGCTGACGAAGACCAAATACCAGTTGATGCGAACCATCGAGATATGTGCAAGTTTTCAGGACGTGAAGACGGCGACTATGAGAAGCTATTTAAGAGGATACGCAGGATGATCAAAGCTAAGGATAGCGTGAATCAAAGTGTTCGCCGTAGGTGATGATCACACTTGAGCATAACGTCATTACTGCTAAAAGATATGACAGGTTTCTGCAATAAACATTATCTAGTCCCACATAATGTTAGTGCAGTGTTTACTGGGCGTGATGAGGTGAGCAAAGAGCTGCAAAAACGCTGCTTATCATCTCAATTTACCACAACGCAATGCCGATTTGTCTTGTACGGCCTAGGGGGTTCAGGGAAGACTCAAGTTTCTCTGAAATTTGCACAAGACCATCGGGAGAGGTAGTTACCTAACACCCTACAACTTCGTTGGCTGATGAGATTTAGTTTTTGGGGCATATTCTGGATCGACTGTAGCACTAATCAGACGATCGAGCAAGGATTCTCCGCAATTGGTCAAACATTTAAGATTGGCGATGATTTAAAGTCAATTCGAATTTGGCTCTCGAACGTTACTGAACAGTGGCTCTTAATCTTCGATAATGCAGACGACCCCTCGATTGATCTTTCTCGCTACTTTCCTGCTGGCTCAAGGGGAACCATCCTGATAACAACACGCAATCCTGACTGCAAAGCTCACCAAACGGTAGGAGCATATGAGTTTGCGGGTATGGAGACTGAAGATGCTGTGGACTTGCTTCTAAAGACCATCGGGACTGACGACCTATTACTCAGCACCTCACGAGATACGGCTAGGAACGTCGTGATGACATTAGGCAACCTTGCTCTAGCAGTCGTTCAAGCTGGTGCTGCTATTCGGCAGAATTTATGTCGTATAGAAGAATATTGTGAGATGTATCAACATCGTCGACTGGAGCTCTTGAGCCGTGCACCTGCACAGGCTAGCTCCGATTACAAGTATACTGTCTACACGACATGGGAAATATCTGTTAACATGATCGAAGAGATGAACAATGACATTGCTAATAATGCTCTTGAACTTCTTCGTCTCTTTTCTTTCCTTCACTTTGATGGGATTTCTGAGGAAATCTTCCAGCAGGCTTCAGTAAACGATGCAAATGAGCAATGCTCGGAATGGTTAACTTTAAACCAAGTTCGATGGCTCTATGGGAATAGCTCTACAACATGGGACCCTTATTATTTCCGGCAATCTGTCATTCTACTCTCATCTTTCTCTCTTATAAAGATGGACAATTTGTCTAATACTCTTTCCATTCATCCACTTGTCCACACTTGGGCTCGAGATAGATTGTCAAACCTAGATCAAAGAAAATGGGCACTTAAAACAGCCCTGTTGCTAGGCGATTCTGTATCTTTGGGTATTAGCATTTCTAATCATGCTTTCCGAAGATCACTAGTAACCCATATCACAACTTGTCTAGAAGCCTTGACGCTAGAATCTTTATTTGCTAGTGGCAAAGGCGAGGAAAATCGTTGCAATATAGCTAGCAAATTTTCGCACGTGTTCAAAGAAACTGGCCAGTGGAAAGACGCTGTAGAGGTCGGAGAGAAGGTGTACGAGGCAAGGAAGAGGACGCTTGGAGACGAGCACCCAGACACCCTTCGGTCCATGGGTCGTCTAGCTGTCACCTATCACGACCTTGGGCGACAACAGGACACTCTAGAGCTCCAAGAGAAGGTGTACGAGGCGATGAGGAGGAAACTTGGAGACGAGCACCCAGACACCCTGTGGTCCATGGGAAATCTTGCTGTCACCTATGGCGACCTTGGGCGACGGCAGGACGCTCTAGAGCTTGGAGAGAAGGTGTACGAGGCGGCGAAGAGGACGCTCGGAGACGAGCACCCAGATACCCTTCGGTCGATGGAGCGTCTTGTTGTCACCTATGCCAATCTTGGGCGACGGCAGGACGCTCTAGAGCTTGGAGAGAAGGTGTACGAGACGTCGAAGAGGACGCTTGGAGACGAGCACCCAGATACTCTTCGGTCGATGGGAAGTCTTGCTATCAGGTATCACGACCTTGGGCAACGACAGGATGCTCTAGAGCTTGGAGAGAAGGTGTACAAGGCGAGGAAGAGGACGCTTGGAGACGATCACCCAGATACCCTTCGGTCGATGGGAAATCTTGAGCTCTATTATAGGAAACAGACCCTGCCTCAAACTACTATACCTAGCTCCACTCTGGATATTGAGCTCTATTACAAGAAACAGACCGAGACTCAAACTACCATACCTAGGTCTGCTCCTCAAGCTAGGCAGCTTGGTGACAAGATGACAAATAGGCGTTGGAGCTTGATGTCCATAGTTAGACGAAGTCGGCGATAATTCAAACATAATAAGACGTACTAGCTAACATGAAATACTTGCTAAGTAGATCTTGAATCTATAGTTATTCCTTTGATATTATCCTACTGTCTAGGTACCTATCTAATTTTATCTCTTTCTCGTCAATTGCCTATTATAACCCCGAGGAAGCGATGCGGTCCCAGGCAAAGGCACTAAGGGATGGCACCCCATATACCTCCTTCCAGCTTACATAGCTATATGTTACTATCAGAAATAACTATCTCCACATATACAAGGTATTTTGCATCACGAAAACATCGCGTATGCAAGAGACCCTGTTCAGCGATCCATAAGAAGGCCCAAGAGTGACAATGACGGGCTTTGAATTGCCTTGCCGTCTCTAAGCGACTGTTTCGCCGTCTGCAATGCCCGCTGCTTGTCTTGCTTGCCGAGGCGTGAATAATGCAGCATCCTCGGGATCTTTGGAATTTTGTCCAGATGACGCGGTTGGGTTTATGCCAGTATTGCACCTGCTTGAACAGCCTCAAGTCCATCAGCCGCCAGAGGATAAAATGAGATTTTGCAGAGTCGAGCCTTGAAGATTTTCACCGGAATTCCAACAGGCTAAATTAGATTAATCTTTGCATATTTGGGAGACCGAACATGCTGAGCAGAGCATGTTGCCATAGAGCATGGTACGAGAATCTCGAGAATTACCTATACGCAGAATACTAGACCCTCAATCCAGGCTGTCCCTCGACCAGCATCCCACAACACCATCCTTCAATTCATCCTCAAGTGTATCGATTATGGTTATAATCAATCTCCGAAGACTTATTTTGGTTACAATCTCATGTCATGCTTCCTTCGGGAAAGCTAACAGTGGGAGGGCGGAAGAAATGTGGCTCGCTTATCAGAGATGAGAGAACCACCTTATCGCATACTAGCCTAATCAGCCACTCCGTCGCATCTTTCATTTGCTACGGTGCTGTTCAGGTCCTGTCGTGACGGTTCATATTAGACCTCTGTTCCTTTTCTACCGGTGACAACGACCTCAAACCTCAAATTCTAGGGAGATGTATCACTGTATGAAGAATCATGGGTCGCAAACGTACAGCATGCCAACAATGCGCTGCGATCAAAGCCTCTTGTAGCAAAGAAGAACCTTGCTCAAGATGCGCAAGTAGGACTCACACTTGCCGGATGAGTAGTCGAATGCTAACGTATCATCAAGGACTGTTGCTTGCTTGTTCATACGAATTTGTAGATCGCAGTTGTCGTACTACTTTGGCTGCCGGCCGAAAGCGATCACAGCACAAGCGGTCTAAGAATGGCTGTGTGAACTGTGTTACTAGGTAATCCCACCCGTCCGTATTTGGTCGGGTCCAGAACTTATTAATGGCAGACGCAAGAAGTGTAATGAGGTCAAGCCAATATGTGGGGACTGTAAAAGGCTCGGATTGATATGTGTCCCCAGACAGGATTTCAATCCTGCTTCAGACGGAGACGAGAGCAGTGGAGACAAGCCTTCTTCTGGCAAATCACCAATATGCTCGCCCTATCCAGACCATGTATCGAACGACGAAGGAACAGCTGGAAGGCAGACGTCAGCGAACTCACGAGGTCAGCACTCATCAATTGAGAGTGCCCCGCTCCTCGACTGGATTGCTCTTATTGATGAAGATCCAAAGTGGCCCGAGCTTTTCAGGCGAAATCAACTTGACCACAGCAATGCTATATTGTTAAGAAGAGCTCCTGGATCAACTAAGTCTGTTCCAAACCTGGCCACATTGTTTCCCATGACGGCCTTGAACACCCTCACTGGTGTCACACCTGAGGCACTGAAGGGTTGGTCACCAGGAGAGGAACACCTCCTAAATCATTTTCAACAAGTCGTTGCCCGAGCGCTTGTGGTAGTCCATGATGATGAAAACCCATTCCTGTTGCAAATCGTGCCTATGGCATTTCAATATGCTTCTGTGCGGCACTCAGTAGTCGCTCTGGCAGCCTGCCACCTATCGAAGATCTATCCAGATTTTCGAAAAGACGTCTTTGATCACCAGAGCCTGGCGCTTAAAAGCCTAAAAAATGAACTAGAGCACGAGGATCATGTCGAGAGTGCACTTGCAGCGACTCTCATTTTGTGTCTTCTTGAGGTAAGATTCTCCTAAAGTTAGAAAATCATAAGATTCAGGATATATATTAATCGACAAAGATATGTGAAGGTAATTCGAGAAAATGGCTGTTGCATCTTCATGGAGCGAATGCTCTTGTCGAAAGGCTAGAGACTCAAAACCATGATTTGCTCCGGTTTCTAGTCGAGCTGTTAGAGTTTCTTCGCACAATGACCGGAATCACTACACCAAATACTTTAAAGACTCCTGAATTTTTGCTTTCAGAAAATTCTCAACGGCTCACAAGTGTGCATCCTTTGTATGGTATTGCCCATGAATTATATGAGACGATGAGCGAGGTCAATGAACTTGCCGCAAAGAGAACAACCCGGTACGATTCAGATGAGACAGAGTTGGCATTTATGAACCGAGGAAGAGAGATCGAGATGGTCTTGCAGGGTTGGAGCCTCCCTAATGGGCTTGAAAATAACCAGGATGATCGTGAGATCACGGCCGCTGCTCTTGCATTTCAATGGGCTGCTCTGATGCGCCTCCGTCAAATCTTGAACGGCAACCGTGTGCAGCATCCCAGTATCAAACCATCAATAGACAAGATTCTTTCTGCACTGTCAATTATAAGGCCCGGGTCAAGGAATGAGGCTCATATACTATTCCCTCTCTTTATGGCTGGCCTTGGAAGCACAACAAAATCAAACCGCCTCACTGTTGAGTATCGGCTAAACATAATGGAGACAACTATTGGCTTTAGTAACATCACTGGCGTACATAAGCTTCTTGACCGACTCTGGTACAAATCAAATGACGGCGATCATAATGTCGACTGGGAAACGCTTATCCAGTCAGAGTTCGTCGGGCTTGTTCTTCTCTGATAAGGCATATCAAGTCATACATTTGCAAATGCCTCCGGGTTGCAGCCAAATGTGTTGAGTAGCGATTTATTAGGACGGCTGTCTTTCAGGAGAAGTGTCACACGATGGGCATAGCCAGTCAACAGTATTCTTTAAGCAAATACCTTGCCGAGATGAGACACCGTCGGCTAACACAAACGACGGCTTTCAAGGGCAAGTCGGCTAATTCATACGACGGCTTATTTTGTTCCAATGGCTACATATTCACAGAGGATCCGCCTAATTTGCAACTTCATAACACCTCAGTACCACTCTTCTAAAGGAACGAGAACAACCATCCCACAACATGGCACCAAGCGCTCTCCTACCCGAACCAAATCTTTGCGACGCTGAAATTTTTCAAATAGCTGCGTGAGTGCTTTGCGCAAAAGTACATGGATAGCTACTAACCAAATCAGATCCAAGAGGCAAGGAAATGATTGGCTTGCTGACTTGCAGCAAAATGGATATGCTATTGTGAAGAATGCCATACCGTACGAGCGAGCCGTACAGTATCAAGAAAGGGCATATGATTGGCTGAGATCATTCAATACTGATCTCGACTTCAATAAACCTGAGTCTTGGATCAAAAGCAACCTTCCAGTGCAGAGCAAGATCAATACTTTCTCCTCGTACTGTGTTGCTCATGAGAAATTCGTGTGGGATGCGCGAATGGAACCTAAGGTTTTGGACGCTTTTGCCCGTATATGGGGCACCGATGAGTTGCTTGTCAGCTTTGATAGCTTGAACATAACCTTTCCAAACCGCAAAGACGTCCCAAGAAAAGCGGCATGGGAACATGTTGACCAGAGTCCTCTGCGACAAGGTCTGCATTGCGTACAAGGAATAATCAACTTGTCTCCGTCTGGCCCGGAGGACGGAGGGCTGGTAGTTTACCCCGGCTCGCACAAGGCGATGGGAGATTTTTTTAGCACACAAACGGACAGGGCTAGCTGGGATCCACTAGATCGTTACTTGTTTGACGAAAGTCAACTCTCTTGGTTCAGAGAGCGTGGTATCACCGCCCACAAGGTCTGTGCCGAGGTTGGCGATCTCATCCTTTGGGACAGTCGCACAATTCACTACGGTAGCGAACCATCACCTGCAAGTAACCAAATACGGACGGCAATATACGCCGCTTATACACCCGCCAAACTCGCAAGTCCCGAAGCACTGGCTACAAAGGCGGCGATATTCAAAGCTTTTGGCGGCACCACTCATTGGCCACATGACAATATCGTGATTCGAGATCACAGAACATTCTTGGAAGATGGCACGAGAGATCCTAGAGATCGGTCGCAACCACTGGAACATCCTGGGACGGATGAGAAATTGTTGCGTCTGGCAGGGGTTAAGCCTTATTAGTTTTGTTCAAAGACAATGTTATTTATTTAGTACAATGCAAATACTAGTTTCCTATAGCTCGCAACAGCAGTGCTTTCTACCTTCACAGCTATTCAACGAATGAAAATCATGGAAAATAATCACAGTATTCAGAGGTACAATCTTGCCAAGCCCAGATCCAAGTCCAGATCTACCCCAAGCATCTTGTCTCTGAGCTCGTTATCATCGATCCGACGGCCTTTAACTGCAAGCGAGCATCCGCAATGTTTTGTCCCCACCCCCACCTATCATTGCGGCCAATCTGAATTTCCCGTCGTCTACGAAAGTATATGCCGTCGTAAGCATCACCAGCAACCAAGCTCTCAATCCAACCGCTGGACCTCATTATCTGAGGGCGAAAAGTCCGCAAATCCCCTGATAGCGACGATGCTTTCCCTGACTAAAATGAATATAAATCCCCAGAGGCGCTGATCAGGCCACAATGTATCAACCTCTGAGAAACGAACTTCGCAAATAGAGCCATTCCCAACATGTTTCTACAACCAAGTGCCAGAGTCCGACGACAAGCCACACAACCACCGTCAACGCTCACCCACATAGCTGACAGCCATGTCGCTGGGCCATGGTACCATGACTCTGGGCTGCGAAAGATGATGTTCTGGATCAGCATCATCTTTGCAGCACAAGTTTGTACCGGGTTCGATGCCACTCTAACCTCGAACTTCCAGAGTTTCGCCATCTGGAAAGCTGGTATGTCATGATCTCGACCACATATGTAATGGCAACATATACTAATGGTGTAGATATGGGACACCCAAATTCTTCGCAACTGGGCATCATCTCCGCCATCTACTTCATCGGCACCTTTTGTGGAAGTATTCCCGCTTCCGTCATTACCGACAAATGGTACGTTGGACTTGGATCTGCTAAGTTCAAAGACTGTATGCGCTGACAAGAAATCGTACTAGGGGTCGCCGAATTGGTTTGGGTATTGGGCAATTTCTTACTATCGCCGGTGCAGCATTCCAGGCAGCCTCACAGAGCCGAGGACAGTATATGGGGTCCAGATTTATCCTGGGATTCGGGATCTCCTTCACCACTTGTGCTGGACCAGCCTTACTGAGTGAGCTTGCTCATCCCCGGTTGCGAGGCACTTTGGTATCATTTGTAAGTATATAAGGGCGCGAGCCAACAGTCCCCGAAGTGGAATCCGAAGAGCTAATATGTATCAGTTCAACCCATTTTGGTATGTCGGTTCCATCATCGCCGCTTGGACATGCTTTGGAACCAGCCATATGCCCAAAACCGAGCATTGGGCGTGGCGCATACCATCGCTCATACAAGGCGTCATACCATGCTTCACCCTCACCCTGATAATTTTCATGCCGGAATCTCCACGATGGTTGAATTCGCAAGGTCGCAAAGACGAGGCACTTGCAACTCTGGCGCGCTACCATGCAAATGGCCAGGTTGATGATCCTCTGGTGCTCACCGAGATGGCCGAAATCGACCGCGCGATCGACCAGGCTAATGAAGGCATCACTTGGAGAGCATTGGCGATGAACAAGACCAACCGAATGCGCACTTCCATTGTTATTATCATGACTTTGATGGCGCTATGGTGTGGTCAGAATATTATCACCTATTATTTCGTCCAGGTTCTGAATTCTGTCGGCATCACACAGACCACACAACAGTAAGTTCGCTAGGTATCTTTCACCTTTTAACATGCTGATATGGTAGAACTGCTATTAACGGTGGCCTCAACATTGCCAACCTCATCGCCTCAGTCATTGGAGCATTAATTGCAGACAGAATCGGAAGACGCAAGCTCTGGATGTCTTCATTCATTGGAATGATTGTTATTGCAGTCCCATTCATTTCGCTCAGTGCTGGTTCGTCTCCAATTTCAAAAGAGCATGCAGTGCCGATTACGCTAACAGTACTGCAGTGTATCTCGAAAAAGCAGAACAAGGGACGGCTTATGGTGTTATTATCTGCCTCTTTCTATACGACATTGCGTACAATGTGGCTTGCAATCCACTTCTCTATTCATATCCGACAGAAATAATGCCCTTCTATATGCGGAGCAAAGGGCTGGCTATCAAGAACATGGTCGGCCAAGTAGCTTTGATTATCAACATGTATGTGAACCCGATTGCTCTGACTGCTATCGGGTACCACTACTATATAGTCTTCCTGGCTCTGAATTGTCTTTGGCTCACTCTCATCTGGGTCTTCTTCCCAGAGACCAAGGGATATACGCTTGAAGAATTGGCCGGTCTGTTTGAAGACAATGACATGGTAATCGAGGGAATCAAAACTGTAGATATGGACGTGGAGACAACTACTGTGGAGTTTGGAAACAAGGCCCATGATGGTCAAACTAAGGCATAGCTTCAGACCATTATTCTAGGAAACTGCACTATCAACAGAGATTCTTTGTAACCATAGGTAAAGAGAGTTTAAAAAAAATGGCATAAGGGAATCAGCCAATGGACTTCACAACAAGAACAAAAAGCACCTAATCTTCTGGTAAGAGGGGAAAGTAACTCAAAATTTTGCGTCGAACTTTTTAAGGTTTTGCAAAGAGACATTTAAGCTCTTTCGCATGATTCTATCTATGTCAACTATACCCGTTTGAGCTTCAACTACTCTCTGCAGATTCATCTTGACGCCCAGTAATATCCAATGTTGGTGCAACATCAATACTAGTAGTAGACCATAGCCTGAGCTTGGGCTTGTCCGAAACTAAGACCCCCGAAATCAAGAACAACAGAGAAATAGTGAGCTCCACAATCATCGCCAGCCCAATGAAGTATCCGACGTCACCGGCGGCAGCAAATTCAGCTTTCTTCGCAGACAGCACGCAGACGAAAGAGTAGCCTGACCGAAGCACCATCAAGGGGACAGACCCTATTAGCATCTGAAAGAAGAGCCTTCCATGTGGCTGCGGGATGTGTCTCAATGTTAACAAGGACAGCCCCAGAATTGATGTGAATATAGAGATGATGAGAATCTTCAGCGACGCAAGGAATAGTGGCCAATATTGACCCGTAGTAATCCAATTATTCTCTTGTGCGTCAACGAGAGGAGCGTCGTTGTGGGAATTGCGTATGGTAAATCCTGCAATCATGACCAAGGCGAACATAGCCCACGTAACGAAATGAGAAATGCCAAAGAGCAAGTCGAGGACCCGGCGACTGGCTAAGCGTTCGTAAGAAGCATCTCTTACAAGACTGATTTCCTGTTAGTGATGTCCCACAATTTCCTGGAGCAATTGGATGGTAGACGTACACCTCGTGTATAATTGCTTGAAGGGCTAGTAGCAAGAGGACAGCGCCAGCAATTTGCAAGATGTGGAAGGTCTGAAAAGCCCTGGGTATGTCTGCTATGAAAACACCTGCGCAGATAATCCGCAGGATGATGAAGAGCAAGAAATGGATAGAGCTGAGGAACCTTCTGTGTCTCTTGATGTGGATGAGGATAATCATCATCGGGATTAGGCAGAGACCAAAGAAAATCAGTTCGGCGATTGCAATTCCGGTATATGGCTCCATAATTTTGTACGGATTTGGGACTGCAGTGGTATGAATAATTGAATGACCTTCTAGCGTTTGGTTCCGGGCCCTGAAGTATGCTTAGATGGATACCCTATTGATGCTTGTTCGTGAGTCTTCAGAAGGGAGAACGATAACTCAGATCATGTAGGCTTTGAACCAAAGTATCCAGACCTAGTCCTTTCGTCATTATTCCAATAAGGAAGCAGTAGAAGAAGGAAACCCCATTCCCCAGAGTTACAAGCTGTCCCTCATGTATGGTCGCACTTTCCTCATTTGCGGGTTATTTTGTGCCAAAGTGACTGAACAAAAGAGTACGGATTCTTTTATACCTCAACTCCGGAATCTATATACGCAATAACTTTTGTAACGTTTTGCAGATTATCTGGTGCCCTTGAGTTCTGCATCAACCTGTTCTACCACAATAGATCTGACGCCTTTCCAGCCAGCTCCCTTTTCCACAAGAGTGACACGTTTCTCCTTCTTCTCCAAACCAACAAATTCTTCTGGTAGCACTGAGTCGAAGCTGAAACCCTTCTCGCTCTTCAATGACATCTCAACGGCATTGGCAAACTTTGCTGGGTGAGCTGTAGCAAGCGAGATGTGATGATACTCTGGGGGTGGAGCTCTGTTGATAGATCGCAACGAAGCAGCAACTCCGATAGCAGAGTGAGGGTCCAAAACATACCCTCCCTCGTTGGAGTAATAGTTCTTGATGGTCTCGACAGTCTGCTCATCACTGACTCTTTCACTCTCGAAATCCCTCTTTGCGGCTGCAAGGATATCTGCATGAACTCCAAAGCCACCATTTGTCTTTAGCTGCTTAAGCCAGTTCTCAACCTCTTGACCGGCCTGCTTCTTGTTCCATTCATCGTCCATTCCTGCTTCAGCAGCAAACTCATATGCCAAGAACCATAGCAATCGCTCGAAATTGCTTGAAACCAGGATATCCATTGCTGGAGCCAGGGTCTCCTTAACACCGTCAACGTGCGCCTTCGCGCCATCGGCAGTGATACCACCTTGTGCCTCAATGCCATGTACTGCCTTCTTTTCGTAGTGTCCAGTTCTCCAGAAACGGTCGAGAATGTCATTCTCGTTAGTGGCAACAACTAGCTTCTCAGCTGGAAGACCCATTCTCTTGGCGAAGTAGCCGGCTAAGATGTCACCGAAGTTTCCTGTTGGTACGACAAAGCGAACCTTGTTGCCAGGCTTGAAGGATGGAAGTTTGGTGACAGAAAAGTATGCATGGAAGTAGTATGTAGTTTGGGCAAGAATACGAGCCCAGTTGATAGAGTTGACAGCTCCAAGGTTGTGAGTCTTATTGATCTCTTCGTCTGCAAAAAGTGCTTTGACAATATCCTAGTTCTGGTCAGCAAACATTACCAAAGCGGAAAAATGACATTAGAGCTTACTTGGCAGTCATCAAAAGTCCCTTCCACCGCCAAGCAGTGAACATTTGGGTCCAAGACTGTAGTCATTTGTGCCTCTTGGATAGGGCTGACTTTTCCATTTGGATATGTGATAAACACCGAAACATCCTTCTTTCCTCTAAGTCCATAGATAGCTGCAGAGCCAGTGTCGCCACTCGTAGCACCAACCACAGTCAGATGGTGTCGGTCCTTGCCAGTCTTGCCCTCATTTCTTCTTACGAGAAAGTACTCGAACAAATTGCCGAGGAACTGCAGTGCTACATCTTTGAAAGCAAAAGTTGGGCCGTGGAAGAGCTCGAGAAGATACAGGTTCTGGCTCTCGTTCAAAGTGACGAGCGGGGTGGTTTCTGGAGCACGGAAAGTCGAGTATGTGCGGTTGATAATCTCCTTGAGGTCTGCAGCTGGGATTTCGGATGGAGAGACGTAAAGGGAGATGATCTCGTAGGCAAGCTCGGAGAAGGAGAGGTTCTTCCATTTCGATTCCCAATCTTGTGGTAATGTAGGGACTTCTTCTGGGATGAACAGGCCACCGTCAGAGGCGAGGCCTTTCAATACTACCTCCTCAAAAGATAGCTAAACAGAGTCAGCATAGTGTCGTCAGAGCCGCAGATTTTGGAATGCCTCAATGGCTACCTACACCATAGGATCCTCCTCTCGTTGACAGGTATCTTTGTGAAGTAGTGTGGGTCTGGTCTGCGGTGGCTTCTTCAGAAGCTGGGGCTGGCCTCTTTGTTGGAACTGCGAGTCCAACAGGAGTTGTGGAGTCTGCCATGATTTTCGTAGGAGAAATGGGGAATGGTAAAGAAAGGATTGAGTTGTTGGTCGGGTCTTTTTGCATTCGCAACTTCAATGAGGGGAGTCATCCATTTTTCTGCCGCGATCGGATTCACCCCACGTTCTCGGAAAACTGGTTCTTCCGCTCCGGAATAGGAGTGCCAAATCCTCACACTTTCATTGGTCTAATTCGTCGTTTCTCAAATCCATCATTAGACTGTCGAGATTGTCAACCCCTGTCAACCCCTGTGACTCGTTATAACGATAGTGTATTTAGGCTCTCGTTATGACGATATTTTCTCAGGGTGAATTAAAATGGCATCCGAATAATGATGCCCACGATATCGTCTGCATATCTTTCAACATCGGCGTAACAACGTTGTAAACATCGAAGTAGAAGCAATGCAAATTGCCATGCCTGTGAAGAAAGGCATTTCAGTAGAACAACGTCGTGCTTTACGCCGCTGGGCACACCAAAAGTCCCCAAAGCCTTCCCAAAGGCAGTGTATTGAGTGGTTTTACCAAGAATATAACCACAAACTCAGTCAATCTACAATCTCAGAATCTTTAAGTAATACCTTCGCTAATCTCGATGCCGATGACTACACGCCGCCAACTAGTCAACGACTGCGAGCTGGCAACTGGCCCGAGCTAGAGAAAATTCTGTGGGACTGGCAGGTCCGAACGGAGGAGGAAGGAGGTGCTGTAACTAGCGAGTTACTGCAAGAGAAGGCCCGGCAGATCTGGAGGTCGCTTCCACAATACACCGGCCCGGTCTGCCCTGAGTTCAGTACTAGCTGGCTCGAGAAATTCAAAAAATGACAGTCTAGTTCAAACCGAGCTCGGCACGGTGAAGCAGGATCAACTGAAGTCTCTACAGCAGATGAAATGAGGGCTTTGCAAACTGTGGCGGGAGAGTTCCCGGAAGAGGATATCTATAATATGGATGAGACTGGGTTATTCTGGAATATGGCGCCTTCACGAGGAAATTTATCCCAGTCTCGGCCCGGATTGAAAAAATAGAAAGCACGAGTTTGTCTTGCTCTCTGTGCCAATGCTACTGGGTCAGATCGACTGCCTGTATAGATCATCGGTAAAGCGAAAAGTCCTCGAGCTCTTCAAAATGTTAGTATGACCACAATGGGTGCGCGATGGCGCTGGAATCCAAAGGCTTGGATGAGTACTGTGATTATGGCTGAATGGCTTCAGGAGTTCTATCAGCATATTGGATCAACTCGCCAAGTTCTGCTGACAATGGACAACTTCTCTGCTCACTACTCTGCTATTGAGCTTATCCCTCCTCCATCAAATATCCGAATCTGCTGGCTTCCCGCTAATAGTGCCAGTCGATTTCAACCTTTAAATCAAGGGGTTACCCAGAACTTCAAAGCGCTATATAGACGGCATTGGCTTGAGTTTATGTTAAAAGCTATTAAGACTGGCCAGTATCCGCAGTCTATGGTAGATCTTCGATTTGCTATCCGCCGGGTCGTACGAAGCTGGCACAATGAGGTAACAAATACAACTATATACAACTGCTTCCGGAAATCAACTCTCGTCTCTAGTCCAATATCTTTACCTACACCTCTTATGCCAGTTGGAGTTCCTGAGCTATTTAATGAGGTTGTTCGTACTGGGAATATACAAGATGCTATGGCTATGTCTAACTTCCTAAGCCCAGTTGACGAGGATGAACCAGAAACAGCTGCTATTGATGGAGACGCTATTCTACAAGAGGTCATACAAGAGCACCTAGGAATAGATATTCAGAATGAGGAAGAAGAAGCGCAGTTTTCACACCCGGTATATACTCCAAAAGAGGCTCTTGAAGCTCTTGAGGTCGTAATTGGGTTTATAGAGACTCGCGAAGGGTTTGATACAGCGCGTCTAAGAGCCTTGGAGCGTTTAGAAATAGCTATTAAAGAGCAACAGGCTCAATCAAAAGAGCAGATGACTTTGGATGGTTGGATAATATAAATAGGCCAGTATAACTCGGTGATATCCTCAATATAACAATATAGAATTACAGCACGGATTCAATCGCTATAACCTAGGTGTACTATAATTATTCGTCAGAATCGCGTAATAACAGCTGCTATTGATGGAGACGCTATCCTACAAGAGGTCATACAAGAGGATCTAACGTCTATCCCTGCTTCCCGAGACGCACCCTGCAACGAGACAAACCATAGGTACTTCGAGTTCAAGGGATTATAAATCTTGGATGTATTGAAATTCCTGTGAATTTTTACTTCAGCTGTATAATATACTTCTCCCGAACACTCCTGACCTATTAATTCTGAAAATTATCATCGCGTCGTCGCCGCACCTTGAATTCACAAAAGGCTTCCTTTTACACGATAATAGGCTCCTTGACTTGGACACTACCGTCAAGCTTTTTTCACCTTCTAAACTCATAGAACCATTAGATATAGATATCCAGGTTTTATTGTAATGCTAAAAAGCTATTGCCACTCTTGTGGCGGCCGGGGCGTGCGGTGTCATACGACGTCGCCACATAGGCTAATACGTCCTCTAACCCCGGCTTTTTCACTTCTGGCTTTCCCCTCAAAATGTTTTGCGATCTGCTTGAAATGACGAACCACTTCGATTTCTAGCCCTGGCTTCCAAGTGGAATCCACTCTCTTGCAAAATTGCTGACGGGTTCAAAGATGACCTTGACGATGACAGTCCGGAAGGGCTGCAGAAAGGAGCACGGTATCAGCACACTAGGACCTAACCAAGACATTATTAGCAGCTCCGATGGGGGCACTTTGAATACTACCTAGACAGCCACCTCTTATCGGATTTTCCCTAGAGCCTAATCTAGTATAGAATGCCTTTTGTGATATTCTCAATGTAACGATAACCGTCAACTAAAACGACATCGACAGCTGGATGACGGGAACTTTATGTACAGAAATATACTACGGCCACAAAGTGCGCTTAGTCCAAGACCCATTAGATGTATCCTGCACAAATTCAAGTCGCTTATGGACACGGTCCGTGGCTCCTTGCCAGAACTCAACAGTAAGTGGTGCGACAGCGTACACATTCCAGTCTGGTGCAATATAATCTGGACGACTTCGCAAGAGTGCTTGAGCGTCCTCTAGGCTTTTCTGTAGCTCGAACGGCGAATCTAGAACTTGACTCTGCCTCGATGCAATGGCACTAGTCTTTGAGCCAGCGGGGCGCGCAAGAAAGTCGGCCGCGCATTCTTCATCCGACAATCGACAAGCGCGACCTCGCAGTCGGACCTGACGTCCCAGCTGTGGCCAATAAAAAGTGAGGGCAACGTCCGAATGTTTGGCAATCTGATGCCCCTTGGCACTAGCCTCCGTTGCTGCAAAGTGCCAACCACGCTCGTCAATGTTTTTCAAGAGCAGAACACGTGCATCAGGCCGCCCACTCTCGTCGGTAGTTGACAGGGTCATGGCGTGCGGTTCCTGGATGCCTTCAGCGATCGCGTCATCTAGCCAGATCTGAAAGGCCGCGTGAGGAGTGCTTGGGAATGAGTCTGGGTTGAACTCTCGGAAAGGACCCTTCAGGGACGACAGGCTTCGAAGCTTCGCTCTGATCTCGTTGTTGGATCGCGACATGGTGGTAGTGCTTTACAAGAGAGACATGAGCGATTATAACGTGAGTCAACTAGTACTTAAATCTAGTGTCGATGGAAATGTGGAACTAGACGAGAGCGCGGTCCCGGGTGTGCTGCCGCGCACCCAATAGAAAGTTCGACGTGTTACTACGACGCCACACGCGTGACATTCTACGCCACATACATGACCAAGCCTAAGAATAGTAGCTGAGTAAAATATAGCGAGCCTGGATTTATACAGTATGTTGTAGCCAGGCTAATGCACATTAATAGGCAATAAATCTTGAAGCTAACACATATGGCATCTATGCCCCTCTCCTCACACCAGAGTAACTCCCGGACTGCATTATTTTCGGCCCCAAGTGTCTTCAAAATTTAGAGCCATATTCCCCAAGTGCTCCGAATTTCAAAGAAACTTTGGATACGATTAAGTAGGGGGGGAAAGCCGAAGCGGCGATTAGTGGTGTAATTAAAACGATTGATAGCATAATCAACTGCAGTATTTTTCTTATTGCTAAGTGATCTCCTTAAGGACAAATGGTTAAAGAAAGTGACATATTAATAACAACTTCGTAGACTTGCTGATTTGTGATTCCAAAACTAAAAATTTGTCTCGTGACACGGTGTCTCGGGACACAGGGATAGACATTAGGAATAGATATTCGGAATGAGGAAGAAGAACCGCTGTTTTCACACCCCGTGTACGCTCCAAATGAGGGTCTTGAGGCTCTTGAGGTCGTAATTGGGTTTATAGAAACTCACCAAGGTTTTGATACAGCGCATCTACGGGCCTTGGAGCGTTTAGAAATAGCCATTAAAGAGAAACAGGCTCAATCAAAAGAGCAGATGACTTTAGATGGTTGGATAATATAAGTAGGCTAGTATAACTCGGTGATATCCTCAATATAACAATATAGAATTACTGCACGGATTCAATCGCTATAACATAGGTGTACTTTATTTCTTCCTCAGAATCGCGTAATATCATTGATACCCATAGCAGCCAACTCTCGAAGGGCTTGAAGAAGCTTAGCATCTTCTTCTCCAAGCTGCTTTCGAGTCGCCAGGGAGCCGGGAGCAGGGAAGTATTCTGCGTCAATTTCACAACTACAAGAGTTCGTTAGCCGTACGCCATATTATAGAATAAGGTCAAATACTTACGTAGCACCCTTCTCGGGCAAAATTCCATCGTAGAAATATCGTTGCACGTGTTTTGCCGTACATAGAGAAGGCATACTAACGCTGCAATGACCAGTGGAGTATTGTTGGACGAACCCAGCTCCTTCAAAGCTGTTGTGCGCCTTCTGAGCGGAAATCAGAGGGCACACTGGATCGTAGGTAGTAGAGAGGACGAGGATTGGGTTTGCAGTCTTGACTCTTGGGAACTCAGGATAATATCTGGGATGGAAATAATGAGTGGTTGGCAAGTCCCACGATGCTCGCAAGTACAGATCCGATCCCGAGTATCTCGACACCAGTTTTGAGACCTCAGGGAGAGAAATTGTCAGATTCTGAATCGGCTTGATGCCGTGTTCTGGAGCACCAGCACCAGACTTCCAATTATCATTTTCAACCACAAACGTGTTGGTTTCATCTGCAAGGACCTTTGCAACCCATAAATCGGTATACGCTTGATAAGCGGCTGTTGCATTGCCATTCAAAAGTTGTGCTAGATTCCTTGCCAATACTGGCCACATTGGGGCTGGTTTGTATAACGCTGCGAACACTCCGTTCATTACGACACCTCGGCGGGTGACAGCTCCATAGTCCTTAGCGCCAAGGTAAACAGGGATAGGTTCTTCGTCCAAAGCCTGGAGGAAATTTTCGATATAAGTCTGCAGATCATTTGCTGTTTTGAAGGAAACGTCTTTGATGCTGTTGAGAGGGCAATTTTCCTTGGCCTCAAAACAGTGTCTAACAAATTCAGAGAAGCACGCGTCGGTGTCAATCAAGTTCTCCTCATCATAAAATTTATTGTACCAATCGTCCAAGTTGCTCACACCATCAATAATCAATCTAGTAACCCTTTCAGGGAACATTTGGGCATAAGTCTGACCTAGGGTTGTTCCATCTATAGATGATTAGCAGGTCGAGCCACGGCTCCGCGGATTTCAACATACAACTAAACCCCCAATAGTACATTTCCTCCTGGCCAATGGCATCCAATATAGAGTTCATGTCGGCTGCAGTCTGGGGGGTGTTGACATATAGGCCGTGCTCACCCATCACATCGTAACAGGCTTTGGCTTGATTTTCAGCCCTGGTGAACATGTCACCAGCCTCGAATTCAACATCCCATGGTTCGCTGAAGATCTTTTCCTCTCTCTGCTCTGGTGTGACGAAACAGCTTGCTTGAGGAATTGATCCATTGACACCGCGCGGATCAAAGCTGAGCAGATGGAACCCTTCGCCAACGATCTTGTTCAGCTGTTCACCTCGTCTCCAAACAAATTCCGCGCCGCTTCCTACACACGATCAGCACCGTCGTATTATCACAGCGCTCACCTTCATACATACCTCCTGGACCACCCGGATTGAGAATAATACTCTTGCCGCCAGTCGCAGAGGTATTGGTTGCGAGCAATCGAACAAGCGGGATTGAGAATGTCTTGTCGGAAGCTGTTTTATTGAACTGGTCCATAGGAACATCAATTCGAGTGCCTGCCCTGGAATCAATTCCTGATCTACTCAATTCTGGTCATTAGACTTACATTCCAACTTGTGCTTGTTTACTTCGCCGCAGGGTTCCCATTTCAGCGACGAGGTCGAACCACCCGTAGAGTCTGACCTATTGTAGCTGAACCACAAGCATGCCATTATTGTAAGCAAGAGAACCATTGCATGCTTCACTCGACGTGATCGAGGCCGTCCAGCTGCCGCGTTGCCATCCAGCCGGGTATGCTGGACCAACAGTGTTTGTTTCTCATCAGAACTCACGTTGAGCGCCATTTTTGTATCAATTGGAATCAATACAATATCTTGCACGTCCCCCAGACTCAACAAGGGGAATGAAGAAAGAAAAGCTGGGTAGTAGATGGGGAAAAGCTATGGGCGCATCCAGCTATCAGACGGTTGAAATTAGCACCGAGGTTGGATAGCTGCCTTCCTAAAGGCGCCGTCATGACGTGAACTCCAACTGCCAGAACTAGTCATGCATGCATGAGTCATGTGATGTGAGGCCCGCTCGACTACAGTATCATATCGCTTAGCTGGATGATAGGTGCTTGCGTAGGATGAATGCCCCATGATCCTGCATATATCTGAAATAGGAGGCTACTAACACCATGGTTATCTATGAAAAGCATGGTATATGTATGCGATGACAATTGACCCTTTGTCTTTTGCGTTGGTTATCTTCGAGTCTCGTATCCGATCCGAAGAGATGCGGAGATCAGGCACCAGTGAACCACAACACATATGCATTGCTGGATAGGCTTCGTTGCTAAACGCTACATTGAAGATTCATGTTGCTTGATTATACTGTCATAAATAAGTTTCTAATTACAAGAAATAGCATAATAGTTCCTCGTCCTTCGCTTAATCACATCAGGTCCAACAAGAATTTCACAATATCATAAAACTCCTTCTCCGACGCCAGGTGCAGGGCCGTCAAACCTCCGGGAAGCTCCGCATTAACGTCAGCTCCTCGCTCGACCAGGATCTTAACAATTTGAAGATGTCCCCCTTCGGCTGCCTTGTGCAGTGCGGTATATCGATTGCTTGGTTTTGTTGAGTTCGGATCAGCCCCAGCCTCGAGCAATAATTCCACGATCGGCTTGCTCCCCTGCCCACACGCAGTCAAAAAGGCCGTCTCTTCATTGTTTGCTTCTATCAAAATATTTGCTTGTCGCTTCAGAAGAATCTGTGCAAGTTGCAGATTGCCAAGCTTGGCCGCTTGATGCAGCAATGTCTGACCTCGATGATCTCCGGTATTGATGTTGTTCCAACAACTTAGGAGGAATTCTATGACCTCGAAGAATTCTACCTTGTGGATACGAGGTGCTATCCCAAGTATTGAATCGTATATGCTTCGTTGAAATTTGGCTCTGCTGGTTTCTGGTTCAAGTAGTCGCTTGACTACGGCAATTTGTCCAGCTTCGATGGCTCTGCGTAGAGTTGCGATAGCCTCACGCTGTCTCTTCTCAAGATCTGGCTCCGCCGATAGAAGGATTGAGACAACACCAGCGTGTCCGCGCAGCGTAGCAACTTGTAGTGGCGTTTCGCCGTGGTTATTCGTAGCTGTAACACTAGCTCCGTTCTGAAGTAGTAAAGGGATCAGAACCTCATGGCCTTCTGCAGCTGCAAGATGTAACGGATTACTTTGATAGTAATCTCTGATAGCTATTGATGCTCCGTGCTCCAGAAGAATTTGTACACAGTTGACATCTCCCCTGCCAGCTGAAATATGGATCGCATTTCGGTTCTTATAGTCGGACGGAACGACATCGGCCCCGTGCTCTAGCAGCATCTTCATAATCTCGTAAAGCCCTGCCTCCGCAGCAATGATGAGAGGGGTCCTAGCATCCTTGTCTCGTACATCTGCAAAGGCGCCGTGGTCTAATAGCAATTGAACACCAACTTGATAGTCAGCTAGAACGGTCCGATGGAGATCTACCAAACCTCGAGGGTCTCTCTCAAATTCGGTCGGGATTGCACCATATTGTAATAGCTCATGAACCAAGGCATCATTTCGAAACTTCAGGGTGTAGCTTAGAATTGTCCTATTACCCGTGTCGCATTGGTTAACGTTTGCATGCCTGGCAAGCATGATTCTTATGACAATGCCGTCATCTTTGTGGACCAATCTAGGTAGCGCATAATTGAATATAAGATCTGTGTTGAAGAACACATCTTGAATATCATGAGCGATCGCATCTGACATGTATGTAAGGTAATGCACATGGTGGTTGAAAGTAGAGCTTACCTTCTTGCTCTGAGTGTAACGAGTCAAATGTCCAATCTAAAATCTGCCCAGAATTCGACTTCGTTACTAGCCAGTCGCGGTAACTTTCAGTAGCAGGCGAGGCACAATAGCCACGGCCAAGCTTGCTCTCTATACATTGTCCAGCCACGAATTTCTCTCCTCGCTTTAACAGTATTCTCCAGTGTTTATGGCCAACACGACGAGCGTATTTCATGAAGATCATCTCGCATGCTAAAATTGTATTGCTTTGTTGTAGTTCCATCAGACTGAAACAGGCTTGTAGAGAACGCTCCACGGCTAGAGAATGAGCCAGAAGACTATTGTAGCTTTCCAGACTTTCAAGGTATTCTCTCACGGATAAGTGCGCGAATCGAAAGGTATTCTGCTCCGGATCAAGAACAACAAGATTGCAGCAGATGCTGAGGACATCGGATTCTTTCAAGTCAAAGTACTTCCCAGAACTATCCACAGAGATAGCGGCTACGAACTCGGCTGTATCCATTTTCCGCTGGGCGCACATCAGCCATTTCATGATTCGCGAGGCTATCTCTGGATTTGGGTATTCGCCCATGTTGACTTGTTCAAAGATCAACTGGTAGGATTCATTCAGCTTCTTTGGAAGTTTGCCCAGAACATGTCGAACATTGTCTTCCGTCTTAACTTGATATGGATCGCAAAGTGTCTCGATATGTAAACTCGGTAGGCGAAACCTATGCAATTTAGTGAATATTCCTCAAAATAAAGGTTTGGAGGGGAGTGACGAACATTCCTTGTGCTTTTAAGATCAAAGTTTGAATTATATGTTCTTCCAAGTCTTGCGATACTTTACCACACAGAAGTCTCTCCTCTGATATGACTTTCGCGATTTGGGAGCGGATATATTTCTCGATGTCAACACTGTTGTCTGCCGTGTTAATAAACAGATTGGGGACTTTGCTCAAGCGGCGGACTATATCATGATCATCCCTGCTGCTGATAAAAATCTTTACAAGCGTAGGTGACTCTTGAATGAACCGATTGAAGGCGTAAAATAGTTCATGGCGTGTTTGTGGATTGCACTCGTCAAGGGCGTCAATGACAATGGTCGCTGGATTTTGCGCAAGTAACTCGAGGATCGCTTCTACAACTTCTTCAAGATCCAGCCGACTTGGCTTTCCCTCTCCATATGTTTCCTTCTTTTTTAACGCATATCTACTGACGACTGGTTCTCGGATAGGCAAGTCTACACTTGAAGTTGCCAACTGAGCTAGGATACAATTAAGTATCTCGACAGGTATAGCTATCTCAGGTTCTGCTGGGTTTCTTGCACAGTAGAAGTGAGCAACCGGTGCAGCATCAGGTACTGACTTGCTTTCCTGAATAAATCTTTGGATAACCGAGGTACTATAAGGATATAGTCAATAGCTAAAAAATCATAAGCATTTGGAAGCCTTACGACAACATGCTCTTTCCAGACCCAGCTACAAAACATTAGCTTGAACTCCAACAGCTGACACGAAATTTGGAATTACTTACGTATGCCATGGAGCCATAGAATCGCCGAGATGCTGGAGTTTCTCCATTCCTGGAACTGCGGCTTGTCAAAGAGCCAAAGACATGAGTTTTGAAGAAGTGTTTTGGCTTTAGAAGAGTGATGAGCATGGAATTCGACTTCGGAAAGCCATTCAAATATCAGCTTCCGATCGGACTCTGCTCCTGCTGTCAGCCAAAGTTCTTGGAGGGAAGTGGTAGTGTACTCCACCCTTTAAGTGGTCATCTAAGTCTTGTAGTCGCGTTGCGGTCCTTACTATTGGACTTTCCAGACTGCAGACTATATTTTTGAGTAGTGCTTGCTGTTCTACCCACTCGTCTTGATCTAAATACACTGGTCAGTGGAAACTCTTTTCGAATAGTAAAAACTCTGACCTAAACTGATCCCGGCTGGTTTTCCTGCTTTCATGCTTTGAACATCGTTGTGGGTGTTGCTCGTTACTTACTTATCAGCATGCAAGTATTCCAAGGAATTTTCCACATACACTTTGCAGTCACTGGTCGGGTATATGAATCTAAGTTCTTTTGCTCATTCCGTATTTTTTGGATAAATTCCCCTATCTGTCCATCATTGTTCTGGTTTGCATTCATGTTGTCGGGTTCTGTGAGTGTGTGGTCAGCACGAGCGTCTAGTTGCTCTTCTCCGTGCACCGCCATACTGATTGCATACACTTCTCTCGACTTACCAATGCAGCCCTGTTCGTAGAACTTGCCTGCTATTGACAGGTAGGCCAAAATTGCACTGTAGAGATTTACCAGCATTTTCTCTAGTTCATTGTCAATTGTGGAAGGTCCCTGTAGATATAGCATCTCTATCGCTGCGCAACGTGCGATCAAATTCGTGACCAGCTCCACGCCCTCAGTAACCACACCCAAAGTCTCACCGTTATCAACTGCAATCTGCAACAAAGAACGTACTCCAGCCCAAGGCAAAACGGCATGCCCAGGATCATATTGAACGACCGCAACATCAACCTGGATGAACTGTTTCACCCACGTGATGATTTTCGAAAACACATCATGCAGGACCACGATCTCCCCTTTACGGTTCTTATACTTCCATCGCTTGCGCAGACATTCCTTTTGCTTTAGCTGGACAGAGATGATAATGTCTTGTATGATATTTTTCTGGTCCGCCTGGTTAAGATCGAAATCAAGATGGTCTGTGGCAGGAAGGCCCGCAGCCGCTTGAGTCCATAGGTTAGGTCGAACGGGAGAAGTACTCGTGCTCTCCGAAACAGCGACCATAGCTTCTCCGGATATCCTTTAATATCACTGCCCTTTGCTCACACAACGCGCAATATCTGACGTTCCTCCGTTGGTTGTTGTATGATGCGGGGTTCAACGGGGGAAGCTTGGCTTGGTCTTTAGCTGAGCTCCGTTCTGAATGAACGGTAGAGCCACGTTGGAGGATAGATGCCAGCAGATATACCAAAGGCAAGTTCTTCAATGTTGGCAGGTGATGAGCCATGAACCATGCCCAGTCCTGATGTTGATACGAAAGAGGAAACGATCGGTGGGCTCTGGAAGGCGCCGTTTGCTCACTGCCCTCTCGAGTGCTGGCGGGGCTGAGTTTGTACGGCAGCGAGTAGCAAGTAGCGAGGAATTCGTAACGAGTAAGCAGCCACCCCCATATCGGAAGACTCATCGCCAGGCTGCAGAGTTGTCACACTGCAGAGTTAGTTGGGGCTGGTGGAGTGGAAGGACACAAGCCGCAGACCATCGACCCTGTCCCTTGCACGACAGTCCAACAAGGCTCCCACAGGGCGCTCCAATGACTTGATGCTATCCCAGACGCCTTCGGAAGCTGTCCACCAGGTCTTCGGCTTTCGTGGGGCCCGCCCTGCTCTCATCGTGATCTAGCTCGCGGTGGGCGGCGCTTCATCGCTTGACAGCCTCATCTACCTCTACATCCCTTTGCCGTCGGTTCCCTCTGTCTCTTATCGCAGGTAACTGATGATGTGATGACTCATCAGTGCTTATGTCAAGCTTCGACTATCCTGATCCACTGCGGGACTGGTCACGACGGGAATGAGGACGCATCCTGGGTCTACGTGATCCATCCACGAAAGAGAATCAGGTAGAGGCGCAGCAAATCCGTTGAGGGATATAGCATGGTTAAGAATGAGGCTTCCACTATATCTCTTTAAATGTTTCAGGACTGGCCCAAGGAATCTTGGGAATACAGTTTGGCACCTGATGTCTGATTATAAATATAGGGAACTTTTTCCGTTCTTTGGTTTCAAAATCATGGTTCTACTTTGGGAAGAAAATCATAAAATTGAAAAGATCAGATTTCAATTTTGGCAATTGATGCAGGTATCTCAACCCATAAGATACCCATTTAGTATTCGTCTATTCGGTTTCTTCCTCCATGTTCTCATCCTCTTCGCTCTCTTCTTCACTGCTGTCTTCTTCACTGTACTCCTCTTCGCTTTCTTCCTCTTCAACATGTTCCCCTCCGGTATCTTCGACTTCACTACCTTCATCCTCACTGCTTTCATCTGCCTCCTCGCTCCCCAGCTCCTTAAATCTATACCTCTCTTCTGCCTTCGATCTGTTCTCCCTTTGATCGCAGTATTCTTTAAAGGACAGTTTAGAGGATTGACGTACTCTGTCGTCATGGTCCGGGCAAGAAGAAGCCATAACTTGTTCAGGATTGTAACCACAGAACTCAAGCGCTTCATACCATTCCCTCTCTCTTCTGTACATTGAGGCAGTCATTGATGGCGTAACCCCATCTTCATTTCTTCCATAAACATCAGCACCAGCCGAGATAAAAACTACCAGGAGTTCTCGAGGTTCTGTGCGAGAGAGTCTACAAGTTTCTGGGTAGTTGCGCCTAGCAATCCTATCCCCATGCTTATGAAAGCGACGACATTGTAAGATTCTGTGCAAAACCGTGTCGCCATTTGGTGCCCGGCATGATACTTCAGCGCCCCATTTGAGCATAACAATTGCTTTTTGAACGCAATCGATAACCTCTCCATAGTAGTATCCAGAATCTGATGCGAGAGCTATCAAACTAGATTGTATGGATCCATCGTAATGCTTGCTTTTTGTGTTGGGACTGATGAATGGTTGCCCATATTTTAGTATATGCTCTAGCACTGTCTGGAAAATATATTAGCATAATCATAGAATCTGCTTTTGGAATTGTGAACAAACAGAGCATCGTTGTGAAATGGCTTGAACCAGCCCACTAGTCCACATATCATCTCCATGGTGAATGTCAAGCGAATAATCCGCACCTGCTTGTAACATGAATTTAACACACTCGGACTTTTCCCTAAGCTCATCTTCGTCGCCATTGCTTAATAATCCTGCATCTAAACTGATTAATGAATACACAGGCCTTTACTATATTAGCTTAGATCTTATGACCTTTGGAAATAGACCTCGCAGTCTGTAAGAAGGAAAACATACTTAACATAACCAATTTCATCGATCTCAACTGAATTAGGGTCTAGATTTTTACCCAGTAAAAATTTACACATGTCTACGCGCGTGAATCTCATTGCATACTACTCAGAAGTTAGCCAGACGGTTGAATTTTACACCGAAACCGCTTACATTAAGAAGCGAGCGTCCTTCTTCATCGCGATCACTTAGATGGGCAGTTTTATTTTCCAGTGCGTCAAGTAGATCTCGAAGCTCGCCATTTTCAATTATTTTGAAAACCTCAGAATCATTTGGAATTACTGCCTGGTAAGTTATGGTTGCGGATGGATCATTTAATGGGTCGAAGTTAAACACAACTCGGAAGGGCGATGCCCCTCGAGCAGCTGTGTATATTGCAATTTCTGCGGCGACTGCATTGTAGTCAGAGATACCTTCTCCAGCAACAGTATGCTCAACAGCGTTTGAGGCTTGCCAAATGGAGGCAATAACTTTTCCATAAGGCGTTATCCAGTATGAATTCCTGTTGCCAAAGCGTGACCGGCCCTTCAGAGGCGCCTGACTCGAACTTGCAAGTGAAAGGCGGTTAGAATCTGCAAATGTGCTTAGAGACTTCGTATAGGGCTTTGACATATCTACGGCACCTTGGGGCTCTGTTCTGATTGACAACCCTCTGGTTAGGTTCATCTGGTTTCTGAGCTTGACGATATCATCCTGTGATGCAAGAATAAAAGACCCATCTACGTTTTCAAGTGCGATGTGCTCAGCTCCAAGAATGTGCTGAATATAATTGGAAATGATGCCTGCTTCTTCAGCTGTCGCAATTGTATTTGGAGTATACGCATAGTTAAGGAGTCCTTGTATGACAGTACTGATGGGATCCTTCGTATTTGATTCATACCCTGATATCTGGTGACAAAGCGTTGGGGATGTCGTTAGGACTGGAGATCCGAGACATGACTTGGTACGGATGCTCACATCACTTGGAATTGCTGTAAAGATTAAAAATAAGTAAGAAGTAATACAAGTCATGAATAGAGTAATGGATTTGAGGGGACTGGCTTACGTGAAAATGGCCCACTGTGCATGAGCTCATCCATTATACAAGGCTCCTTCGTCCACCGCTGAATTTTTTCGTCACTAATTCTGTGACCCCTCACTTGGATGTATCTACTCTCCTTTCCTATGATATATTTACGGCGTTGAATTGTTCGGACAATGGCTTTTTGTTCTTGCCGCTTTACATTCTTTTCAAGCTTCAAATCTTGGATCTTGCGTTTGTACTGTCGTTCACTATTTAAGGTATTAGGATGAATCGAAAACTTTCCATGCCGGGTGATGTGTTTTTGGTAATAGAGGAAGAACAGAAACTTTCTTACTTAGCTGTGAAACCAAATTCCTCATTGATGATCTTCATCAACTCGGCTGTAGTAATCTTCCCTTTGGCATATAGCTGCCTTATTCGACTTTCAGCAGGTTTCCATTTCTTCGCAGACATGGTAGGGGCCTTTGGGCCGCGCTTCTGTACTGGAATACATGGACTCATGTGGCCAACCAAAGTGCAACCTTGGGCGGGCTGTGGGCTCGATATAACCTCGATACCAGTTGTTAACACAGACAGAGGTTCGCATAGCTCTTGTTGGAACTCTGGCAGGAGTGTATTCGAAAGTTTTCCTTCAGTACGGTTTTCAGAACCGACCTTAATCAGATACCCATCAGAGGCCATAAATCTTTGGACGGTGTTATCATTGACAGCGTTGTCAGAATAGACTGGAGAAGGCTCCAAATTCGTGTCAAAATCGAAAAAAAGCTCTTGTTGGAAGTTTCGCAGGGGCGTATTCGAAATCTCTCCTTCCGTACATATTGGGTCTCCAGAACCGACCATAATCAGGTATCCATCAGAGCCCACAAATTCTTGGACAGTGTTATCGTTGGCGATGTTGTCAGAATAGACCGGAGAAGGCTCCGAGGTCGTGTGAAATTGGAAAAGAGGCCCCGCGGTCATTCCAAAGAACGCATCATCATCAAAGGATTCAATATGTGGCTCCATTTTTGCTTGAGTATCAATTATAGTGAAATAAAGGAAATCGAAAGCCAAGCCAGGCAGATCTCCGAGTTTTATGGTCAAATGCGATGCGGCTGTACACTGGGGTTGAGACGTTTAACTGGTTAGAAAAAAAGTACTATCTGTATGCAGCTAATTTATGTGCTTTATGAGGTCGAGACGTTTAACTGGTCAGAAAAAAGTACTATCTGTGTGCAGCTAATTTGTGTGTTTATTGGTCCCCTGGTTGGTCGCGAATCGAAGGCTGAACTCCCTCCCTTGATAAAAAAAGTCCCATCTCTGGTTGGCGCCACAGCGTACGAACATGTGGCACATCTGTAACTATAGTACTTTTGTACAATGCGGGAAGTGTAAGACTAGGTTTGATTGGTCTGCAACCTAAGACACCAGACCAAGGAATAATAAATGTCCTCGATGATACTGATGCAAGAATAGTACTTTTTATTGCTTCGTACTTCCTAATTACAGCACTCTATAAGAATGGCTTCCTATATTCAGGACTATCAACCTACAGCTACATCTTGTCATGCTTATTCTCTAATCAGTTCTGATTTCCACAAAGTATTGACAGAAAACTTTTGGCACTGACAACTATGGGTGATCATTCCTCTAGAAATCAAGAGCTATTGTTTATGCTGACTACCAGTTCTGCAGCGCTATCCTTTAGTGATATCATAGCAGTTTACTCCCTTATTTCCAGCATAATTGGCGTCATAGCCACGATACTGGGAGTTTTCTTCGCGTACCAAGGCCTTAGTGAATTTCGAAATTTAGGTGAGTTAAGCAGAGGTGCAATTTTTGGGCGCATACTAACTTCTCATGAGGTTTACCCTCCTCAAGTCAACCTGTACGAGAAGATTTACGGAACAATCCGTTCGCGGGTGGTCCATAGTCTCGAATCTTTGTCATACATCAATCAGTATTGGTGGCCGTTGAAGCGATTGATTTTCGGATATATTCGTCCACAGGGCCAGGAGGTCCAAGGTTGAGATATATCGAAGCTGGCCAATATGCGGACCGATATGATAGCACTTGTATTACTATGATTTATAGCCCACAACTATTTGTACACGAGGATTTATACTTTGTTTCGGCGAGACGAGCGTGCTTGAAATCGTGCGCCCAATCGCCTCTTAATTAGAATAATTAATAAGTACGACTCAGCTCCACTAGTAGAATTTATTACTTAAATAATACTATTTAGGACTGTTTATCTTTCCAATAATGCTTCCAGAGATTTTTAAGGTAGTATAGATGACAGTGGTTGAGGACTGAATAAGGATGTAAAAATAGTATAAAGAATTAAAGGTTTTAGTGACGAAGCTGTATTACAACCGTAGCCCTTCTATCCCCGCTGCAGCGAGAGCCGCTGTCAAGATGCGTGTCCCCTTCATGCTACTCCAGTCCCCGGACTCCTTGCTCACTCGGAATGCTTCTGTCGCGCCTGCAATCAACGCAGCTTTAGCAGCTTGCTGCGTCCTTCCCACAGACTCATCCTGGTTCCCCTCCGGTGCGCTTCTATCAGACGAGTTTTCACTATCATAGTAACGTCTGCGTGGGTATACTGGAGTTTTACGTTTCGAAGAACTGTAGGTTTTCTCTTCTGCAGGGCCTGGTCCTTGGCGATACATGCTTTCGTCGAACGACTGTGGGCTATTTGAGCTCCTTATCGTATCAGCACTGCTCCGAGCTGATTCTCTTCCCCGCTTGTTAAAGGACGCCTCAGATAGTAAGTCTTGGTGCTTTGGAAATCTTCGGTCAGAATCTGTAAAGCCCGCTCGAGTGCGTTTTCTCCTAGCTTGACGACGCAGTTCACTTTCACTCTCCGAGTCGTCGCTAAAGCTTTCATTGCCATATCGTCGGGATTGCCTATCATTGTCTTTCAGCGAGACTTTGGTAATGCGCACAGGGCGCACTGGATGTACAGGAAAATCTTCATCAATTATTTTGGGCTGGCGACCAGGCCGAACAAAACGCAATTCGTGATTTCTTTGACGTTCTGAAGATCTTCGAATCTCGTTTATGAGTCCAACATCAACACTCGAGCTTCTTGGAGATCGACCTTCGCCTTTATGCTCTCTCGGCACAAGAACCTCTGGGCTTTCGTTCAATGGTTCTGGGATATTTAGGTTTGGTTTTGACTCTGTAACTGACTCTGCATATGCAAATTTGTACGCTAGAGGACTTGTTGCCATCTCGACGCCACTATCGTCCAGGACTTCGAGCAATGGGTCTGTCTGGTGGGTATTGCGCGGGCCAGGGACACTAGGAGCTTGAGTGGAAATGTGTATTGGAGTATTATCTTGGAGCATTGCAGAACCATGCTCAGATTGTTTTAGCTCCGGTATGGTTCCAACTATGATTTCTCTTTCAGGTTCGATGTCTCGATCCTCTTCCTTCTGGGTAGGTGATTCTGATCTTTCAGTCACATTTCTCTCCGCGAGAGGGGTTTGTGATGTTGCATTTCGCCGCACGCGCCTTCGTACAGGTAATGGTGACGAAGGTCTTGGAGGCACTTTGCTACTACTGGGCCTTGAATTGCTTTGAGCTGGACCCTCCTCTTCAATTAACGGCATAAGACCAGGAATGGTCTCGGAAGTCTCCAGAAACATAACTTGCATCCACCACGGCCTCATTTCATTTGCCGGCAGCTCCAGCTGATCCAATACTCCAGAATCTGCCAACTTGAGCATATAGGCCTTTAGAATGTCCTTGTGTCTTTCCAAGTGGTGGCTTTTGAACCCCTTCACAACCATTTCTCTTCGGAATTCCTGCCATACATCCTTATCGTCATCGTTATATGTGCTTAAGCTCATCAAGCTCATATTCGATCTTCCTTTGAGCTGCGATCTTGCCTTCAACTCATCGTTGACAATGACGTTTTTCATAGCTAGGAAGGTATTCGCCATCTCGTTCATCTTCCCTTCAATTCGTGTCGTAGCCTCCTCAAGTCGTCCCGACGAATCCTCCAACCGCCCTGTGGCCTTCAGTTGCATTGTGTCTAACAGCACTGCAATCGTACTCGTATACGTGATAATCTTCTGCCTCACCTCATCTAACGCCTGTATCTTCGACCCAAACCGTATGCGATGCCATAATTTTCTGCCGGCATTGGCAATCTCGTCTCCATCCTCGCTTAGCCCCTTATACTTCGCCAACAACGTCTGAAGGTCCTCCAAAATATGCTTGCAACCCTCCATCGCACTGACCAGCTCTGTCGTTATAGATCCGCTCTCCTTCCGAAGCAATGGTGACTCGTGTTTCTCTGTTTCATCGCGCAGAACTTTAAGTACTGAGTACAACGACTTGACTTCGCGCGCGATCTCGTTGTATTCAGAGCCCGCCGCCCGACAATTTTGGTAGGAATCCCGCGCGATCTGAAGAAGGAGAATGCAATCCCCTACAGAAAATCCAAAAGACATTTTTTTTTCAAGTAGTTGCTTTAGATGCACCATCTAATGAATGGATAGGACGGTGTCCGCGATGTAAATATCTGTTATCGCGGGGGCCCCCACGGGCTCAGCCGCTGCTCAGCCTCGGCTAAGCCTCAGCTCAACTCACGTCATATATTGAGGCTCCCCGGTGTCCATTTTCGGAAACTTAAATACGATCAAGGTTTTCTCCGGTTTTTGTAAGGTTCTGGATGGAGCTTGATAAAAAGAAGTCTGGCTTCGGTGAACTGAAGCTTGAGGTACACACTCCCTAATTATCTATCGTCTGTTCCACGCAATACTTCAAAACAAGGTACTCATGGGATGGCACGGTATGTGGGATTGAGAAAAAGTCGAATGCAAGCGTCACTTAAACGTTTCAAGATATCATACAAACCAACAGCGAAGTGTCAATAGGATTACAAGGCTACAATCTTAATCATATGACAATCGGGTAGTGGCAACTGTTTCTATGTATTTATCTCTTTAGTAATTCAAGTCAGCGACCCAAATAAAATTTAATTTCGTGAACGCAAATGTTTAATCCAAACTACTGAATCAAGTAAAGATATTAATACACTAACTAGAGTGAGACAAAGGTTCCTAAGGTTTCTCGACATAGGTTATCCTATATTCTTTATATAGAACTAATAATTACTCCTATGAGGTTTATATATACTACTTTATTATACGAGCCGACCAGTCAAAACACGGTCTCGCACTCTAGCGTATCACTCGAACCCCCTTCATGGGCCGCTAAGCGATAGCGGGTTATAGGTGAGAAACCTAAGGAAAACATCACAAACCATGAAGAGCTTTTGGGTCAACTTCGCCAGCAAAGAGCAAGGAAATTATGAACATCTCCGCGAAGGCAAAAGGGAAGAAGTCAAGAAAACTCTCAAAATGCATTAACATTATTCAACCAGCTTAAAGCTGGCCAAGACCCAAGGTATCTACCGTTGAAACCAAAAACCCTTAGCAAAGAACTCCATCTCACTAAACACTAGTTATTCTACAGACTCACTCCTGCTAAGCCCAGGAGGAGTAGTCTCAGCAGCCTCAAGAATCTATCGCTACGTTAACCGGCAGTTAACAAGGGAACAGGAGAAAGGAAGGCTACCTTTTTCAATACCTCAGTGTTCGCTTGAATCTCGCCAACAATGCGATCGCCCAATTTTGTCAATGCTTCCAGAACAACCGGCCAAGGATTTTCCTTGAGGGCCTTCGTTCTATCGGCGGCCTTTTTGCGAACAACTGTAGATTGACTAGTGAAAGCTTTTTGCGCAGATTCAAGCAGCGCGCGGTTTGCGGGGGATTCGTCGGACACGTGCAACGCAGCAAACGCGGTCAATTTGTTGTACTCTCGCAGAAGTTCCGAAGGAACCTCGTGAATCATTAGCCCAGCTTATAACTAGGGGGATTCCGCTGACTTACAGGCTCACAAGCCTTTCCCTTCTTGTAGCAATCGCCACATTTCGCAGAAGACTCGTGGATCCAGCATCGCAAATCTGGGAAGGTCGCGTACTCGCCAGCGCATCGCCAGCAAGTCGACCGCAAATATTTGGTAGGATTTTTTAGGACGTAGGCTGGGATTGTCTCTCGACTGTGGCTCGCCAGTCGACCGCCAGAGTCTCGCTTGGCTACAGGGATCTCAGACTCCAGCGGATCGTCCTCTTGCGGAGTGTCAACGGAGCGCTTACGTTTCGGTGGCATGATAACAATTTGAGGGGGCTATCTTAAGTACAGTGTGACTGGAAGCACCAGGGGTTCGCAGGGGGTGTGTCCGACAGGGAATCGATGGAGGAAGGAGAAAGAGAGAAAGGAAAAAGAAAGAAAGGAAGAATAGAAGACTGGATAAGGGGAGATTTATAGATATAGGTATAAATTGTGACATCCTTATCCCACTATTAGTTTGTTTGTAACGCCGACGCATAAGGTGTTCCAGGGCTAGTTCTTGGACGTTGCCTGGGGCATAGCCAACCCTTCGCCCTGACCTCCATTTACGAAAAGTGATAGATCTCGCGCATTGCTTAGACATGCGCTAGCCGTTTAGTTAGTTGACACCTTTCCAACACGATGCACAGCTAGATAGACATTCATATAACTCTACCAAATCACAGTGTTCACCTCTACTGTAAGTCAGTATTAGAATATCGTTATTAGGTCTCGTTTGTACACTCGTTTGTAATAATGCGATACTACAAACAGACGAGGGTATTGATGCCCTTCTCCACCTCCACATTCACTTAGAAGGAGAATCTACATTTTTACCTCACATTTTAACTTTTTATCATTACAGTTGAAATAAGAGGCATACCAATAGTTAGTAGACTTATACATTTAAAAGTTGTACATTTAACCATAACAAGATGCTTTATTCTATACTTATTACTCTAAGCGATGGCTTCGCCTACTAGGTTTCCAGGCGCATGACGCGAATGCAAGAGTAGTATGATATATGCACAAGCGACCAACAAAGACATATCAATATTATCTCGCTATTATGCACTACCAGCTGACCAAAAGGATAGTTATAGACATCGGTGTTGACTTCATAGGGCTGATCAAATTAACAAGGAAATCATGAACGGAATATCGCTGTTGCCAGTAAGCATATCAAGCAAGAATCCTTTAGAAAAAGAACATATTACTTACTGGAGTGCCGAGGCTGCAGGCCTCTGCCTGCCAGTCGCTATCCAGCAGTACCTCGCAAGCGTTCGCAAAACAGACCGGGTCAGGATGGGACAGGTCAGATCAGGACAAGTCAGGTTTACTGCTCAGCCGTTCTAGACTTTCGGCAACCCTTCGCCAATGACCTTTAATGTATTATTCCCTCGTTGATTTCTGGCGATTCGCTTTCATGTTTCTAGCAAAGGTAAGACTCACTACTATAGCAAGGACTTGGGTATTTAAATAGCACATACTATTGTCGCCAGCAATTAGCTTGCGACCTGCAATTGAATAACTTTTGATCCTCTTTCAAAACACTTGGTTCTTTCCCCCTTTACTACCTCAGTGATGGTATATGACAGATTTACACTTGCTTTCAATAGAAAAGCCGGTCTAGGGCTGCGGAATATACTACAACAGTGAGAGGATGCCCTGGAATACCTACCCCAAGATATCTACATCTGAAAGGGAAGTGGCATGTCGGAAGATGACTAAAAGAAAAAGTGAAGCTGGTCGTTAAGCAGTATAAACATTATCTACGGCACGCATTCAGCTAGCAATCTATTAGATTGATTTTATTTATCGTACGACGTTGGTCGCAATTTGGATCATAATCCATGAATAAATACTCTTAAAGCCGTTAAAAATAGCCCCAGCTCATAATTTTCCGCCAAACTAAGCCACAAGACCCTTTACTTGTCTCATTTCGCTGACCTTGTAGTTCTTCCACAGTGAAATGAGGATCATGCCCGGAATGAGCCAGCAGAGAGCGGCGATACAAAGTTTCTTCTGTGTGTACTCATAAGCATAGATGGTGGCAGTTCTCTCATCCGAGCCCATTGGGTATAGCAGCTGAGTGGTGGTGCTTGCGTAAAGCTCAGCTGCCAAAGTCGCATTGTGACTTGGTAGAGCACCTAATAGAGCATCGTAGAAAGTGTTTTGATAGATGACTTCCGAAACAGCTATGCCGATACTGCTACCCACAGAGGAGAACAGTCCGAGGAAAGCCACGATACCAGCAACGTTTGCGTGCGAGACGGATGCCATGACAGCCAATTGGTTGCACACAACCAAGGCACCACCACCAAAAGCAATGAAGATCTGGCACATCACCTGGTATCCAATGCCCTGGTCGTGAGAACGGAAGTAGATCATAAGTCCTGCTCCAAGCATCTCGAGACCCAAGGAGAAGAATGCAATCCACTTGAAGTACCCGGATTTCCTGATAGCGAAACCGACTGGGATGGCCCAGAAGCAAGAACCGATGCTAAAGATGTTTGTCATGTAACCAGTGTTTGTAACAGAAAGGCCATACACAACTTGAAGGAAGTAGTAGAAATAAGTGTCCCACATGCTGATGACGCGGTTAGTATCGGCATATGGTAAATTGAAACATGAAACGAGCCATAAACTTACTAGAAACTGATGTCAATAAGCATAGCAAGGAAGCATGCTCCCAAGATTGTCCGGTCCTTAAGTAGGTAGAAAGGAATGAAACATCTCTTTGAGACATATCTTTCCCAGATGGGAAATGCGCAGAGACAGAGGAATCCAATAACCAACATAGCAATGATCATGCCAGAACCCCATCCTTTGGTCTGGTAGCTTGCAAGCGAGAAGGGAAGGAGGATGAGTGAGATTCCGGCTGTGATAAGCAGCAATCCGAATACTACCAGGGATTGTTAGAAGGTCCTTCATCAAGGTACAATGCATGCTACGTACCATCGAACTCCCAGAAGTAAAATTCAATGCTCTGTAAGATTGAACGTCCACTGTCGGGCTTATGAATCAGGCCAGACCTCATAGCAAAACGCTGGTTGCGCAAGATGATGAATACGATAGGGGCGGCAATGACTGGTGTGATGATACAGAAAGATCCATATCCCCATCTCCAGCCACTAGTTTCGAGGAACGAAGCTGCAGCTCGTGATCCGATGAAAGTCGTGACGATGTAGGGGGTTGTTGTCCATGCTTCCATCCAGGCTCGATTCTTCAAGCTGGAGGTATCGGCAATGAAGATCGTAAGAACATAGGTAATACCATCGAATCCAACCCAGTAAAATGACTGCGAAAATCCATCAGCTTTGTTGCTGCTGCAGGCGAGGTTTGATACTTACGTAGGCAGCTGCATAAACAGTGGCAGTCTTGCAAGATGCCATCATAACCAAACCTGTACCGGTATTAGTTCATATATTTACCTAGAAAAGAGATTTAGAAAGCCTTACCGATTGTTGCTATGCAAGTCATGAGAGCTAGACCTTCAGCACGTCCAGTAAGATCTATGATCTTGGCCAGAGGCAATCGGAAGACACCGGTAGTAATCGCACCAACAATGGTTCCGACACCTACGGCAGGCGAAAGAGAGAAACTGGCATAGACATAGTACGATAGGTTGTTTTGAATCTGTTGTTCCATAGACACGACGAAGAAGACCAAGAAAGCGCTGCAAGAAGTCAGAAATGTACAAATCCCAAGACAGGTAGAAAGCTTACAAGCCGTAGGCCACGAGTAATTGATTCTTTGTCCAGAGAATTGCGACTGCCTCAGCCTTCTGAACACCAAGTTGGTCATGGCTATCAGGCACTTCGTCCTGGGGCTTCACTACCGGGTTCTCAACATCGTTCTTGAGTTCGGTTACCTCAGGAGTCGCATCGCTAGGAACTGCCGTCTCGACAGCGAGCTGGGTCTCGGTCGTAGGGCTGCCGAAGATGTTCTTCATAGTGTCGTTGGGACAAGCTCAGCGGCGTTCTTGGTGGCTTGGTAGCTAAGGAAGTCAAAAAGAGACAGCTGCACGAAGCAGCAGATCCCAAGCCTTTATTACCGCCCAGAGATACCAGGAGTACTACCAACAGCCATCCAATGTAGGTGCTAGGACGACACTGCAGGGTAAAAGTGGACCATATAATGCCCCACCCTTCCTGGCCCATGTTGAGATCAGCTCCCGTGCCAGATTCGAGCCATCCGCCGTTGGACATGCTTGCGTATCCCATACCAAAGAAGCCATGTACCCGGCGTCCGATAGCGCTGATAGCATAGCTTCTTCAGCGTGCTCTATAGCGTTCTTAGAGCGTTCGGCGTCGCCGTGAGTCCCCCTACATACCGTTCGACGTAGCTGTCGCAGTTTGGCGCAGCTATGGCACGCCGGTGTTATCTCTCTCGCGACTATCTACCTTCCAGAGGGATGATTTTCCTTCCAGTGACATGCCAGACGTTGAAAGAGCCTTGCTGCCGGGAGGTGAGGAGATCCTATGCGTGCCTGTGCAAGTCAACGGCCCACTTCCTTGAAGTTCTTGGTTCCGATAGTACGGTGGGTCGGCTTTGCCACGAGAAATCCCCGTCACCTGTGAGCGGGAAGCAGGCTTCAAAGGAGCCAGCCCTTCGGAAATTGCCTCATGGCAGCAACTGCAGCTGCGACGTAGGTGTCGATCAATGGCGCCCGGCTGCAGTACCATAGGCTAGACGGACGGAAATCTCTGACGTGGAGGTTCAGAAATTTGCGAAGGAATGTGTCGTGGATTTCGGCGCGCGAGGCAACGGGAGCAGAAATGGGGACTCTTCGGATGAAGGTGCCAAATCTAATCAGATCATCTAATCTGGCGGGCCTTCGCACAAATCAGCGCTGAGCAATCTTATCAGATGCGACCTTCGGACGCGTCCAGAAGAAACGTTGGGCGATGTCTTACAGCTAGCGCATGAAAAACTCCACCGAACTTTATCAGATGTTCTGATTATTGGGCATCAGGGCATCACTCGATCAGATAATTAACGGATCAAGCACACGGAGACAGGGAAAGGATTTTCAAATTCTTGTGGGGATCAACATGGGTGGTGGACGTCGGGTGGACCTAGTCTAGTCAAGTTCCCTCGCTTGCGTGCTGAACTCCGACTTTTATACGAAGTACAGACGGAAGGGTAAGCCATTGAACTGAATCCAGCCTGGTGGCTCCAGATGTGTAAATGGATTTCTCGACGGGGAGAAAGGCATAGAGGGATGTTTGGAATATTGAGTAAAAACAGGTGACAAAAATAAGGCCATTCTGAAGGGTTCTTCACAGCAGAATAAGCCAGAATCCATGACTAAAGCACGGATATTCTTAAAGCAGGGGAGGGAGGTTGCCCTTTTGGCACATCCTTACAATCCAACTTTGTTTCTGTCCCTTCCCCGCCAAAACCACTGCCAAAACCAGGAATGAAGTCTTACTTTCCAAGTGCCGAGCTAAGCCACCGAAAAAAAGTGAAACAGAGTTCCTTATTCATGTACGGTTCCTGCAGTCCACACATCTCATCTTATCTCGACCTATGAATACTGTATCGGTCCTGTTGCATGTATCGCATGCCTTGTCTCAACGAAAGGGGTCGCGAATCGCGCTTGGATTTCTTACAGCCTTCTCGAAATCTGATAGAGGGCATCAGATGGACTATGTCATCGATAGCAAACACCAAATTAAGAAGGCCTCACGAGACCAGCTATGCGGAGCCGTGCTGGCTATGCTAGCTTCTTGCGTCGATAAAGGGAGTGACTCGTAATCATGCATAGATTGTATACCTCACTTATTATCACAAACTCAGAGAAGATATAACTCCGATGAGATTTGAGGATTTCAAAAATATCTACGCAAAGGGGTTGTGAAAAAGAAAATCATACCTTGGACTCGGTGTACAACTCGTTGCCACCCACGAGAGTCTTGTCTCGTTGGTGAAGCGTCGTAGCAACTTCGCCTGTCATCTTCTCGTCGACATTGGGAGACCAGAAAGAAATAACTATCGCCAAGCCAGAGAATGCCAGAGTTGTTAAAAATACAGTTGAGTATGCATGCGCATTTGCCTCTTTGTATGCTTTTACTCCGACCAGAGTTATTTCTGTAGTCAACCCTTGAACCCCCGAGAAATTACCCGTAGCGAAAGCTCCAAGGAACGCAGGAACCGAGGAAACTGGAAGACCAGCTCCGACGACCGCTGGTGAAACCTCTGCGGGAATCGTCTGCGCCAGACGGTTTGTCAAGACAGCGGTATAGATTGAGGAGCACAATGTAGAGATTGCACTGCGAATTGACCCCGCCATACCTACGGCAGTGCCAATTTCCTGCTGGTCTTCAACTTCGATACCGGCATTGGCTAAGCAAACACTTTCATTCCAACCAATGGCGAAGCAGCCCAGAGCCATAAGAACGATGGCCCGATCTTTCGAGTCGGGTGTGCACGATGCCATGGCACCAAGGAGAGCACCGCCAATTACGAGGACCGTAATACATTGGATCTTCGTCTTGCCGATCGCGACAGCTAGACACCCAGCAGCTATCTGCCCGACTACAATCAAAGTACCAGAGATGCAGTTCAGCCAGCCAGCATACATTGAAGCCCCACCGTCATCGGTATAAAGGACGGCAACCATCGATGGCCAGATGATTGCCATGGCGTAATAGACACTTGAAGACGGTCAGCTGGGTAATTCATATTTAGAGAAATATCCTTACCTTGCACCCAAAGATAGCAACAAGCACGATGCAACCCATTCGATATTCTTGAAAAGATGCATAGGGACAACGGGCTCCTTCAGCGGGACGTAAATCTCCCACAAGAAAAAGGCAATAATGCCGATGGCTCCGCTAACAACAGTACCAATAACATGGCCAGATTTCCAGGGATACAGTCCACCACCCCAGCTCAGTCCCATGACGAAGAGCAGCAGTCCTCCAGTGAAAAGAATGCAGCCCACAAAATCAAAGTCCTTGAATTGCTGTAATTTGCTTCGGTTTTGGAATTTCATATTGAAAGTCGGGGGATGATAGAAAAGGAAATAGAGAATCCCACTCAGTGAATTAAGGATGATCATCAGGTAATAGCACCATCGCCAGCCACTGGATGTGTAGAGGATGAAAGCTTTAGAAACTGCTGGGCCAAGTCCAGATATCGGGACTGTCCAAAGATAGAGCCAAGCATTTGTGAGAAACCGATACTTCATCGGTACAAGCTCATTGGAGACATAAGAGAAAGACAGCTGAGTTGACGCTGCCAATCCAATTAATGTGGTCGCACCAATCAGGGCAGGGATTGACTGCGCGGTGGCAGCAACAATATTGCCAATGAGTGCCAGTGCCGACCCACCGATGAAGAACCATCGTCGACTGAAAATTCTGTTAGCCCAGCACATTTCCTAAGACTAGATACACAAACCCAAACAAATCACTTAATCTCCCAACCAGCAGCAACCCAACCGCGAGCGTGAGAGTATATACTAATGCTACCCATGTCAAATTCGCGTCCGGTCCAATATCTGCATCGATGATTCCAAGGTTCGGCGCAGCCAGAGCAAAGCCTCCCACACCAGCAGAGAGACCGAGTCCCGTAGCGAACATTGTGCCAACGAAGAACGAGCTGCGATAGTAGCCTTTCGGCAGACTACTCTCCTCGGCTTGGAATCCATGAAGGGCATCACTATTATCAATTGGCTTAATTGAAGCTGGTGGAGTCGCAAGCGCGTGTTCTCTTTCCGTGGCAGTGATGTCTTTGGAGTGCTCGGACATCTTTACCAGAAGTCAAGTAGAAGATCATAAAAAGAAAACACTGCAAATTCAACACAAATGGTCGACCAATACTCAAAAATCATGATTCAACCATGACTATATCTTGCTATATGTACACAAGAGTTTATGACTTACGGATTCACGGATACGAACCCTACTCTTTTTTCATGATAGGTTATATCCTCGGGCCAGCTTTACCATCCATATTTGGTCGTTGAAACCTAGATTATCTTGACATCTAGTCGACAACCAGGTTCGCCATGCGGAAATGATTAGCCGCGTAGCATTACGGTAGTGGATGCCAAGCAGTCTTGGTATAAAACACCTAACCCCACGATGCGGGGTCGTGGAATCGCGGGGTAAGAGGGACCCGACATCCTTCTTGGCAGGCGCTCCCGTGGATCGACCCATGGCTAGGTGGATGCTTGCCGAGTTGTCGCTCTTGTGCGCATTCAAAGCCAAGACGAGATATAGAACTTCATAGATACTGGCTATTTGGATGATCCTAAGAAACATAGGTGATAATTTATTGTGTTATTACTATGAAAGATATCATGATAAGCATGAAGAAAGTCGCTCAATCAAATTTCACAGCAAGTCTTCCGCGAGCTTTGCCAGCATGCATTGTATCAATCATCTCCTGGATCTGATCAATCTTGTAGAATGTCACATGAGGCTTGATGTTGTGCTTCGCACTGAATTCAATGCAAGGACCCATCTCTTGTGGAATGCTGTTGCTTGCAGCTCCAACTCGGAATTTTCCTAATGCCACATCAAGAGCATTTAGTGTGAGCGGCTTTTGAGGAATGCCAACAATCATCATGATCCCCCCTGTTCGCAACAAAGCCGGAGTAGAGTCGTATGCTGGCTTGGAGTTTGTATAGTTGACAGCTGCGTGACATCCACCGCCAGTAATTTCTTTAACCTTGTCAATGTAGTCCTTGTCGGCTATTGGGTTGAAGGTATGGTCCGCACCAGAGGCTTTGGCCTCTTCTAATTGCGAGTCGACGAGATCGATGGCAATGACCTTGTAACCAAGGGCTTTCGCGTATTGGATCCCTGCGCAGTATTAGCAAAATGTCGCTCGCTCCAACGGTTTAGTTTGGGGCCGGACCGAGATGACCAAGTCCTCCGCATCCAACGATTGCCATCCATTCCCCTGGGTTGAGTTTGGCCTTTATAACACCCTGCCATGAAGTTACACCCGCGCAGAATAAGGGTGCGGCTTCATGGAAGTCTAGGCCCTCTGGCAAAACGATGGCATTTCTCCAATGAGATACCACATACTCTTGGAAGAACCCATCTCGTCCAAAGCCTGACATAACTGCTTTCCCATCTTCACACCACGCATTGTGTATCTGGCAACCTGCACACTCGTAACAGACTTGCTCGGGACACAGAAACCCAATTCTGGCGCCCACCTTCAGGGTTGGATCGGTACAACTTTCTGGTACCGATAATATCGTTCCCGTAGCTTCGTGGCCGATTGTGATGGGAGTACCATCGCCCATGACAATACCAGCTTCATTTGGCTCAAGAAGCATAAGATCACTGTGGCATAGTGATGCGGATGCCACTTTGATAAGCAGCTGATCTTTGGAAGGAGTTGGCAAAGACACAGTATTAACCGAGATGCTGTTGGACTTCGCTGCGTATTGTACTGCTCTCTGCGTCTCTGGCAGGTCGTTAGAGGGAGTTATGGACCCCATTTTGCGTCTTCCAACGTGTGTTGGGGATCGTATTATGTTGTCAGGTTTCACTGATGTTGCCCTGTAGACTAGAGTTACGTGCTTGAGATCTCCCTTGCGGATCGTATAAGAACACAGTGTGAAGAAGAATGGAAGCCTACCTCAATCGGCGCTTCTACTTGCCTTTAAATCGTGCTCGGAGAAATACAGGAGCTTCGTGTATATCCGCTTCAACTCTCGGGGAGTTCGCGGCTTGGATAGCATTAATTCATGGGTGGACGGCGGGTGCCATGTTCCTGCTTCAAAGCGTCCGATCAGAGGCCTGGTGTAAACCCTAAAACAAGTAGCACAGATAGAGGAGCAAAACAAGGGAGGGTGCGATTAAGGCTCCCATTTGCTGAAGCATCTTTCACTAGCCAAATCAGTGTTGGATATATTTTACCAAAGGAGCCTTCGATAATGAGGGGAAACGATCGTTCCCTGGTGGAGATGGCGAGGCTGTTTTGGTGCTGTCCAGGAGATGTTTATCCGACCCGAAGATTTAAATTCATATCACGTGTAGGCCCATCAAGAACACACAAGTACTGTAATTGCACCACAAAGGCTCGGAGGATACACATTTCCGCCCCATCTCTTAAAGAATTTGATTGAGTACAGGAACTTGAATGGCTGCAAATGGCTGCCACAGCACCAACCTTGTTCCTTCCGAACGCATCGGGTACAGAGAGCCAAACGATCAGCCTTCTGTGCTTTGCGAGCAAAAGAAACCGATACCATGGCAAGATGAGGATGACCTTTTCAATCTCTTAAATTCGGGCAGCACCCCAGGTAGGTAACAGATACGGTATCATTTCTTTATCTTGCGTCTCCTTCTCTCCGGTAGTAATCGATTTTCACATTCACAATATGTCCACAACGGAGAAGCGTTTAAATGCCCCAATCCATCATGAACGGCCGATGAGGATCATCTGTGTTGGAGCAGGTGCATCGGGTCTATTATTTGCATACAAATTACAACGGTCTTTCAACAACTTTTCTCTAGCAGTTTACGAGAAGAATCCCGCTTTATCGGGGACTTGGTTCGAGAACAGATACCCAGGGTATGACCTAGTGCTTGCCTTATGCGATAAATACATAAGATTTAACAATTACAAAATAGATGTGCATGCGATGTTCCCTCACATAACTACACATGGTCATTTGAACCCAAGCTAGACTGGTCCGGTGTATATGCAACTTCTCAGGAGATCTACACATATTTCAACGACTTTGCGGCTAAGTATGCACTGGGCCAATACTGCAAAACTGAACACGAAGTTTGCGGGGCACGATGGGATGAATCCCGGGCAAAATGGGATGTCCAGATCAAAGATATAAGGGCTGGTACTGTCGTTGAAGACTCCTGTGATATTCTGATCAATGCCGGCGGCATTTTGAATGCTTGGAGGTGGCCAGCAATTCCCGGACTGAAGGACTACAAAGGGACACTGTTGCACACAGCAAACTGGGACGAGAGCGTAGACCTTACTGGGAAGCATGTGGGATTGATTGGAAATGGGTGAGTGCACAACCCCACGCCCCATGATCTCTCATTTCTCCAATTTTTGGGTCTTTGCAAATTGTTTGTTTGCTTCTCTGACGGTTAAAAATAGTTCTTCCGGCATTCAGGTTCTGCCGGCGATTCAACCAATTGTCTCCAAATTAACAACTTTCATCCGTGAACCGACCTGGATAGCGCCACCAACCGGACAAGGCCAGCATATCTTCACCGACGAGGAGCGTCATGATTTTGCAACCAAACCAAATGTGTTGACAAATATGCGCAAGGATACAGAGACCGGTATGAACAGCGTCTTTAGTATCTTCTTAAAAGACACTCAAATGCAACACGATCTTAGACAGAGCATGACTGCTACTATGAGGGAAAAGATCCATGACTCCGAACTCGAAAAGAAGCTGATCCCCGAATGGGGCGTTGGCTGTCGAAGACTTACTCCAGGAATCAACTATTTGGAAACACTTCATGCTGAGAATGTCAAGGTTGTCTACGGCGAGATCAACAAAATAACTCCAAACGGATGCTTATGTGATGATGGCAATGAATACCCTGTGGATGTTTTAATCTGTGCAACAGGTTTTGATACATCATTTAAGCCTCGTTTTCCAATCTACGGATTTGGAGGCAAGAATTTACAAGATGAGTGGGCCCAGGAACCGAAGTCATACCTTGGACTGGCGGCCGCAGGAATGCCGAACTATCTGATATTTCTTGGTCCGAACTGCCCTATTGGAAATGGACCGGTATTGAGTGCTATTGAGACTCAAGCTGATCACATGCTTGCTATGATTGATCGTTGGCAAACAGAGAATATTCATTCTTTCAGTCCAAAAGCAGACGCCATCGAAGATTTTTGCCAGTACACGGATGAATTCATGAAGAGGACTATCTGGAATGAGGAATGCCGGTCTTGGTATAAGAACAACTCAGCGACTGCTAGAATATCAGCTCTATGGCCTGGAAGTACATTGCATTACATCGAAGCATTGCTAGAGCCACGCCTTCAAGATTGGGATGTAAGATGAGAACCTGAATTAATCCAATCCATTTGCCATTATTAGCTGACGCATATTTCATTACAGATTCGTTATTCTGGAAACAGATTCGCTTTCCTCGGAAATGGATATTCTCAGACTGAGCTTGATCCAACAGCAGATCTAGGCTATTACATAAGAGAGAAAGATGATGGGACTTTTGCAAGTAAATCAAAGAGGCGACAAGTTCTTACAAAGAGTGGAAGCAAGAAACCGGGTGGAGTTGCTGTTTGGGGGCAAGAGAATGTCGTGGCAGCTGAAGCGGCGCCTGCACCTCGACTATGAACTATAATTCTGTTTCTTCTGATGTAATGGTACTGACAGAATAAGAATATTAAGTATGCAAAGGAAACAGGCTTACTTTGCACGAGGGAGCACAGACATGGTTCACTGACCCTGTTCCTCGCTTACCTATGGTTATCTTGGTCTCGCTTCCTCACCAACACGTCATTCTCTGGTCAACTGAATAATTGCGATACTATTTGGGAGATGTCTGTTAAGAGCCATCACAGGCAACACGGTTTTCCTCCAATAAATGCAACAGATCGCACAAACTCTTTGTAGAGTGTTTGGTGATCTAGTGTAATTGGCTATTGACACGGTTGACAAAGAAGGATAGAAGCTTTTTATCACTTCTAAAGGCCTTAGGACTGTTTAGCCTCACTATTCGTCTGTGTAGTTGAGTGGATTGAACTATTTCATGTCAGAGCTTTGCATGCAAGGGCAAGAAACATCTAGTCATTCGTATCCAATACAAACTGCCCCATATAAGAATTGTCGCTTGGTGCTATTGCCCTAGGTGAAGTGGGCTTTAGCAAATTGAACAAGATGAAGCTTTACATTAATTGCAACTGGCTATCCCGCATTACCACATGAGCCACTTAACAATTGGTGACACAGGAAAGCTTATGCAAATAACACTCTAAGTAGTAGTTTGAAATTAAACACAGCCGTCAGTCTCTCCTATACAGTTTTTAGACAAAGGCTATCACATGATAGATCACAGAATGTATCTGAAGTCCGAGTGCCAGTCTAGCAGTTCATCGGGTCCTTCCTCTTCGTCTTTTACACCTCTCACCCTATTCTGCTCAGCCCTGTCATCCCTTTTTCTGTTCTCTCGTCTCATATACCACCAGTTACCCATAGTAGCCAGCATAGCTGCAACGAAAAATCCCAAAAGACAGCCATGCCCTGCCAAAAATCTCGGTGGATGCCGATAAACCTGGGTCCCGATAATGCTGAGTCCCTGACCAGTAATCTGCGCCATGGCCCATGCAGTGGATCGCTTGGTGTAGCCACCGTGATTGATTGTAATCCAAGACACGGTCAGAATGATTCCAGGGTAAAGACCCGAGGTGACAAAGCAAGTGCCGGCAATCAATGCGATACGGTTGGTAGTAGATAGGAGGATGACAAAGCCAGTGGATGAAGTGGCTAGACAAAGTAGCAACAGGGGGCCTTTTGTATCCAAGCGATCGGAGACAATGCAGACAGTCAATAGGGTGAGGGTTGCAAAAGCGTAGGGTATCATTGTGAAAAGTTGAGTTTCCACTATTGGCTGTTAGTACGACAAAACCAGGAGCAGAGCGGGAAAGGAGTACATTTCGCGAAGCCAAACTGTTGTATGAATGTTGGGAGGAAAGATGTTATAGAGGCGATGCCAAGACACAGAGCGCCGTAAATAATGGCAGTAAAGTACGACTTGGGATCCTTGAACGCCATCCATATCTGTGAAGAAACAATCTTTTCGTTTGACGTACTATGCGCTGCATATTGTTAGCATGGAAAACGGCCAACTGTATACGTGCATTTTACCATCGGCCATTCTCTGCAGCGCCAGGTCAATCTCAGCATTGTTAAAGTACCTGCTTCCATTCTTCGCTACGATATCCGGGAATGACGGAAGAAGGAAGAGTATGATGATCCCGAGCCCGATCGCTGGAATCCCTTCAACAATGTAAAGCCACTGCCAGGCGTGAAAACCATGGACACCGTCCAGATTCTTATCAACTCCATATGCGATAAGTCCACTGAAACAACCCGAGATTGTTGCAGATGTATAATATATCGCTGGCAGATAGTTAGAAGAGCTCGGCTATGACGAGAGTATCTGCACATACCAGCTCTGGTTGCAACCTCGTTTCTTTTGTACCAGAAACTAAAGTAAAGTAGCCCGACTTGAACAAAGGCCTCACCTATCCCTATGAGTACTCGAAGGCCAATGACTGTGCCATAGTTCTTCGAAGCAGATAGACAAGTTCCGCAGACACCAAAGAAGATGACAGCCAGCCCCAACTGCCGAGGAGGGCCAATGATTCGCATGCCGAGATTCGCTGGTAGCATGAAGACCATGTATCCAACAACTAAAGACATTATAGTCAGATAGTCTATCTCAGATAACAGTACTTCGGTCATACTCACAAAACATCATTAGGCAATTGAAGAATTGCTCGTCGGAGAGGTGCAGATCTGCCTGCATTCCCATAATGCGAGCATTGCCCAAGTTGTTCCTATCCTTAGAAACTTGTTAAAATAACTTTGGGAACCGAAGACAGTGGTACTGTACCATGTAAGCTATAAAGAAGCTGCAAGCTAGCAGCGGGACAATGGATAGGTCCATCTTCAGTAACAGTCGTTTCTCAAGAATTGACCTATTTCCCGTGGGCTCTTCCATACCAGTAGATGGTACATCTTCAACCCATGAATCATCTTGCTTCTCGGTCATAGTGAAGTATAGGTCAAGAACGAAACGAGTAAGTAACTGATAAATATCGTGCACGTGACAATGAGGACAAATAATTTCCTGCAATGAAACCTGGGGTACACAGAGCGAGGCTGGTTGAATGCGGAGGAACTGCGGGGAAATGGCAAGGGTGATATAGAAATGGGAATAGAACCTGTCATTCCGATTTTCCCATATCGGCCAACTGGAGGGATCTACAAATCATCTTCGCTTCGATGAGGATCGCTCCGATTGAAACTCGCGCCGATGTCAGCTCGCTCCCGCTACGATGGCCAGTCATCAAAAGAATTATAGCACAATCACAAGACTAATTTATGGAGAGAAGGATAGATTTGACATAATTCATGGGATAACGGGGCCATACTGGTCGCACTTAGCACTATCATACCACCGGGGTCGGAAGATGTGCATACGTGACATGGTGTAGTCGATGTTGGAGTGAGCATACCGGAATTTCTTATGCTATGACGGAATATCGAGTAAGGCTATAAGGACTATTATGACAACGGGGTATTTTGGGAGTCCATTTCTGGCAACTGCTAACAGTAGATAGGAGGTTTACTTGGGCTCTCACTGAGCGATCGGTTGGAGCACCTACAACCAAGTCCAAATCTGAAGAGCGAATCCGCCAACTTTGGCGCTATTTTTGCAATCAACGTTGCTGAGATTGGTTTACAAATGGATCTCATACCAGCCAGCCATCTATATCAATCCCCAACTAATTAGACTGTCTCGATAGAGCGCTTGCTCATGATAGTTAAGAAATGCATCTGGGCCGGGACTTGTCGCTGGAAGCATAGGTTTATGGTATTCAGTTGCGCAAGGCCATGAAAGAGGCATCTGAAAAACTGATCGCTGAGGCAGCTGGATTTGTCCTTGACCATCAATACTTTTGTGCATTGACTGAACTTCCAGGAGAGGCAATTTCAGTACTCTCCGATCACCAGTAATTATTCTCGGCTCAAAGTACCCCACCCCCCTGAAGTGTTACGCTGCCTCTGCTGTGGCTAAGGCCTCAGGTAATAAGTAACTAAAGAAAGGCTCCAATTTTACCTATAGAAGACATGGAGTGCAGGGTCTTATGACAGTTTGATGCATTAACTTTGCATTCCATTTTGCAAATTTCGTGGCCTAATCTCTCAGGAATTTAAGATAGCGACTTTTGATTAGAGCTCTTCGAGTATTTCCAAGTGCAAGAAAGAGCACGCAAGGTTCATATTTGGTAAACTCAACTAACAGAGCATTTTCGACCATTCAAGGTAGGTCGATCTATGCAAAAACGAAGTACGGAAGTTGAAGAAAACATAGTATATGAGAGAGATGCTTGAGACCATAAGGAAGAAGGAAAGGAAAGACTACTGGTGGATAATTCCATGAGCATTTTTTGAAGACCAAAAAAAGGAAGAAGGGATTGCAAGGAGCGATGCATAGAGCGGTCACGTAAAACGACCAGCGAAGAATAGTTAGAATCTAGGTAGCTCTCAACTTGAAACTTCCTGCGTAAGGCGCGAAGAATTCCTCTATCGCGGCTACTACTATCAGCCTACTCGCAAATGGGGTTAAAGCCCTAATACATGCGCGATGTTGAGCCGAGGAAGTAGGGCGGCGGTACGTATTACCATTTTAAGTAGGTTACCAAATCGCAACTGTAGAGTTTCACACCACCCCTCCAGCCCAATGCTCGCATTGCGGATCTGTTCTCAACTCAGTAAGCTCTTTCTTACCAAATACTCCCAGAATGGAAGATGCATCGGTACGGGGCATTGCAACTAGGTATCACAACATGCCACCTAGTGGCAGAACTGCCTCTTGAATATATGAACATTAAATGTAGGAATATTATACGGTGCGAGAGTCGCTCTTAGGATATTGGCCCTTAGCATAGAAAGACGTATTGTCAGGTCTCAATTTCCATATACCGCTATGCTTTCAAGGTTGCCCATGCTAAGCAACGCTTCGGCTATGATAACGGCTCCCCGGGTTCATGCTTAAATTAGATTGAAGCCCCTCCCGAGATGGTCAGGACCCTTATATGCCGAGAAAAATCGTACGTACTTTGATGACTTTAAACATCTCAGACTCATTATGACTCATAATTTGTGTAAGCGACTACTGATGTTTGTTTATTGTGAGACTGAGCGGCTCATGTGTAAAATTATGTGTAATTCAGCCTTTTGAACCCTCATATGGAGAGCTCGAATAGGGGTGTATATACGTACTATTTGACGTAGATCTATGCCAATTCTGCGTCATCAAAAGCAGGTGATTTGTCACCAATATGAAAGGGATGGATGTGAAGGTCGCACGATAAAATGTGCTTCTGAATAACCCTATTGTACATGCCATAACATGTATATAACACAGGCTATGGTTATGCAACATTTGGTATTGAACACGGCCCTACACGCCTCTACACGCCTCACATGTAAAAGGCAATTAAATGCTGCGATTTTGGCGATCCCCGCAACTTCATTTACGTACTTGTAGTCCTTTGCCAAGCTTGTTAGCTCTTTAACGCTGTGGCTGACACGAGGCTAGGCTGAACACTAGCCCAGCTTCCTTAGCATTGCCAAGCTCTCGATCGCAACTTGCACCTGCGGCTCAGAAGTTAATGTCTACGTACTAGTAAAAGTAAACATTACCAAATATTTTCATTTCATTCCTTTCAAGGGCTTGCCTGGGTGAACCTAAGGCTGATCGGATATCACTGCCGCGTACTTACTGGCTGACACGTAGACGAGCCTTGCAAGGCTCAACAGTAAGGGGCTGGATCAACTCTGCTACTTAGTATGGTTGCAGGTTTAGAGCTGCCCATCTTGCAAGGCACCGTTTTACGTACACTTGGAAATCCATGCATGACACCACGAAGCAAATCGATGCGTCTTACCTTCACACGTGAGTTACCTGTACTGGGACGATATTCCTGTGAACTGACTACTAGGTTAGAGAGAAATCATCTTTGGTATGTGGCTAAGCCGCAGTGGTAAGGTTATGTCTATCATCGAGATCCGTCTTTACAGAGTAATGAAGACTGTACGTTATTTCATTCACGTATGTTTAACTTTCCTTACGGATGGCTAAGGGGTCCTGCTTTGACTCAAATTTATCCAAAGGCTGACTGTGAGCTCTAAGAAGTCCTAGGATTCGAAGGCACCCGCCTAGTTAGACTCAAATGGCGGGAATATATATACGAGGTAGGAGAGTGGTAAGTTGCAAAGGGCGGGAATTTACGTACGAGGTATGACAATGGCAAGGAGCAAAGGAAGTGGTGATGCTACAGCTTTTCTCTTGTTAGGTACGAAGACATTGAATACTCTTGTAGTTATGGAAGTAGGTTAGCCTTATCGAAATAAAAATACAAGATTTCTTCACTAAGTAGGTGGATATCATATTAGTGAACTGAATACATTTTCTTAGGATTCATGGTTTCTTAAGAGACCATAAGGAAAAGTATAACAAGTACTTTTATTTGAGCGTATCCCGTACAAAGGCAGAGGGGTTTCAGTAAGCTGTGGGCATTGAATATTGAGTACAGAAGAGAAATTAGAGGATGACTTGTTTTAAACCTGACGCTAGTGAGGAACAACGCCGGTCATCATGTAAATGTTTCATTGCCTGCATCCTTTGAACCTTGAGGCCAGAGTAGGAAGGAGATGATGGAAACTACTTCTTTCAAGAATAACGTAAATCGTGATGGAAAGGTTTGGTAGGCTGTATTACTCAAAGCTTAAGTCTAGAGGAGTAAGGAGAGTATAAGATCATACGATACAATATCTCAGCTATTCAACTATATAAAGACTCCAATGGACGGATTTTGAATATCCTGAAATTGTAACAGTCACTCTACAAATACTTCATTACAAATACCCCACTCTATCAATTTTACCAACACCAAAACATTATCAAGATGAAGATCTCAGCAGCATTTATCCTTAGCGCTATATCCATCCCTATGGCTCTAGCTATAGCTGTACCTGGTGAAGTTATCAGCCGTGACAATTGCGTTGGTATCGGTGGCTGCGAGGACAACGGTTGTGACGGAGATCCAACAAGTCTTAAATGTAACAGCGTACGTACTTTGAAACTTACATCGGGTGCCAAATCTGGACTGACCGTTTTTGTTCATGTAGGGCAAATACAAAGAATGTCCTTGTGGCTTCGGTTGTGGCTCGAACGTTGGTCCTTGCAATGGGGCTGATAGCAATGGCTGCTGGGGCGTCAACGGGCGATGCACTGGCAATTACCTTGGTTGCCAGTGCGCCTAACTATCATTCTGCGTTATACTTTTACTGAGTCGTATACGGCAGACTTGTGGTTTCTTAAGATATTCCACTTCACAATGGCTTTTGATTCCACTCTACACTCACTTTTGATTCCACTTCGCATTCACCTTTGTCAGAATGTGGATGTTTCAGTTAAAAAAAAGGAGATTTTGAGTCACACAGTGTATCTGCTATTAATGTCCAGCCTGGTTTGGGGCGCTGACTTTATTGCATGTAATAACACTTTCGAAATACCACTTTTAAAATCTCTCAAAGACGACTCTCGCAACGGGATAAAGATATATTACTATTCTCAAGATGCTTAAATCTAGTGACACATACACGATTCTTCTAATCTCTCGGCCATTGTAGATAATAAAACCATGGGCAGGCGGCGCTATGTAAACCCACCCCCCCCTGGGTGTCACGATTGACTAGAGAGGTTCTAGGTAATAGGTTATCCTAGTATGTTCAGAGCCTCTTTGAGGAACAATTAGCTTAGTCACAGAAGCAAACCGTATTCCGAATGATATACGGCAAATACCTTCTAATCGTCAGACTGGGCACTCCCTACGGCGTGTTGTGTCCCGTGAAACAGGAGTAGTCGCATAGGCTTCTTCACAGTTGGGGGATGAGGTAGGGGATTATGAACTGCACTAGTTCCGTCTATAGATTATATAGGCTAATCGCAATGCAGAGGTGATAGCAGAAGCACGTAACTAATCCAAACCAGGGGTCGGTATGAAATGAATGATTGAAGTTAAGCACGAAGCTCCCATCTATGCCCATGGGGAATTTCGTGCTCCAATATACTAGGTTGATCTCGCTTATTAGAAGTCGACGAGTTGAAGTTATCGACCCCCTGGCTCCTACTCAGTGGAATGGGAGTAACTATTCAGAGAATTGCTGCCCAGATCACATGATCAAATCCATGTGACATCCCAAAGGTGGGATGTATCCGTGGGCCCTTACCTTCCGATGAGGTCCTTCCGGCTCCGCCGATGCGCCCGAAAACAGCAGCCCCCGACGGGCCCTCCGACGTTCTCGCATTATTCAACCCGTACAAATACAATCCCAGCGGACCGCCATGACCGCTCAAGCGATTCCGTGCTAAGAGGTCGCAACAGATCATGTGAAAGGCGATTCGGTCGCCCACCAGTGGAATTATTGGGATTTAAAACGAAAGAAAGGCCTTAGAAGGAGACTGCGAGCATGGAATAAAGATGGCTAATTTGAGATGAATGCTTTCTTTGGAAAAGAGGGATGGCAGTGCTTTCCTACTAGTCTTATGTTTTCGTTATCCGACAGGGCCGGTCAGCAACTTTCGCTATTCGTTTCCAGTAGCACAAGTTACGAGGCCACGCTAAGTTATCTGCTCTCAAAGAGGGATGAATGATGGCGGAGACGTAGGCATATAGCAGAGATTTAGCATGACTTATATTAAAGAGATCAAGAAACACGTGCTTTTTTATTATCCACTCGAGAAATAAGACGGATTTGCGATAGCGGAGCCTGCTTTAGCATTTGAGTCACTAGCACCATTGTCGAGCGGAGACTCACGCACGGAGTCATAACCCTCGAGTTGAATCCTACTGCTTGCCATCTACCTTATACAGAACCATTCGGAACCTTAATTGGTAAGTAAAGACCTCAGCCTTTAGAAAGCTTCCGAATTGCCTTGTTCTAACAAATCCTTTCGCTAAGCAACCCCGTCAATTATGGACCCAAATGGCCAAGTCACGAGCTCTTTGGCCGACCTGCTTCTCACCGCACCTATAGACGTCGAGAAATACGAGGCGCTCTACAAGCACTTCCATAAGCACCCTGAGCTCTCCAACCTTGAAGCTGAAACTGCCAAAACGGTTGCAGACCAACTATCGCGTCTCCAGGCTTTCGACATCACCACTGACATTGGCGGCCATGGCCTCGTCGGCGTGTTTAAAAACGGCCCAGGGAAAACTATCCTCCTGCGCGCCGACATGGACGGCCTCCCCATCTTGGAGGCAACCGGTCTTCCCTACTCTAGCACCGTCACCATGCCTGACGTTGAAGGTGTCATGCGGCCGGTGATGCACGCGTGTGGCCATGACATGCACATGACGTGTCTCATCGCAGCAGCTGAAATACTTCTCAAGCTTAAGCAAAGCTGGAGCGGTACATTAATTGTACTGTTTCAGCCCGCCGAGGAGCGTGGCTCCGGGGCGAAGGCAATGGTAGATGATGGCCTGTATGATAAGCACAAGATCCCCGTGCCCGACTTCTTACTCGGTCAGCACGTAATGGCAATGCGGGCGGGGAGTGTAGGATCAAAGATAGGGACGATTATGGCGGGTGCGGATAGTATGAAAATCACACTGTTCGGAATTGGTGGTCATGGATCGCAGGTGAGTGGATACTACACAGAGTATTTAATGCATTCAAGAGCTGACTTATACAGCCACATCGGACGATTGACCCTGCTGTCATGGCGGCCCACGTTGTAGTACGCCTGCAGACCATCATCAGCAGAGAGATTAACCCCAACGATGTTTCGGTTCTGACGGTTGGGAGCTTGCAAGCCGGCCAGACCGAGAACATCATTGCAGACTCCGCAGAAATTGGCATCGACATCCGCAGCGTGCGCGTGGAAACGCGCGAGAAGCTTCTGGCCTCAATCCGACGAATTGTCAAGGCTGAATGCGAAGCCAGCGGTTCCACAATTGAACCTGTATTCAAAATGACTCGGCACCTACCAAACACAGTGAATGACGAGTCGATGGCGAAAACGCTAGCGAAGAGCTTCAGTGAGTATTTCAAAGGCGACTTTGATGCAAATATCCCAATTACTACTATTGCGGAGGACTTTTCAGTCCTTGCAACATCGCAGGGTCGGCCTTGCGCGTTTTGGCATTGGGGGGGAATTGAAGAGGGGCTTTGGGATCAGAGACTGAAGGAGGGTAGAATTGACGATATTCCCGCTAATCATACGGCGAGATTTGCGCCAGTGATACAACCTACGATGCAGACGGGTATCCATGCTCTCTGTGTTGCTGCTCTTACTTTTTTTGGCGAGAAATTGTAACATTGATTATAGAATAGCCGCAGTCGCGCCAATGCAAGATCACGTTCATATACAGTTTGTTCGTACGGGCCTGTGAACCATCAGAATTACTTGCACTACTGCTGAACAAGAACTGTAAACCTTTCAACTCGTAGTGCATTCAATTATGACAATCAACAATAGCAAAGAGTTATACGGTAAAGATATCAAAATGATCGACATTCCTTAATCAAGACAGTTATAGTTGAAGTGGTCTTTTAGGGGTATACTTATGAAGCTTAATTCAGCCTGGAAGGCTTACCAATATTGATTGTCCTACTTGAATGGATATTGTTGCTAAGCGGAGCTAATCCATTGCTAGTTTGAACATCGCCTAAGAAATGGTCGGAAGGGATTCCTAAGGCTCACACAAGAAGGCTTGCGCTATTAAGTTTATAATCTGGAGAAGTAGAGGTTTAATGAATGGAAACAGCGACGAGCATAAGAAAGCGACAAGCCAGTTCAGCTTCACTGCGCAAAGTAGTTGCTATGAATAAACAGAAAATGGCGGGCGTTTCTATCCTAAGATTAAGACTACGATAGCATTGCAACAGAAGATTCTACAAGCATTGCGCAATTCCAAAAGCAGTACGCTTTTACATAGAAGCATATGCTGTAGGTTTTACAGTGTGTTTCTGTGTAACAGATTGGCAAAATTGTTGACTGGAGCTCGTACTATTTGAACATGTGCGAGTTCGCAAGTTGGGTGGCTATTGTCTACATATTTCACTGGAGAGCGAGGTAATTTAAGGGGTTGCACTCGAGAACTGTTATCATTAAAGAAACATATAGGACCAAGCAAGCTATAAACATGATAAATCAATATAGCGATACCACTTGAGAAAAGAACATTGTATAAATCTGCTAAAACGACATCGAGCCCCCGCCTGAATTGTAAGTGCCTCCATTCATCATTTTGCCGCCACTTGTAGAAAATGATCCAGTGAAATGGTTGACCTGGCTGAAATTTACATCATCCTGACTACCATCTTTTAATGATCCGGTAAAACGGCTGATCTGACTTGACTTTGCATCCTGCCCAGCATCTCTCGGTTTTGAGGATTTCAAAAAATCGTTAAGACAATCTAAAGCTTGGGTGAAAGCTGGGAAAGTCTCATTTTCAAACTTGACAATAGATGAATGGTCTGCATCTACAGGGTGTTTACTCTCTATATCTGTTGGTAAACCTAAAGTAGCACTATGCGGATTAAGTGCCCGCGTATATTCTCCAATACGTGCAAAAGAGCCATTTGGTTTCTGCAACTTTTAGATGAAGCTCTATAGTATTAAAGAGGAATACTTGCCATTATTAACCTCTGAGTGAGTTCTGTTTCATAAAAGCTCGCTATCTTATAGCCTTTGATAATATCGACAAAGCTATCGAGCTCCTGGCGCCAGTAAGTCTCCTCGCTGATCTGGCGGAGTCTCCTCTCTGATGCGTTGCTATACTCTATCGCGGCTATCATATCTTCTATATCTATCCCATAGTGTGGTACTGCAAAGAATAAAATCCCGTAGGTAGCTTTTATTGTTAGACCGCTACTCTGTTGGTCCTTAACTAAATACTGAAACTTTATTAGCTAAGTTTGTCTCCTAGAAGGACTAAAAGCCTTACACTTTTCAATATGTTGCCGCCAAAGCTGTGAGCGATAAACACTATAGGTCGGCTTAGGTCCTATGTTAATTAGCCAAATAAGAAGAGAAGAAAAGTATTCAACTATATAAAATGTAACCAACACCACTTCTCGCTTGCTTCAGAGCATCACCGAAGCTACGGCTATAATCCAGCAGCTCTCCGAAGCCAATTCCTCTAATCTTCGCCTTATGTCCGTAGACCATAACTCTAGCGTTAGGAAAGTTCGTACGAAGGAAATGGCGCGGCCACATCCGCCATGGATATGATTTGGAGGTCCACGAGCCGTACGTATGGCTACCAATTCCCGGAACAAAGACAATACTAATTTGTTAGTATATTTTTTATTTAGGTGGTAATTATCTTACTCAGAGGTAGGTCTTGCAACTGTTGGATACATTTGAGGGAAGCCGAGAAATTCAGCTTCGAAGTGGAGATAATAGTCTTTCTGTGGTAGTAGTGTAACCGCGGGATTTCTCAAAACTGCTTAACTTTAGTGATAATTACCTAACATCGACTTAGTCTTGACCAAAGGTATATTGTAGTATAGAGTTGAAAGTACAAAGTTCTTTAGCTATTCCTTTTAACGACCGATATTTTAGAGAATAGCCACTTATAGGCTAAGTGACGCGGCCCTGGATGGTATACTTTCTGGCAACATTCTCTAGCCAAACAATTTTCGCCTCAGTATTAAGAATGAGCGATGAAACATTTTCAAGATCGTAGCCTTCTTGAGGAATCCGAAGAAATCTGTGATCTTTGCAACGCAAACGGAAATGGCTCATTGTTCGCTCAGTCATGCAGTTCGTACATACACTGAGGGTGGGGCAAATAAGACAAATGAATCGAGGTCCTTGAATACTGAATTGACAGTTATCGCAGTCATAATTATGTTTAAAAGTATTTTCGGCCGGGTCATAGATGATGCACTGTTCAAACGCGATGCAGGCTTCTTCTAGATCAGAAAGAAGAAGAAGAGATGTTCCTAGCTCATTGAAGAATGACATGGCGCAACCCGGAGTTTTCAATCTCTCAGTTAAAGTATCTACCGCCTGGCATAGGTCCTTTTGTTGGTCTGAGAAAAGCCGTGGCACATGGTTACCCTTCAATGTCTCAAATAATTCGGGAAAGGCTTGACAATATGAAGCCCAATCAAGACAACTACGACCATAGCAATCGACCAAATTTGGGTCTGCAGAATTATCTAGTAGAATTTGTATAACATGTTGATGATCTCCATAGATTGCAAAATGGAGTGGCGTCCGATTGAGCCAATCAACATCTGAGACAATTTCACACTCTTTAGACAAGTCCTTTGAGACTACATGACGTATTCGTAATGATAGGAGAAGTTTGACAATTTCTGCATAGCCACGAAAAGAGGCAGCATGCAAAGGCATCAATCCATCATTGTTTGCCCACGTCAAATCAGCGCCATGGTCGTAAAGAAATCTGACTACTTCGAGGTGGCCATTATTCGATGCAGCATACAGGGGTGTTACACCCTCTGTCGTTGGTGTATGGATGTCTACGTCGGCTCCATGGTCGTAGAGAAACTTGACCACATCTAAGTGGCCACTGTCCGATGCAGAATTTAGGGGTGTCCAGCCCTTTGTCGTTGGAGTATGGATGTCTACGTCGGCTCCATGGTCGTAGAGAAACTTGACCACTTCGAGGTGGCCACTGTCTGATGCTGAATTTAGGGGTGTCCATCCGTTCTTATCTTGTATATGGATGTCTACGTCGGCTCCATGGTCGTAGAGAAACTTGACCACATCTAAGTGGCCACTGTCCGATGCTGAATTTAGGGGTGTCCAACCCTTTGTCGTTGGAGTATGGATGTCTACGTCGGCTCCATGGTCGTAGAGGAACTTGACTACTTCTAGGTGGCCATTATCGGATGCTGCATGTAGCGGTGTCGTGCCCGTTTTATTAGTAACGTTAATTTCGGATCCATGTTGATAAAACAGACTAACAATTTCAAGTCGTCCATATCGCGAAGCCAAATGTAATGGCGTGTCACCGTTTATATCTTGCACATCCATTTTATCCGTGTGTATACATACCCTGTTTGAATTATTTAGATGAAGATCTGTTTTAGGAATCTTTGGCCGATGCTGTGTCGAGTTTTCAGTATTAGGTGTAGTGATCTGTCCACCTCTTCTAGAAGGATTCGCTTGTAGTGTACCGAACTTGGGTCTGTTAGTGTAGCTAGTCTTCAGTCCTGGTTGAGTATCTCGATGTTTGATTCCCGTTCGGACTAGTTGTTTGCTATTTGCTTTTGAAGCTGCTAACGCTGGTCGTCTATCATTTGGACGTCCCGCGTCACTAAATCGGCTGCTCAACTCGTTCCTTGTTAAAGCCTTCAATCCAGCATATGGACTCTGCCTATTTTCGTCCATAATACGTCTTGCTAATCCCACCAGGCCATACTCTGCTGCAATATGTATCAACTCCGTCCCTTCTTGCGGGCACTGCTGGGACTTCGGATCTGAGCTTTGGTAAATTCGTGTCCATGTTTGAAGGGTTTCTTGTGACGGCCAATTGACCTTTGGTGCTACATTACTTCTTTCTGCCTCGATCGCATGAGAAAGCCAGAACGTAGTCGTGTAGGTGAGGAAAGAAAATTGGGTCGATGGCTGTACACGCTTGCCTGAAAACGCTTCCTTGATCTCCTTCGTCGACAGGTAGTTTAGGCACGTATTTGCTAGGTAAAAATCAGCAGTTTGAGAAAGTCCTGGTGTTTGTTGCATCCTTCTATCCAGACATTGCAGACCCTTTGTAATCATAAACTCCTTAATTGACTCATGGTAGAAGCCAACGAACACTTTCTCCTCGGTTGAATCTGCGCTAGTAAAATCCACCATACCTCTACTTAAGTGGGTCGTCCTTTTTTTCATTGTCTGTTCATTCGGAATATATGTGAGACTATCCTCATCTTCATATTCTCTAATTGAGCTCTTCATCCCACTTGAATGAATGTTCATTCCAATGCGAAGTTCACTCAATGATAATGGCCGAGCTGCAAAACACACCCACTGGAACAAACGCCCAGCTTCTGGCATCTCTGTTTCCTGGATCATATTAAGAAAATCTTCATAAAGCCCATCGAGCTTTTTTGGACATCTCAATATCTCTGACCGAATGGCTTTCATATTGACCCCTTTGCTGCTTAGGGCGTGAACCCTACGGATAATCAAGACAACCCAGAGGAACAGCCCATTAGCTTGGGTCTGTAAAAGTTCTTTTAGGTCATTCTTAGCTCTTTCCGTTTCATCTGGAAGACGTAACTCCCTTTCGATAAATGTCAGGATATCATTCTTGTTTTTCGTCAAGTCGAATCGAAAATTCTGCTTCAATCTGACTATCTGGATGGCGCCGACAAGTAAAGCAAATTCCTGGCCGTTTAAGCCTCTCATGTTCCAGTCCTTTGAGATTGTGGAAGAATCTAATGAGCTCATCTCGGTCCGGATCCCTGCATTCATCAATTGCGTCGACAAAGATTCGAACACTACACCTGGTTGAACATGCAAGCACGAGTTTTTCGAAAATTGTCTGTATTTCATTTTGGTGCCAGGTTAAACGACTCTTCTTGTCCTTCCTTTTGCCCACAAAGCGTTTGCGGCAGGATTCGTAAAAGTCCGAATTAGATCCAATATCTTTGCTTAACAACTGCAGAAGAAGCGAGCGAAAGAGGCCCTCGATGCTATTCTGAAGCTCTGTGCCACCTGCGTAGAAGAAGAATGAAATTATAAGTGCTCCTGAAATCCCTTCCTGTTCTGATTGTTTTTCCAAGGCATATTTTAACAGTGTTGACTTTCCGCTTCCGGGATTGCCTCTAATAAGGAGCAAACCATGGTCTTCGAGCCAACGAAGATAGTCCTCAGACTCGAGTAGCCATCCACATGTTCCGTCGGTATTCTTGGCTATAGTTCGCTCTCGGCTTTCCAGTTCTTCGAACATAAGAGATTGAAGACAGTCTTTGTCCTGATTAGAATATAAATCGCAAGTTGCGCCTAGCGTAACTTACCGTTCCAGGTCAGATCTTCATTGATCTGAGATCCTATCATTTCACTAGCCTGACCATCGCTCTCTTCAACGAGAATTAGACGTGACTCGAAAACATATTGATTATGTGCGCTTACTAGATAGCGCATAGCCAATATTGACCGGTGCTCCCCCAGTATTAAAGACGGATCCATTCAACTGCGATCCCCCAGCACTGCTAAAAGAGCCTGGGAGATTATTGCTTTGCTGACAGGACTGTTCCGCCATCATGTAGTCATGGCAGTTGTAGAAGACGCTTTATGTCCGATGGTTAAACCTCACTGAACGAATAGAATTCGAGGTTCCAGATAGGGACCAAGCCTACAAAATTTTGAGAAGTTCTCAAATGAGATGGGCGCTAGGTTATATTCTAAGTATCTCAAGTAATATTATACCACCGTGCCAATGCCTGTCCAAATCGCTGTAAGTCGGGCAGTAAGGCGTAAAGCTGAGCCAAAGAAATGGATTTTATTGGACAGCGCTGCTCAAGCTGAGCGGCACACCATGGCAGTGCAGCATGCAGATCCATAGAGGATGTACCATTAGCCAATCAAGCGAACCTGTAGCAGTGCTAAGGTGTGGTAGAGGGACCTGTAGGGGGCCTTAGAACAAAAGATAAGACCCTCTATTATTTATTGGAGAACGCTGCTTGAGCTGAGTGGCACTGCACGGAAGTACAGCAGAGATACCTCAAGTTATTGGAGAGCCTTGCTCGAATGGGCAGACTGCAGAGGCTGAGCTTCGACGCACATGATATTCGAGAGGACACTCGCCGAGTTGGAGAGGACAAAAGTAGTCATAGTTCATTAATAACAGCATCCCCGTGCCACCGTGCCATAATACCACAATCTGTTAAATGATGTATGGGCATGTGTTCGACCAGCCTCTGGATTATCTTCGTGAGAGCCTCGCAGGCCTCGGTCAATAGCGCAAACTCAGGATGAGGCTACCCCGCCAAAATGACGCCAACGCTACGCACCCTTGCAGGTCTCGTCGTATCATCCACTTCAACGTCCTTATGGCTGGGTTCTTCGTTTGACCGCCATGGAGACTGCGACGTGCATCTGGCTGGGCAGGAGATTTTCCTTCTGATTTCTGGGGGCCAAAGAACCCGGCTATCTATCTCCTTATCAGGCTGTGTTCTCTGTGCTAGCTACAACGCAACCTGAGCTTGGAGGCTACTAAGGATGGGTGCAGAGCCTATAGGCAGGGCTGCGACATTTGTATAGCCCTCTATACGATCAACTGCTTGGGAAAAGCGTAGGAAACTACCCCGATAAAGAGTCTGGTAGGAGACTGGAGCTATAGTAACTACAGCAAACTCTGTCTCTCTAATCGGCCCCGACTTACGAGGCCAGCCGCCGGCCTTGATATTACGTTTCCATCCATGTATAGTACTAAGGAATTGGCGTATACATCTTGTAGAATTCCCGCTACAAACAAAAGGCTGTTTCGCATAGAGGCGGCACCTGATATGTTATGATATAGAGCAAGTCTTGGAACTGGCGGACTGTTGATAGGTAGCTGAAGCCGCTGGACTTTCTTAGCTGACCTTAACAATTGCCCTCCTTATAATGCGGCATGCCCTCTCCTCTCTGCTTAAGTCATGCCCTCGTTATGATTGGCTTTTACATGGCCTGCAACAGTACCCAGGACTAGAGCATGTTTGCCGTACGTGTAGATTAAAATTTGAAATTGAGGGTTAAAGAATAAGAGGTCGAGGGTTTAGTTACTTGCCATATTAATAACCGCTATAAGTATAATTTATGGAAAATGAAGAGTGGAGAATAAGGAGAGAGTAAATACGTCTTAGATATCAGGAAAGAACGGGTCTCGCGAACCCTAGCTGCAGATCTGGAAGGTTGAAGCTGTATAGAACCCCCAAAGCCGTCCTGACATGGAAGATCCAACCAATCAGAAGAAAACTGGCGGGAGGGTCACAATGACAGTACAGGTAGCACAGAACATGGGGAAGGGGAAGGAAGTAATGGCGTTTCTGCTAGACCTACGGTGCGATGAAGTTTATATCACACCAGAGGTAGTCAAGGCAACCGCAGGGAATGGAGATATTGAGAAGGAGGTGATGAAACTCTTACTCATACAGACAGGAGATGAGATTCGCATCACAGAAGATGTAGTCAAGGCAGCAGTAGAAAATGAAGATAATCGGTGGAGACGGTCAGACGAGCTTCATTACAAATTTCGTGAAGTTTGGTGGCTAGTATAATACTCAAGTCTCGCTCCGTAGCGGACCAGATGTGCTCAGCCCCATTTTCAAGGCCATCTAAAGACATTGCCTGTAAGCCTGTCTTGGTTTTATGTAACTGCTCTTCCGACTCAGCTAGAGCCATCTCCTGGCCAGCAAAACACCCATCAAGTTGCTGAATATTTCTGATATACAACAGGAAATAATCCTAACCACGGTTAGTTAACAGAACAACGTTATCAAGCGTTGGACTTACAGAATTATTGAAGTTAGCGCAACTCAACGCCCCCAATATACCCATTATCAGAAGCTTAAGACATGCTAGTGCTATAGAACTTTGTACCGTAGTTATCTTGAATTTTAATGGTTGTATCTCCAGCTAATGTATGAGTGATTATTTATTCGGATTAAAATACTATAACGCCAAGACTTCAGACATTTGTACATCACCCACTATCTAGCACCTATAGACTCCAAAATATAAGTCTAACGTATCTTCTACACCCATCCCACGGTATGGCACCGCAAAGAATAAGATACCGTAGGTAGCTTTCATTGTTAGACCGCCAGTCTGTTAGTCTTTAACTAAATACTAAACTTTATCAGCTAAGTTTGTCAACTAGAGAGACTAAAAGCTTACACTTTTCAATATGGTTGCCACCAAAGCTGTGAGCAGTAAACACCATAAGTCGGTTTAGGTCCTATATCAACTAATCAAGAAAGATTGCGTTCTGGTCTTCCATGCAACTAAAGCTGAACAGGATGACAAGGTATATGGATGATCAAGCCCTAAGACACGTTTCCGTGATTGTACACATTCCTCCATAAGTCTTACTGCTTGAGTTGCTCTACCCATTCCATTCCACGTTAATGCAAGATTGTTCATGCTCATCAGCGTATCTGGATGGTCTACGCCGAGTTTCTTCTTGCGAGTCTCCATCACTTGCACTTCTAGCTCTTCGGCTGCATCCCACTAGCCTTGATTCCTATACGTCGACGCTAGGTTGGCCATACTAGTCAGTGTGTCTGGATGGTCTACGCCGAGTTTCTTCTTTCGAGTCTCTATTACTTGTACTTCTAGCTCTTTGGCTTCATCCCACCGGCCTTGATTCCTGTCCGTCGATGCTAGGTTGGCCATACTGCTTAGCGTGTCTGGATGGTCTATACCGAGTTTCGTTTTGCTCATCTCCAACACTTGTATATCTAGCTCTTAGGCTGCGTTCCACCGACGGTGTGAGAATTCTCCTCTCTGTAGGATTATCTCTCGGGGATATAGCGATTATAATCAACCAAGGTCGAAAATTTGGGAACTGGCTGCGCACTGCTAGACTTGACGAAGAGCTTTTTGAGGCCATTGCCGATGTCTCCAAATCCATACTCGATCGTCCAGGTCTTGTTGACGTTGTTGATATGTCCTCGAGGTGGTCTCGTGTAAACTTCATCTACCAAGGCAACAACATCAACAACAGGGATCGAGAGCCTCTAAAAGATACTCAAAGCCTTACAGAGTTTTCCTGGGCGATGATAGCTCTCATTGCAGGTCTCGATGCCTGCTTGCCTTCTTCCTCAGTCCAGAAGTTCCTTGTCGATCTCTTCGCTAATATTCTAAACGAGAATGAAGAATTGGCCGAAGCATTGTGCGTACAGCTTCCAACAAATATAGAATCTTGGAGGTCTGCAGGGCAGGTCAGAGACATGGCCCGAGCCAGCTCCAATTACATTCAAAAGTGCCGCTCGAAGCTGACACAAGAGCGAGCTATTCCTGAACTCAACCAAGCTGAGCGGGGAGAGCTTCAAGCGTTTTGAAGTGGCTGTTTATCGGGAAAACTACGCAGTTGCAGCTCCTTTCAGCAACAGTATTTGCTATTGCTGACTGGTTGAAGCGTGCTGGGCTACGTCTCAACACCGAAGGAGATCAACGATATGAAACTGAGCCAATGGTTCGGTATGCTAGTGAAAGCCCGGTTGGACTGGGCAGTCTGGGCTCTAACCACCATATAAGTGATTTGGAGGACCCTCTTTATGCAGGACGAGGACTGCGTGGAATATCGCAACAGGTCGCGTTCCCAAGGCGTAAGCCTGAATTAATGATCGACACTCTTGCTGTGGATCGAGATATCACCAACAGCATGTTTATGTTCTGGGAGTAAGGATGTAGGGCAGCCACCAAAATGGAGCTTATTCCGTCATCCACAGGAGAATATGACACCGGCTCGTCAGACATTCACTATACCCTTGAGGATCACGACCCTGAGACGAGTAGGTTCGCTCCGAACCTAAGTATGCTTGCCTGCCATGGTTTCCCTGTAATAACTCAATCCATTTTGAGCGCGCTTGAAAAGATGATTCCTGGTGAAATGGACCCGAAACGTGCCGAATGGCTTTAAATGCATACTGCACCCGAATATCTGGGTCGTTTGAGAACAAAACCAAGCCGGCGGCCTGAAAACATGGGATTATGGACCCAATACCAAGCACTAGTATTTGGATTCTACTACAAGCTACTGGAACCCTTAATATCGTTGGAACATATACACGAAGATGCCTACTTTCGAGGCATCTGGGGATACGGTAGTAAGTTCTTCCTTGTCGTATGCTCTCAATTTGCAGAAGGTTTGCGACGAGATGGCAGCATCAGTCGGACACATATCCTTTACATGCTCTCTACCATGTACAATGGACGTCAGCATGCGTACTCCAAGGCCTCCTCAAGATCCGGGTTGGTAGGTATCATCGGACCAATTTCTATTCTGACGTTACCACTCCTGAGTATGTCAGATATACCACGCGAAATAGGGCGCTTCATGTTGGTGGATCTTCCCGTGATTGATCTCCTCCCTGAAGCGAACGGCGAGTTGTATTCAGGTCATGGCACTGGACTTGAATTCATTCATGGTGCAAAGACACCTGAAGAAATATCTCCCCATACACCAAACAAACCCTGGTCTGTCCATGCAAAGATGGGTAACCTGTTTGATGGATAGCCGGGCGTGGTGATGGCCGCCAGATGTGGAGGAACTTTGGTCGGTTACTTCAGTCCTCTTGCTGCAGATATCACTTTCCTCAGTGCGGCAAATCAGGTTCCGAGGCACATGTCTGACTATGTCGATGATTTCAGTGTACTTGGATATGAAATCAAGGATGAAGACTGGCAGCGCGGTATGGTTCAGAGACCATTACCACAGGACTTACTAGATCAGATTGGGGTTGTACATTCAAGAGGCTGTCCTGCATTTAGGTACGCAGCAGCTGGCTTCTTTACTGGTGTTCATGAGGAAGTTGCCATTGCAACTGATAGTGTTGATGTAGCAGTTGGGAGAGTTAGTGCTCAAGATGGAGGTGTTATCATAACATGAGTTTCAGATCAGACAGATCACATTTTCTGAGCATTGAATAGAATAGCGCATGTCAAAATTCAAAGTATACCGCAAGTTACAAAATGACCGCTTATCAAACTATTTCCACAACCTGTTGTCCGCCAGCGTGATGTTGATAATAATCCATCATCCGCTGATTAGCGATTACAGCGGCATCATTACTCCTAACCCAACTGCTATTAATAGCTGTATTGAAAGCCCCAATCCTCCTATATTTTATGGTATCTTCATGATCTTTCTCGAGAATGACCCCTCCCATGACGCTGCATACGCTTGTTGACGTACTCTGGAATTGTACAAGTGGAAGAATGTAAATTTCGTCCCCAATTATTTCATTAGGCGCGTCGAAGTCCATTTGTAACTCAATCTCCAACTTATTAGCCAATGCTAATTTCCCTATATATCTGTCGGTAATATCTAGCAAAACGCATCGGATTAATAAACCTCTTATTCGCACGTATCCTGATTTGACCGGCCCATATTTATAGTTCTGATTAACGAGTTCCACTCGTACGTCTAGAACCTCGGCCAGGTCAATTGCTTGATCCTCTGGATGGTAGTGATAAAGTGGTATCACTTCCCCGTCAACGCTTGACCAACTCCATGTCGGTTGTCGTCGATTCTTATTTGTCGTCTGCGATCGTTTAGACGAATTACAGTACCATACTAAATCTTTAGGCATTTCAGAGAGGAAATGGCCAGCGAAGTAATTTTCGCCAAGAAAAGCAGCATATCTTTGTGCTATTGCAGCGAAAGCAGTTAATCTATCTTTTTCTGTATAGCTGAAATGGCGTCCAGAGTATTCTCGGATGAAAAATGTCCAGTCATAACGAATTTGGGATGATTCTCCTCTAGCCCAGCTTTCTTTGGAAGGCAAGTTAAAGTTGTGGCCTATCTGGGGCCCTATATATCTCGTTACACTCTTGTCGACGGGAAGATATTCACTGAAGAATGAAATATTTCCACACTCCCATGCTATACGGTCCCGCATGAAATGCAAAATTCGAGGGGAAAGTAGTTTTTCTTGGAACACCCAGCCTCTTTGGGACAATGGTAAACTCGTTAAAGCGCCGGGTAGATCGTGCAGAGAAAATACTGTACATTTTTGTGCCTTCGAAGTTTCAAGTACCCAACCTGTTGCTTGCGGAGCTGGCTTGCTTTCTGCCTCTGGTTCCCTATCTTCTTTCGTCTCTGGGCTGAGCTTTTCGGCCGATTTTACTTCGCTGTTCAATCCTAGTACTTTGCCTTTCTCTCTCTCATTTTTCTGCCATATAGACGAGAAAACATAGCATGGCTGGAGGAAATCGGGGTTTCTGTCAACAAACGCGCCGATTTCAGGACCAATTGAGGCGTCGAAGGACAGATTTAAAAAACAATTGAGGTAAACAGAAGCCATCTCGTTGGTATGTAATAACCAGTCCTCTGTAGAACCTTCTCCAGCTTGTATAATACATATGCTGTCAATCCAAAGGTAATAGATACCTAGAGATCGACAAATAGAGATAGCATCGTGGAAGCCCTTTGGAAGATTGTTAGGTATGTATTGACGGAATTCGTCCAAGTTATCGGCACGCAACATTACGAACTTAGGATCAAGGCCCCAGCAGTAACTTAAGGCTGCGTACCGGCCTTTAGGTTGCTCGAAGTCCCTGTCAATGAGTCGTGGCGGGGAGTTCGGGTCAGAGAAATCGATTAACCTCTTCGGACACCATCCCGAAGTTTTCGTACCATTAAGGTCCTCACAATCATGAAAAGTTTCACAATTTTGCAACCAGCGTTTTCCAAGTCTCACAACATCCTGGTCTCCTGTGCTGTCTGGAATCCGTCTGGAAGGGAAGGCTTCCCTCCTGACTAGCCAAGGTTGACCCTTCATATCATCAGTAGCACGTTGAATGATGTCAGTATACCACCACTCAGGCTTCTCAATGGTATCGGAGATGATAATATAAAGTTCATTATGTGGGAGTTGCCCCCAAAAATCGAGCCATGCAACATCCGAGTAAAATCGAATAGTTCCTGAGTTAGACGAGGCACGATTATATGTGCAATGGTATTTAAGGAATGGAGAGGCTCCTTCTTCCCCATCTATGTCTGGCCCAAGGGTTTCTCGCCGCAGAATAAGATGAATGCAAATCTTACAGCCGCCGTGCCCAGCTTTTCGTAGGTTCTCCAGACTAGTATGATGGAGACCTTCTCGGAGTTCGTTGTGGAACATTGAAAGACAAAGAGCGCAAAGCATTATATCAGCTAAGATCTTCGACTGTATAGAAAAGATTCGCCGCACGACGGTATAAGGGTAGATAATATCTACCGAATCGTTGTATGGATTGAAATAGGTTGGGTTTGTTGGAAGGCTGCGGATCATCAAAGATTATGATAACATTTGCAACGGAGAGGACATTTGGATATAGCGTGTCTTTATATAATCCACGGTAATATTTCTAGTGATAACAAACAAACACGCTAAACTATAAACTATCGTAAGACGCTTGGCATCTGATATGTACGTATTGCTTCATCCGGATAAAATTCGGCGTGTACATCTTCTTGTACTCCTTTGTCTTCAAGGCTTGTAGACAGCATTCTTTCGTGATAGCAGTTTTGTACTACCAGCCCCAAATCTAGCTATTTACCCCTATTCGTGATAAAGCTGGGAGGAATAGCTGAAGTAGCTTTCGACGCCATCGGGAAGGTCGACAGCATAATCAGAACTGCGCTATTTTCTCGATATACAGATCGAATCAATGCAAAGAAATGCCTAAAGAATAATAGTATAGTATTATAACTTGACGTACTTGCAAGAAAAACTTTAGGACCTTCTAAATTATAAACCCGTCTCGGCACTGTGGGTGTCTCGCACGTAGGGAGGGATGTTAAATCTTCAGTTGCAGATGATTTGCTTGCGCCAGCATCCAGATTTCATTGGTCGATATTCTGGGAGTCTGCTTGATCATCGGTTTTTATATCTTGCTGCATCATATCGGGGATGCTATCAATAAACTTCTGGTAATTGATGCGATTTGAAAGGTAGGATCATGCGGGGTCGACCAAGGTTTGTGCAGCTGTAGGGTGACAGTCACGATAGTATCCTTGAAACTGAAAAAGCTGTTAGCCAACCGGATACCTAAATTTTGGATTGCAGACAATTTGTTTGTCTCAGCATTTGCATTTCATTGGTCGATATCCTGGGAGCCTGCTTTATCATCTGCAGCTAAAAGTGCTGCTTGGATTCGGGCTCGGAATTGTCCGCAAATGCTGACCCTAGCAATGGACTTTGAAAGGGGTTTCCGTGCAAGAACTCTCGAACTCATCCTGAGTCAACCTGCTGTATCTTTTGGAACTCGTGAACTGGTTTCCGAATAGAATAGAGATGCTCATGGCCAGCATGGCAGTTTACCAGTCACGTTACACCGTGTTAAGTCTCCGGTCTGTCATATGATTTCTGGACCCTACTCAATAGCCACTACCAACCAGCAACCTAACACTAATCATGGATGACCAGGAGTATGAGCGCGACTCTTACGGATTGCAGGACGATCGAAAAGTAAAGTGTACCCTTAGAGCTACAGAACTCGTCCAAAATGAGGATGGATCCTTCACTAAAGACAGGAGTCAGTTCGCAATTTCAGAGCAGAATCATCGCGCCCGAGTCTCTTCGTACGTCAGCACCTCCCTAATGAGCTTAGTAAAGAGGTCAGGACAGTGACGGATGATACCATTTTTGTATCAAAGGCTATATTTAACGTATGTATATACATGATAAGTCTGTGGAGTGAGTAACTGACATTTGATTTTTACCGGCTTCTTCGTAAAAGTGATCTCTTAGGATGAAAAGCTTCCGGCGCGAGCAAGTCCGAAGGCAGATCTCCTTAGGATAACTACCAATGTACTTTCGTAGGATTACTTGTTGATTTTTCATACAGGAGGACTTTTAGATAACACTTTTGTACCTCAATTTCGAAATACAATTAATAGCTGACAGACCGTTAGGCATTATACTCGAAACAGTGGAACTGTACTTGACTAACATTTCCAATTATTAGTCATCTCGCACCCACTTAAGTTACCAGATTAGGAAGTTTGGTTTCGAATGATAGGCTAAGGTCACGTTACTATCAAATCCAATAATGGGGTATGACACTTTCACATCTCTGCCCAAAGGCGAAGAACTGCACGACACAAAAGTATTCCCGTCTAGCATATAGACGGAAGTACTCAAATACCTAAAGTTAAATGAGATAATAGGGACGATAGGGTGATTCTCCTCTGGGCGTGCATAGACCGACCCATCGCGTACTATTTACGCCGAAAAAAGCTCCATGATGGCGTAATGAGCGGGGTATATTGTCAGGATTTGATCACCTCTACAGACCGCCGTTGATTAATTCTTAGTGACCTCTGAAATAGTGAAATGGGAGTGAGTACTTAGCTACGGGGGTGAGAGTAACTGCCTTACGAAAGCTGAGGCTCATGTATGACAGTGCGGACGGGAGGCTCAGTTCTCCTCAGTCTATGGCCATATGTATCAGCGAGACTTATACCACGAGGTGTCTTATTGAGCTCCTGGGTTTGCCAAAGTGGATTCTGGTGGTAATGTGAAGAAGCATCAAGTATTTAAATAAAGGGTCCGCAAATACTTGGTAAGGGTCGAATCACCGTAGAAGGGAAAGAGAATATTATCAACGAGTAATATCTCGTCCAACGTCTCCATCGGGATCCCCATCCTTTCACTGTCACGAGCAGCTAATACTATATCGTGGAAATAGCTTCCAATCCTTCCCTTCCAAACCACGAGTGTTATACTCAACCATAGAAAATCCTGCTCAACAAATCCCCAAGATACATCAAACAAATATTGCTCTACCGTGTGGGTGTTTCATGATAGATTGGGAAAACAATATCTCAAGTCAAAAGAAAATAGAACTATAAGAGAGTTGTCAGATAATGTCAGCTGACCTTTCCTAGTGTGCCTCCGGGATCTAGCGGAATCGGGAAACTCCGGGAGGCTCGATGTATAAAACATACCACTTTCTGAACCTACAGATTATATGAGTATGATCAACACGTTACATTTCCAGCGTTCAGACTCGATATAAACCTACTTGGTCAAGTCTGTACGCAATGGATCTCTTTAAAAAAGCAGAGACGACGCTACAAACTACACGAAAGAAACCATTTAATTCATCTATCTACCTCGCTTACAATCCCCTCTATTATGTCGACAGTCTCATTGTTAACCATTGCGAATGAGATTGATCTTCTTTTTGACGACTACACAAACATTGAAGATGCCTTCTTCTACCTCTCGGCTGTTTCAGGCTACAAAAATGTTCACGATGCGCCCGAATCTGTACAAGATGCCGAACCAGACATTACGTACTTGGATAGCACAGTGAACATGATTGAAAAACTGTTCGGCGCCACAAATCACTGCTTTGAACTGCCAGATACCGAACAGTATGTGCTAAAACCCGTCTTTTAACTTAGAGAAAGAAACTAATTCGGTTCAATATCAGTGTTTTAAGTCTTCATGCGATCACCATCCCGTTGGAAACATCGCTGCAAAATCTTCATACCGTGCTCCAAGCATGGCCCAATCCCCCGACAGTCCAGGCAACAGAAATCTTCGATGAGATTCATAGTTGCGCTGTAAGAGATCTGAGCAACAAAATCCGTAAGTCACAGCTGCAGTTCGCAGCCTGGTTAGGTGAGAGTTGGTTGTTACCTGCTCCACTTGCTGCGGGCCTCGAGGCAAGTCCAAATGAGCATGGAACGGACGAGGAAATGGAACGTGAAAGTTCGGAGGTCTGGGAGAAGCTGCTACCAACAATACCCCCTACTCTTCGACTCAGCCATCTCGTGCAGAAATTGGAGGACTTAGTACTGGCCACGTCCACGCCACACCTTTCTTGTTTAGCGGGCTTTAGTGAAGATGTGAAGCAGATCAAGGATATAGTAAAAATGGTGGATCAGGGATTACTGATCAAAAATCATTTCGCCAAAGAAGTTCGGAATGAAATGTAAGTTCTGCCTCTGATTCCAAGTTCGCGTGGAGCGGAAGAATTCTGATCCAAAACTGACCAAGTTCTTTAAAATAGACACAGGATAATTGATGTGGAGGTAAAACTCCTTCTACATGAGCTGAAAGTCCTCCCACCACTTTCTCTCCCCTCTCTTCGGCTTGCTTCATGTCCGTCAAGTTCAGTCGAGTACGAAGACCTAGCTCTACATCATTTCCTTGTAGATCATCAAGTTATTTTCGGGATGACCTTAATGTTTTTAGCAGGTAATAGAGAAACGGCGGGTAAGGAGGAGAATGAGGAAATGGTTATCACTAGGAATGACAAATGTGATATGGTAATAACTGTCAGTGATGACATGTCCCGGGATGCTGTTGCTACTATCTCGGAGAGAATCGCTCTGCATTCAGGAGCCGCCAACAGTTGGTGTGAGGTGCAGAAATCTACGGCAAGGTAGATTTTGATTCGAGCTCCACTCATGAATTTGAACACGAGGGTTAGCTGGACGTTCAGTTGGCGTTTTAATAGGGATATCCAAATATCTTTAGTAAATGGTACTAAGTCCTATTCTAAGAGATAAATTTAATTTTCTATCTAGTACTATGATCTATATGGTAACATGGCTGTGAATTGAATTCTACTGTAGCTAGAAGCATATATGAATATGAGCGACTTGAATCCCTTTACTCGTATGTGAATATCTTTTGATCAGTTGAGCCAGAAGTATCGGACACCGCGTTTCCGATTGACCGTAAGTTAACATGGGTTAACCACTCCTGTACCATTTTCAGCGCTATGTCGGGCTGATCACGGGGTACCTGTTAAGAGACGCCAAAGTATTAGTATCATTTTAGGACTTATGTAGGAAAGAGAGTCACTTACCAAGTGTCCAGCATCCTGAATTTCATAATACCAAAGGCCATCCGTCTTTTTCGCCTTGCTACCGATACGTCCGTCTTTTGTGGCCCATGGAAGTATTTCCATGTCCATTGCTCGGAATTCCGCATGGTGTTTCCACTTGATACGCTCCAGGAGCCGTCGGACGCCAATTGGATTGCAAATCCAATCATTGATACCAACATAGTATAGTATATCAATGCCGGGGCCCTTAGATAGATGTTTCTGCGACGTTGTGTAATCAAGTATCTTCTTTATCGACGGTGACGAGTCTGTCCAAAAATCTCCTGAATCATGATACCTATCCGATATGACGGATGATTGCATCTCGAAAGATTTTTTCCGGAATCCAGATTGAGTGACAACCTCCAATTGATGCTCTTTGATGTCGGTTGAGTTTAACCATTCAGTAGCACGTCTAAAATCGGGATAACATCTCCCTGGTGCAGGACATTTCAAGGTTCGATCGTACGGCGTAAGCAGCTTGTCATCCATGATTTTCAGCAAGTGTTTATCGCAAAACTCTCCTGCTGTTTTGCACACTAGCCTGTCGGGAACGGTAACACAACCATCCATCATAGTCTCGCATTGATCCACAGCATTGGCCATTTGAGAACATTCCGTGGTATTGAACACTGGTGGAATGGAATCGTGTACGTAACAGCTAATCTCATATAGCGATACCTCATTGTCTAATGGCGAAGACCACCCATTACCGACCATTATAGAGGCAAGTGGGATCTTAGAACTAGTATCAGCAAGTGCGTTGTAGTCGATAATGGTGGCTGCATAAACAGGAATGTATCTCCCAGCATATGATTCTCCTGCAATATGTAGCGGTAAATCCTTCAGTTGTGGGAAGGCCATTTGAAGCAATTTTAGCATTGATACAAAGTCCATGGCTGATTGCTCCGTCCTGTCGGGGTAGCTGTCGGGATTGCCTGCATCGTCAACGTATGAGAATCCCGTTCCCACAGGTTGATCGATATATATAACGTGGAATGATTCTGTCCATGAATATGGATTGTAAGTAGTTCCATTCGCATAGTCATTCACTTGACATGGTCCATTTTCGGCAAGGCAGCCTATGAGTGACGAGCCGCCTGGTCCTCCTTGAAGCCATATCAGGAGCGGAGGATCAGTCGCGGTGCTTCGCGCCTCATGGTACCCTACAATTGGTTAGTAATACGGCTTGCAGGTGTGTTGCGACTACGTACAAAAGAACAGATGGTGGTCATCGATATCTGCCCATCCGGTGTGATGTTTTGAACCGCCGTCGCATAGCTGTGCCTCCTCGAAATGCTTTACTCGAATGGACTTTGTGTTATCAGACGTGGAATTGATTGTCACGTAGGCTGCTTGAGCGTGAGATATACCGAGAAATATCTTCAATATATAGGTAAAGAACATCGCAACTGACATTTGCGAGGTCCGAGGGAATGGATATTTATACGTCGTCAAGATGTGTTGCTATTTGGGTGTTTTAAGCCCCCGGGCAGTAGCCGTTCGGTTAAGCCAAGAATGGAGAAGCGTGTAGACTGTCCATCTCAATGGGGAGAACGAAACCGACTGCTACGCTAACCTCTTTAGTGACCGTTTTGGCTTGACGAGATAATAGAAGAATAACATGCCTTTGGTATCCTTCCTCCAGGGTTCCTTAATATTTCCTTCATCTCTAAGATGATCTTCATAGGCCCAAGCTGTTTCGTGCTCTTACTTTCCCAAATTCTGTCTAAGAGATCTTGATCATGACAGAGCTATAAATTGTGACGGAGGGCTCCTGATCAAATTGCATTGATGTTGAGTCTCTGCATATAGTTCTAAACCCACTATTGACCAACAGAGTGTTCCTAGATTGGGGTGTCTATTGCTAAGGAGCCTAGTAGTGGAATAGCAGCATCGAATATTTTGGTGGGGTTTGTGTGCTCTGACTGCCAGATTCCAGAACTTGTTCTACATGGCAAATCAAGATAGGTTAGCAAGGCCAGTTAATAAATCCTCCCACCTATAGTAAATTAGGATTGGAAGTCAATGAATTCCACTAGCACTCTTTTGCGCAAGTAATTATGTCGCGCTACAACAATTTGAGATATATCGCTGCCTAGTTGGAAGTTGTTTCGACTTTGTCGTTCTAAGGTACATGCTATGAGCCAGCAAAGGGGCATTTGTGAAGTTTCGAATAAAACTGTTTTCAAAGGACCCTATAAAAGGGAACTTTGACTTTTGAATCACATGATTAAGATAGGGTTGTTACATGATAGTGCTGGCCTAGCGGTCGAAGGTCAGTAATATGCTCGGGGCTGGCTGTGGCGGGGATGGTAGTCTATAGGATTTAGATGAGCATGATATTTATGATGCGTTTTAATAACTGTTTATATAGCTGTCGAGCTGTTCCTCAAATCTCTCAGGCTGTTCTTTAACGGAACGACATGATTATGACTAAGTGAACCAAAACCCCTATACCCATCATATTTCTTCTTCCTCAATTTACAAAACAGGCAACCAGGCTTATATTTCTTTCCCATAATCTGATGATTGGAAGATTCACAGAGAATACCATTTGCATATAGCATGATGAAATCAGATATGACATAGATCAGAACAGAGGAGCAAAATCTAAACCTGAACAAGGCAAGAGTAGAAAATAGAGGGGTAACATTTCATTAGTTTAATGCACCAAGTACTACTTTTATAACAGATGTAATTTGTCTCTTGGTCTCGATAACTGTAGGTCCGCGATAAGATCTCAGAAAAGAGGGGATCATGGTAGAACCTAGTTCTACCGGGTTATAAATTTATATTTACTGAATAAATAATAACGTATCTTATATGCGAGTGCACCACTTTCTAATACGACGCGTATTTACTATACTTATTCTTATATACCTTAACAACAGAACATGATTACACTTTCATACGAAAGTAAGATTATCCTTGCCCTCGAATCTCTTAAGAAGAACCTTACTTTAAGCCTGAGAGCTATAGCGAATGCTTATAACGTTACACATACGACCCTCCTATAACGTATCGTCGGATAGCCTACGAAACGCGATATCATACCCAAATCTAAGAAGCTTAGAAAATTAGAAGAGAAGATTATCGTTTAATATGTTATCGGTCTCTCTACGCGATTATTTTTACTTAGGTTACGTGGTGTTAAAGAGATAGCGAATTAACTATTATATACACGTAGCGCGTTACCTACCGTACGATCTAGAGAGAGTCTTATCTAAGCTCGACGTATAATTACGAATTTCAATATAAACTACCTTTCCTTTAAATATTATCAATCCTTGGATTTCTAGGACATCGCAAAACCCTATTAAAGCAAATTCACAGATTAATCTTATTAAGACTTGTATTTCTGAGTATCAAAATAACTCTCTAATATCAATGTTAAATATAATAGATTAATTTGCAAAGGGAACAAAGATAATATTACACGAGATAATACTTCTTCGTAACGAGGTCTCTATATTACGTAGAGCAAATAAGGACTTAAGCAAACGCCGAGGGCTGAAAAACACGTGTAAAATTTAGAAAATCCTTTAATATATAAGATAAAAAGGATTTATTAGATTAGAAAGTGATTAATAAGCAAGTAACTCAAGAAACACGCCAGAATAGCTATCGAACAGGGGGGGTTCCTATGAAGGTATAATGTTATAATATTTGTGATAAACCTAGCCATAATACGCGTATCTGTCAAGAAGCTATAGAATCATCTGATTCAGCTATTTCAAATGTAATTATAGCTAATTCGTAATGTTGGTGTTGTCAGATTGAGTTCAAAGGTTGCAAGGTAGTAGAAAGTGGTGCACTCGCTTATAAGATACGTTTTAACATTGCCATGCCCCTTCTACATGATATTGCTTCGGGGGCTATGGCGTCTGAAGTCACAGTGCAGTGCTTATAATATATATGCTACAAAGTCTGACAGGAGAAACTCGTCGTTCGTTTGCCAATCAGATTTCGTTGTCTGTCTATTGACCTCGGTATCGTAGGATTTTCAGCTTGGGATCAGCTACCCTGATATAGTCCGTTCAGCATACGCCGTCAAGTTCTCACGTTGCCAAAATCTTACACATTCAAAGCATAGTGTTACCACAAATTCGCGCTACCAAAACTTCATGCCACTGGAATCCCTTACCGCTATAACTTCGTGCTACTACAATTTCTCGCCACTGCTACTTTTTGTTTCTACAACTCTATCTTCTGAAAGATTCAATAAAGAAGAATAAGCGGAGAGGAATCCTAGTAGTGATTTAGCTTTAGTCCAGAAGCGACAAATAAGAGCGATACGAAGCACAGCAGCAAATGGTTAAAATGTAAGGGCGGAGGGCTGAAAGAAGGGCGATACCCGCGAACCCAATGAAAGGGCGCAAGCAATCTTATTTGGCTTCTAAACCGACAAAGAAAAGCATAAGACTGGTTAACCATAAATTTACGATTTGTCACGAGTACGACCTGCTTCTACGAAAACAGATTATACTTCTCGTTTGCAATGATTTATTACGTCAAATGATGACGCCAAGTTTCCGACTCTTTTCTCGACCCTTCCTATACGTTACTTACCGTTCTTGGCCTCAGCTATACCCAGGTCCTGTCGATATTGGTAGTACAGAATCATGAAATGATCATCATAACTAGACTTTGCCAATGCAATTAACCCTTGCCAAGAGTCTTGTCGTATGGTCATTTGGATAATGTATGGATCATTTAAGCTTGTTTGTTCTCCCTTTGTAACAGATAAATCTACTTAAGAGAGCGCTTCTTGAGGTAGATATTGATTTTCGATTATTTATATTCTGCAGCTTCTTTCTTTCTCAGTCGCCCGTAAGCTCATCAAAATCATGAAAACTATGTGGATGGAGCTATGTTGGGCTCTACTCTTATCAAGTGGACCGACAAGAATTCTTGCTACACCAGTATCGACCGGTAAGTCTTATTTTAGAGAAACAGAAAAAAGGCTAATGTTTTAAATGGAACCCAGACCAATGCATTGATCTTGCGTGTACTGATCAAGCTTCACCAGTTTGGGATGCAGACCTAAGCAAATGTATCTGTCAACCGCCTCCGCCTCCCATCGATGAATCAATCTGTATTGCCGCGACAGACTGCATTGTTGGAAGTACTCCCGTTTGGGACCCCGAGACCAAAAGCTGTAGCTGCCAGGAAAACCCGAACAGTTGTGCTACTATTCTATGTGCGCCTGGAACTTATCCGGTCTTCCACCCACGCACTTCGAAATGCACCTGTGAGAACAAGCCGACATGCTTTGATACCATCTGTATCGCCGAGAAACATGGCGTCTTTAATTTCAAAACCAAGAAATGCGAATGTCAGTGGATAGAAGGTCTTCAGCCCAAAGATATCGATACATCTTGTTCCGATACATTCTGTATAGCTGAACAGCATCCTGTCTTCAACGACACAACTCAGACCTGCGAATGCCAGTGGATTGATGGTCTTCAACCCAAAGATACATCTTGTGCCAATACATTCTGTATAGCTGAAAAGCGACCCGTCTTCAACGCCGCAACTCAGACCTGCGTATGCGAGTGGATACCTGGATTAGAGCCTGGATCTCCCTCAACTCAGTGATTTACCGACAATTTAAAACTGACACAACTAAGCTAGACTGCGATAGAGTTAGTGATCACGGGGAGGCTAAGCCTATTTGGGGTAATGTGCCTCTACTACCTTACATAGGAAATACAAGCCTCATGAAACCCATCGAATTGCACCCAATTGTGCGTGCAATTACCTGAGATTCGTGGGGGCTGTTAATCCACCTCATCGATACACACCAGGTGTATCGACAGATGTAAATTAGAATTAGTCTTGAAGCAAGCTGGTCGTGCATGAGACGAAAAGACCATGCAAACTGAATCACGAGTTGGATAACTTCAATTGTCCTTTTCCTATCGTCCCACTTCTTCTTGAAAAAGTATTCCGTCCGAAATGATACGCTATACGGCGATACCATTCACTACAAAAATATACCACTAACTCCAATCTACTTCTAAAATCTTACCTCATTTAACAGGGCTCTCTTAATTGTACCTAGTGCGCTTACAACTCATTCAGCCCCAGCCCTATAACTCGTATAGGTCGAGTTACGAGGTCAAGCCGTTAGGGCCCTACTACTCAATGGATGGTTACTATGTCTTTAGTCCCTTTACGAAATGATCAGATTAGATAAAGGGATGTCAGTATTATTCCTTATAAGACAATACAGTTTAGCTTTTTTAAACACATTAGACAGGCCAGATTGGCATGCTTTCCATGATAGAATCGTGGCGAATTATCTCAGAGAAACTATAGTCGTGGTATCCGACATGGTGCAAGCGACCTTGCTTCCACGATGATTACCTATCTGCATTCAACCGCGACAACGTAACGCTTGTTGACACGAATGCGAAATGCCTAGATCGCATCAGTGAGAACAAGTAATCCAGGATAAATCCTGCTTTGCAAGTTGTTCTCGGTCCTTAAGCTGGCTTTCGATTCGCGCCATTGCGTCTGTATGAGCAGAGTCGTATGCATCAGAGCCGGTTGCTAGGTTCTGTAAAGATATTCGGACAGCCTTAGGCGACCTCTTTCCTTGCAATGCATCAAGGTGAAGCTGTGCAAGTAAGAACCTAGGATATTTAGCACCCTCTCTTTAGTATATAGAGAAATTGCATACATCCCATCTGCGGCATTGAGAATTCCAGAAATGATTTTCTCTTGCAGATCAGCACTGCGGCTAACAAATGTTGGTAAACATGATATATGCCCGCTTAGATACCTTTGTATATCTTCTTTATTAACATGGATCTCTAATGATATACGGCCACTGAAGTACTCAGTAATGTCTGGTATAAACCGGGAAGTTGCAAGAATATTTGCCCCAACTTTGCGCTGCAGGCTGAAGATCTCAGACAAGAATCCTTGCTGACAACCGTTAGATGATTCACACTCGTCAAGTGCGTCAACAATAATATATAGTCTCGAGTACTTTCCAGCGGCAGCTACAGACAGGAGAGTGCTTGACAATTCCTCGGTTGTTGGTCTCGTTCCTTTGGTCCTGTGTCGATCATAAAGATCTTTTACGCTGGTTGGAAGTGAAGGTTGGTAGGCAGCTAATTGCTTTAGCAAGCTGGCTAGCAAGTTGTCGATCTTTTGTTCGTCTCGCCGCTCGAAGTACAATAAATATATGCAACGCTAACGCTAACGCTGTTGTTATTATGAAAGAGAGTAGTAAGCTCTTCAATTACAATTGCCGTGAGAATCGTCTTCCCGGCTCCGGGAATTCCTGGACAAAACAATGGTTGATTATCGGTATTCAACCACGTTTCGAATTCTACTGCATTCAGAATCCATTGCCCAGTACCAGGCTGACGTCGATTGATGAAGTCACTTTGATTGTCAGCATAGTTGATTGACGTAAGACACTTGCGTAATTTGGATAGCTAGACCAAGGACACCAACGATCCCAGCTCCAGTTCCAAATGGGTCGGCCATCGTCCGATTAGCTCAGATGAAATATGTACGTCTCGGGGTAAACCAGCTCTTGCTAGGCCTAGCAGAGCTAGAAATGTCTTTCGGTTTGTATAAGCACGGTTACAAGAGTAATCAAGTTATCCGTATACGAAAAGAAAGCTTGTTGCGATCGCCTTGCAATAGGGGATTCCAAAATGGAACAAGGTCAGCGATGTTAGCGCTTTGACGAGGCTGATTTCAACGCCCCTGAGGGGAGATCCTTAGGCACAATTGTATGAGCCTCATACTTGAATGCGAGCTGTGATCGGCCATATGGGCTTCAGATAAAGAGCTGAGACAAAGAAGACATCAACCCGGAAATCGAAGCTTGCCATTTTAAAATCTCTTAAGTTGCTTTGGACAGACCATAGTAGGGCTCATGTACAACTTCAAAAGTAGTATTAGTACAATAGGAGAGCAACAGATTTTTCACATGTAAGCTAGAATCCTTGGTAGGCTTTAGGGATACAGGACAATAAATGTTTCCGTAACCCAGTTGATATCCCAACCTTCCGTTGGAACATAGTGCAGAAGATCCACGACAAGAACTCGACCCCAGACCAAAGTTGGAAAAGTTCATAGATATATTCAAATACTAGGACACGAGAACAGCGGCATCAAATAGTCGGTAATATGAGAAAGTCATATCATAATTCCATAAACGCCCAGGCTTCTTAGACAGCGATCACAAAAGATGAAAAGCTTATCTTTCGCGCTAGATACGACAGTGGAGATACTGGGGATCGGGCGATGGTATCCTGATTAATGCCACGAAGGAATCCCGCGTTCTCCTCTCGGTCGCCAAACTCAAAGGGCAACAGACCTTTCCGATTTGGGTCTTTCGGTCCGCCAACGTGCCGTTCCGCGTTGGCGTTGAACCTATAACATGGTAGCCAGACCATATTTTCTTAATGCGGCTAGTGTGCAACTTTTGTGTCTCTGCAGCACTCCCAATGTATACAGGTACGGAAGTACAATGCGACAAAGCCACGGCCTGTAGTCTCACCTAGGACTATTCTCGTCAATTCATCGACCAAATTTCCCTGAGGTAAGAGGCCCGGTAGGGAGAGATTTGACGATCTTGCGAGTATTGTAACCAAGGCTGTTTATCATGTAAGCGCCTGGCTTACTTTTGGGTCAATCTAAACCCCGGTAGTAAGAAACGAAATGACGAATAGACTAGAAGAAAAAAAACCCAGATGTATAAAACGATATAAGGACCATCGTCCCTGATCGTATGGTAAGGGTGCGCGCCTGCAGGTTCGACCAAAATCGGCGAGCTGTGCAATCGGGACCTTAGCTCTTGAGCTTGGCATCGACAGCAACAACAATAGATAATGTTCCGAGATGAGCTCAACGCTATTGGCCCAACAGGATGTTTACGACCGTCGACCTCTCGTTCGAGACAGCCGGCAATTTCGCGTCCTGAAATTGCATCCCGGTGCGGCATTGGCCTCTCACCAAGACCTACGCGGGAGTCTCTTCTGTTCATCGCTTGATCGCGAGCGAGGCAGGTTCGAGGCGATATCGTATGTTTGGGGGGGGGGCCCGAACTCCCAAAGACTACCATCCTCATTGACGGCATTCCCATCCGGATCACCACCAACCTCGCGGCTGTCCTCTATCATGTGAGAAAACCTGATCAGGCCATCTTTCTTTGGGCAGACGGTATCTGCATCAACCAGCACGATGATGACGAGAAATCCCATCAGGTCGCACTTATGACCGACGTTTACGCGGCATGCTCCCGTGTCATTGTCTGGCTCCCAAGTCCCGCAGATACGGTCTGTCTGACTGCTAAGTCTGAGAAGACTCTCGGTCTAAGTAGATTGGTTTCCTTACTCACGAGAGTCCACTTTCACGATATACCTGGGTACAGCCTCGACCGGACCACTAACCAGCTCATCTTTGAGGAAAATGATGAGTTCCGTGCGCTTTGGGATGGGTTTCTTCTTTTGGCTGAGAGCTCTTGGTGGACTAGAGCTTGGACTGCTCAGGAGCTCTTTCTCCCACAGCAAGCCATCTTCCTGCACAACCAGGCGGAGCCATGCGATATACAAACCCTTGACAAGGAGCGCTTCAGTAGACACATGGCTGAACGCCGCCCGTGCTGTTCCGAGGCCATCAACCTCTTCCCGCCGGAGAAGTTGGCCGAGCTTTGGAAATTCTATAACATGCTACGGAAAATACAGCTTCGCCGACAAGTCCGATCGGGGAGACGGAGACCGGATGGACGAGATCTCTTCTACATGGTGGTCCGAAGCTTCGCTGACCAAGATTGCTTCGAAAGTCGAGATCGCATCTATTCATTATGGAGCATAACAGGCCGCCCGTACAAGCGCCATAATATGAGTTATTCGGCCCCGGAAGAGGAAGTTTTCACTTCGGTCTTCAAGTGCATGTTGCAGGAGTCGCGTACTCAAGTAGTCGATTTGTTGAGCTGGGGAATGGATTTTCGCGTACTTTAGGGAATGGATTTTGGGCCAAGCGCAAACGGTGAAAACCACAGGCCGTCTTGGGTCCCGGACTTTTCTCAGAGTTGGGGTCTTCAGGTTGTGGAGGCACAGCTGGACCGATTTTCTCTTTCGAGAATCTATAAAGCTTCAGGTTGGTCAAGAAGTCAGGCTAAAGTCAAAGGGAAAGAACTTCACCTAAAAGGATTTTTTATAGATAAGATCCGAGCCGTCGGAGCAACGGTCCTAGATCTTCGAGATTCGGCGTCGTTTAAAGAGACGCTATCTCAGTGGAAAGTCTTTCTTCAAGAACATGGCTTTGTTGAAAGAATAGACGAAGGATTTAATACGGATCGACGGCTTGTTACGGTGATGTGTGCTGAGGGATTCAAAACAAGGGTACCAAAGAATGAGTGGGTCTTAGAACAATTCAAGTTTATATTCTATGGACTATGGAAGGTCAACATGATTAGGCTATGGAGCGAATTCGCTTTTCGAGAGATGGCATGGTCTGAGTACTGGCGACCTCTCCGGCCGGAGGACTACCCCAAACAGGAAGAACTGGACGTCTTATTCAACAACGGAGATTTATACGGCGTGAAGGATGATAGGTTTCAGAGCACCTTGGTTACAGCTCTGTCAAATCGAGCACTCTACATTACGGAAAGCGGGCGGATGGGTCTTTGCGTGCCCCATGCGAAGGCCGGGGACGAGATTTGGGAAATCTATGGTTCTAGAGTGCCATTTGTACTTCGACCACTCGACAGCGATAAGACATCAAACCCTCATAACATGATCGGCGATTGCTACTTGGAAGGTGCTATGTATGGAGAGCTCGTTCCACCGGGACGCGGCAGATTGATCAAGTTGATTTGATTATTATTTGATTTAACGAATGATTCATCAATGAAATTTCATTACATACGAAGGAATCGTTTGATACGATCGTTGGATCATAGCAAGCGAAGCGGTTAATCTCGTGGTAGCAGGCTTCAGCATCAGGGAATCCATCCGCGATGCTATGGTCATTGTTCAATCCTTGGGAATTTAGTATCTATGGGCGGATGCCCTCTGTACCATTCAATATGGGGATAAAAACCAACAAGATCGATAACATGGAGAAAGGCTATCGTCACGCATGCTTAGCTCGTCGCTGCCAATGCAACTAGTGTAGTCGAGGAGGGATTTATACGGAACTGACCGGTCAGGAGCTTGCTTCCCTTTGAGATTAGCCTTCTAATTCGACGAACTGGCGCGGCAATAGTAAGGCCAGGAGGCTTAGATTCAATGAAGATCCAAGATATATCATAGATCAGCTATTCTATGCTTTGATTAACAAGTTTTGGTCACGAAATCAATATAGACCAATAAATAAATAGATCGGCTTGGATGTAATTTTTCTTTCGACTGCTATTCCAGACAGTAGCTAGTAGGAGACTAAGAATAAGAAATCATTTTGAAGTGATATTTCAAAGCACGATAACGGTGTAGAGATCCCAGGCATCCTACAGGTACTAAGGAACCCAGAGCTTCCACGAATATTCGTGACAAAAGATCAGACTAAATTGTCCTTGTACATCTATAGATTTTCATTCCAGGGTAACCAAGACTGGCTTGAATACGATGGCATACATTTTACAAGAGTCGGTGGGTTATTCTCCCACTCGATCTTCTCCTCAGTCCCCCCCTCGGTCTCATGACCTACCCAATTCGAGGTATAGCCCTTTAGATCTTTGATACGTTTTGCCCCAGCATCTGTGTATTCCAAATTAACTGCAGGAATCACCGCAATTTTGCCAAACCCTGTATACCACATATCCTTACAAAACAACTGTGGCTCACCCTGGAAGCACTCTTGCTCCGACGGGTGGCGAAAACGCACTTTATGTTCAAGTAACGGCTTCGCTGTGAACGCTACGGCCCCATTCCAGCATGCGAATACTTGGAAGGGTTTATGGGCGCGCACCTTCTGTGCAGCTTGTGCATCATTCCAGAAGAGGTTCCACGCAGAATTCCAATTTCCGTCTTCGGGTATCTCAAAGAACGTGTCTCCCGTCATGCCTCGTGCGATCCATACGTCGTAAAATGTCGGGTCTTGCCCGACAAAGGTCCAGTCCAATCCACATGTCATGTCGGCATTTTGATAGACGCGTTCGTGGATCAGTTCGAGGATATCCTCCATGCAGATAGACACGTCATTCAGGAATACCACCGTCGTGTCTGGTGAGAATTGCTCTGGGTGCTCCATCAGAGGCTTAACGGCTTGGTTTCGTAGCTCTGCTAGGGATTTTATTCGGTCCCCGATCGATGGGTTTAACTCGCTCCCGGTCAAGATATACCTAGCGCCGATCTTGTCCATCTCTGCATGGAGCAGCGTGAGCACCTCATATGTCCCATCGGTCGATCGTCCCTCTACAATCGACAAAACGCAGTTCCCAGGTCCGAGAACTTGCATAGCCTCCACAATTGAGCCTAGTAGACGCGGAAATAAATCCACGCATTGATACAAGTCCAGCGCAAAGAAGTATTTCGGTAGTAGCCCAGAGGATGGCTCTACTGTCGAGTTGAGATATCTATATCTTTCACTATTTGGAACTGGACAATCAAGTCTTGGAAACGATACGTCTTCCGGAGTCATGATTGCCGTGATGTAAGCTGGCGCCATTGCGAGCAGAGTATCGTTTCCATCTCTGAGAGAAGAAATGGAGTCAATCGAACTCGATGTTCCTTCTGTGGTAGGTTCTGAATATTCCGTCGCATTAGTGCCTGGCTCTTACTCCACTCCATTATAATAAGCAAGCTCACCTGTGTTGTTTTTGTGAGTTTGACCCAGAGGAAGCGATAAGATTATCGCAATATCTCCGTTGAGTACATCTCGAGTAAGTAGATTAGAGCCGATGTATAGAGACAATACGATAAAGAACAGACAGACAGTTCGGATTAGTATGACGAAATTCCGCCTCATGATCCGTAGAGATAGATTTGTGAAAGGGGTTGTGGTAGAAGCATGTCTATTGACCTGATAAATAGTTGAAATGCCCGGTAGCAACGCAGGTCCAGAAGAGGTGATGTATTTTGCTCTTTTTGTTCCTGTATTAAAATGAGTGAACGAGGATAAAGATAACAGACTTGTCGTTTATTTCGAATTATCTGCGCGAGATTAAGTACTGAGGCAGCAGGGCCAGGGAGGTAGGGCGTTGTGCATATGGCCAATAAGGCGATCCGGGCTAAGCGCTATCGGCCACCAACAGGCGTAGCCTTACCTCACCTGCCTCTTTCAAGTACGAAATGGCTCAAGTATGCAGGAACGAGCAGATGTGGCGCAAATCCAACATGTCCATCCTATTTCCTTTGTGTTTGAGACGTTGGTCGTGAAGCCAAATATAGTGAGGCTTGCAGACTTACCAAACGCCCGAACGGTCGCTGGTAGAATACGAGACATGGACCCAAGTACAAATGAGACATTTAACTCCTCCAACTTATCTACTTGGATTTTATTGTTTCATTGCCTGTTGCCTTATCTTGCTCCTTGTGTGCTATTCTTGTTGTTTTATTAAACTCGGAAGCAGCTTCAACATGAATTATAATCAGCTAGTCTTTCTGCCACTGATTCTCAGGAATTACTCTACGCACAATTTATCTTTGCAAGACTTAGAGAGCTATCTCAGATGCCTCAACAAAACCCGTGGCAAGGCTTGCTGCCTTGGAAACCATCTCAGTCCAACGAAACCATTGATAGCACTCTTGCCGTAGAGCATCAGCGTCGCCAGTTAGGGACGCATGTATCGACATGTGGATTCTTTAACGGCGACGCAAATAAGCCGCGCACAGCAGATTCGGGCTTTGATTGCAGAGTAGACACCCAACACGCATTGTGGGGATTTTGCCCGGTGACAGTTATTGCTGCTACCGACTGCGGATTTGCTGGCAACTGTGTCGATTCCCATTCATGTTCTAGTGGTTGTGGGATTTCTGGCTCCACAGGCATAACGACGTTTACTTGGTGAGTAAAGATCTTGTACATGAATAGCGCTATTTTTCTTGGATAGCCAACGAAAAGCATCGACTTAAGCAGTCTCTAATTTACCTGCTTATAGTTCCAACTCTGGAGCTGATTTCTGCTCTACTGCTCTTTTGACTGCCGGACCTGATCAGACCTACGCATATATTGCTTGCGCTGCAGCTGCTGCAACCGACCATCTGCTAGCTCAAGCTACCAGCACATCTACCACATCTCAAACTACACGCTCTTCGTCGATGTTCCCTTCGCGGACTACTTCGTCTGTCACAACTTCATCAGACTTACCAAATATATCACAAGCAACAACCTCGATGACTTCATCCACTCCGGCAAATGCAACCTCAAGCTCCCACAGTAATAACAACGTAGGCGCTATTGTTGGTGGCGTCATTGGTGGGATCGCCATTATCAGTTTTGCTGTCATTGCAGTAGCCTTCTTACGCAGACATAAGCATGATCGGAACAACGCCTCAAGAGCAAATACTGCGGTAATAGATCCGGATAGACACACCCTCATAGAGAATCCTGCTAGGTATCCTACTAAGCGTCCACAATCAGAGGATTACAAGTTTCGCAGTGGCTACGGCCCGGTTGAACTTTCTACGATACGTGGCATTGCTGAACTTCCTAGTTGATTCTGATTCTCATGCTGGCATTTGATTCATACAAGCAAGTCACTCCGAGCACAGTGCCTGTGTGGACAAACTTAGACAAGAGCTGTGTTTACCATGTTTGATAGTCAGAGAGCTCGAGAAACTCGCTTAAAGCGCGGCGCGCCACACAACCCCCAAAAGCGCCTTTCAGAATGGTCACAGCCCGGCTCCAGTATACTTCTACTGTGCACGAAATAGTGGCGAACCTACCCGAGCAAACCCCGCTTCTATTATGGCAAGCATTGCTAGACAATTATCTGTTTCTCAACCTGGGAACTTACTCCTGCCTCCAGCCATAGCAGTCCATGCAAAGAGAAAGGAAGAGGGTTTTGCTTCCGGATCCTTAGCTATAGAGGAAAGCCGCGACCTCATCATTCAGCTCGCCCAACATCATCGATTAACAACTATTGTGATTGATGCGCTTGACGAGTGTGACCCCGAAGTTAGGGTAGAGCTATTGAATTGTTTGTAGGTTATACTTCAGCAGGCAATGAATCTAGTAAAGATCTTTGTGTCGAGCCGTGACGATCAAGATATTGTTTGGCATCTAAAAGACTATCCTAACCTCGAACTCTCATTTTCTAAAACCAGAGACGACGTCACATCATTCGTAATATACGAGACTCGGTTTATTCATCTGTTTGTGCGAGAGTTTTTAGAAGAGCGACCAGAATTTGAAGGCACAATAACAAATGCTTTGGCTGCTACAACATGTTTGTTTAGCGTCCTTAGTGCTGCCGACTACTTACCGACTAAGAGATTCCTCTCTAGCTACAGACAAGATTCACCAAACTCGTGTCAGGCAAATCACCTTAAAGACTACTCAATAGTTTACTGGGCTCTACACTGTCAGTTAGCTGGAATTCGGACGACCACGGGTGTGCTCAAGGACCTCCTTCAACACTTTCTGTCTAATGACATGGACCAAAGATCGGCGGTCAAAGTATGGGCTAGTCAGATCCAAGAATATTGTCACTACCCTCTTGATCGGAATTTACAGAAGAAAATGAGAGATGTAGATGCTTCAAAGGGCACAGCTGCTTTTCTTACATCTTGCTTTGATTTGCAGGAAATAACACGAATTTTGCCAACTTTTAGGCACGACACAGTGAACAGATATGGGCGGACACTCCTAGAAGTCGCTGCAAGACATAGCAGTCTTGCTTTAATTTCGATTCTTACTACATGTGAAAGAACAGTAATAACAGAAGATGCGATGAAGTCAGCTACAGAGGATGAAGAGAGTGGAGAGGTGGTGGTCACTGAAGAGATAGTAAAGGCCGCAGCAGGGAATATGAGGAGTGGAGTAGAGGTGATGAAGCTATTGCTTGAGCAGCGAGGAGCAGAAGTAGCGATCACTGAAGACGTAGTAAAGGCCGCAGCAGGGAATTGGGATACTGGAGAGGAGGTGTTGAAGCTGTTGCTCGACCAGCGAGGAGCAGAAGTGGTCATCACTGAAGAGGTAGTGAGGGCTGCAGCAGAGAATGAGGATTGTGGATGTGAGGTGGTGAAGCTATTGCTTGAGCAGCGAGGGGCAGAAGTAGTGATCACTGAAGACATATTAATAGCGGCAGCAGGGAATAGAAGGAGTGGAAAGAAGGTGTTGAACTTGTTGCTTGAGCAGAAACGGAAAGAATCCGTGATCACAGGGAGTGAAATAGCCGAACGGAGAGAGAGGCGGATATATACTTCCGAGCCGTTTTGCTCGATGCTGACGGCTGACTCACCTATCTTCTATTCTACTTGCGCAATAACCAACTTGCAACTGCAGTAACGCCTAAATTGAAGTATACACTGTCAGTTTTACTGAGATTATACACGGAGGTTACCAGTCCATGGTTATTCACCTCTCCTCCACCCTCCTAACGAAAAGCCGATATCTAGACCAACTTCAAGAACGTAGTTAAATTGTGGCAGGTGATAAGCAACTCACTGCTAGGACATACAAAGTTCACGTAGGGTTTAGAAATGGACATCTCGGACGACCCCGTATCTGAGAGTGTCTATCAACACTCTACTTTTGCTGTACCTATGAGCGATCACAGCCCTGAAGCCGGAAGAAAGCGAGTACGAAAACAGGAAGGGATCAAGAGAGCATGCAACGAGTGTCGTCAACAAAAGGTTGGAGACACGCAACTTGTCCTGTCGAAAATCTATTTACGTAGATTAGCTTCGCTGCGATGTTGTCCAGGACCCATTTTCCACGTGCTCGCGGTGTCGCAGGCTCCGCTTGACATGCAAAATAGATACAAAATTCCAGCGAATCGCGAAGAGAAGGTGATAGTTGTTAGGATTTGATTATTGAATGCTTGTTAATTTATTTTACAGAGGCAAGTCTGCACAGCAGCAGGTTGAAAGCCATCAGTCTCCATCAGATGTAGCAGCAATCTCTACCACCCATAGTTTACATGATCCGTCAATTCCCAACAGCCTTGATACGATACGGCAAGAAGATCGCTCATGTATATCTAGAGATCCTGGATCTATTGTTCCTGCTGAATCCGAGGACATATCACAACCGTATGACCCGACAGTCGTTTTTCCAACACACCCCGTTATCCCTCAGGATCATATCTCACGGTCGCATTTGACAGTTGGGATCGACAATTCTAGTACTATACCAACGACAATTACCACAAGAAAATTAGATGCAGTTGAGCTGAGTGTGGCTGAGGTGCAAGATCTTTTTTCTGAGTATGGTCCAATGTACCCTTATGGACTTAAACTTGTTGACCTTGGGCAATGTAGATACTTTGAAAACTACCACAAATTCCTTCCTTTTCTTGATCCCTCCAAATCTGCGAACTATTACTACGAATCATCTCGTCTGCTATTCTGGACCATTATTTCTATCGCTTCACGCCGCTACCAGGCAGACTTGACACTTTTGACAGCACTTTCGGTCAGTGTACCGCGATTACAGTGGTCAGTCTTGCAATCCATTCCCCAGAATTACCATGACGTGAAAGCGTTATGCCTGTTATGTACTTGGCCATTTCCTCTGAGTAGCTCCTCAAGTGACCCTACCTTCATGCTCAGTGGAACCATGATACATTTGGCAATGCAAATGGGGCTTCACCGACCCAGCCAGTCCCAGGACTTTTCCAAAATCACCATGAAGGTACCCTTCGAAGAATTGCAAGATCGTGCTACAACTTGGAATACATGCAAGATAGTTGCACAAAGGTTTGTAAACCATCCATGCCGGCACTTTTGTCCATACGTCGTAGGACTGATCAAATTCTATTTTCGGGCTCAGTGTAGCGACTGGTTATGGCCAGCCTTCCACGCCCTTCGATAATAATATTACTCCTTTACCTTTGCTAGATATAGGCGTTCCCATTATTACAGAAGAAATACGAGCAAGGCTACGGATAGAAAATCTGTGCAATCGAATTTCAAAATCACTCTATTGTACACCTGAAGCGACGGATAACTGTAGCCAACAAACAACAATCATCAATCTACTATGTGACGAGCTATTCCAAATTGAAATGGATCTTGGACAAGCGGTATCTCCTGGTACGTAAGCCGTCATGTCCTCCTAAAAGATCCAAACTTTAGATTAATAGCAGCTACAGTACAACAGATCTATCTCCGTTGTGCGCAATTACACGTCGGGCTGTATGCTCTCTTTGACTCAAATGCATCGGAAACATTTTCCCAAAGCTTGGTCTATCTCTACAGAGCATGTGAGAGCCTCCTCTCTTTGTTACTTGAAGCGGAGAAAGATCTATTGAGTTATGCTCCTAACTACATCTTCCAAATGACTCTGGCGTCAGGATTTGCGCTCTTGAAACTTATCACTTCTCCTGCCACCAAACTTCTGGAAGGGACCCCGGCTAAAATAGTTTTCAACTCGGCCATCGTAGCCGTGCGAAAGATGAGCGTATCAAACAACGATCTTCCTGGTCGCCTCGCTGACGTTCTGGCCCAATTGAAAGCTCGGGGACGCTCGTCAGATTCATCTTATCAATGGCAAAATTTTCCACTCAGGGTTCGAAGCAGGATGAGTATGAGCATTACTTTCGATTCTCTTTGGCAGTGGAGGAAGGGTTTTGAGGTGGCTGGAAGTTCGGCGAGTACCGGTTAGTAACTCATTCTTCCCCCTGTACCTGTTCAACCAGATAGGCTACTTATAATCATTGAATATGAAGCTCGGGCAACAACGACTACCAATTACAATGACGACGCATTAACTTGGACGGGAGGACCATCATCGTTGCAGGAGGAATTTAATTTGGATGAGAATCTCCCCGACGAATTTTATCCACTGAATTGGATGGTTGAAAATCCGCAAGACTTCTCAAATATTTATGCTGCCTAGTGTCACATGTATTGAATTTGATTGATTCTGTCTGAAAACTAGGGCCTATAAAGCAACAAAGCATCGGGATCTCAAATGAAAATTACATGTAGTACGCTATCTTTGCATTGATCAACTCGTGACATTGGACCTACTCAGTCATTCGATCAGACTCCTCCTGCAAAAGCTGTTCCTCCAGCCTGGGCATCTATCTCCAAATCATCCTTCAATCCGCTAACCTCAAACAACTGCTTTGGAGTCATGTGTGCCTCCGCACCAGTTATCCCTTTCTCCTTCAGCCTATGGTACACTTCTTTCATAGCCTGGTATGCCGGTGCTAAACCCGCGAACGGAAATATCACAATCCTAAACCCCATTTCTTGGGCTTGCTCGACGCTGATACTTGGGGTTGCCCCATGTTCGACCATGTTGAGCAAAACTGGCCAAGGCGCAAGATCTTGGATCGCTGCTTTTCCCTCCTCGACACTTGTGATCCCTTCGAGAAATCCCACGTCGGCTCCAGCCTCTCGTGCCAGCTTCAGTCGGCTGACTGATTCCTGGTATCCAAAAGACTGCAGGGCGTCGGTTCGAGCGATAATGACAATATCTGAGCCGATTGCTTTCCTTGCAGCCACTGCAGCACGGATACGGATCAGGAACTCAGAAGTTGACACGACTTGTTTTCCTTGAAGGTGGCCGCATCGTTTGGTCTGTACTTGATCTTCGATATGTAGGGCTGCAACTCCGCTACGAGCGTAGTGCTGAACAGTTCGTGTTACTATTATTGGGCCTAGATTCATTAATTCTTCAGAATCGACGATTGAAATGCACAGCACTCTTACCTCCGTACCCAGTGTCGGCATCTGCGATAAGCGGTATGCTGTCATCTAGGTTGGCGATCATCTCTGCGTGCTCACGCATATCGTTCAAGTTTGCGATGCCGAGATCTGCGTGTCCAATTCGAGAGGCACTGGTTCCTGCTCCAGTCTGTTGTCCTTAGAAAGGTCTTGCTGTAGGAGGAAGAGCGACATTTTGGAGATTGTACATACCATATATATTGCATCAAACCCCACCGCAAGTGCGATACGCGCTGAGAAGCCATCATATACACCAGGTGCAAGAATGATAGGGCCGGGAGATGAAATCATAGAGCGGAGCTTGGAAGCTGCACTCTCGTGCCTAGGGGGAAGTATTGAACCCATTGTAATATTTGTGAAAAGCTTTGAAGTCTGGGTTTTGAGTTCAATTTGGAAGTAATCGGTATCATAGATTTTCAGGATTATATATATTCGTGATGAAGTGCTCTTCAGACCGTAGCAGCGATATCGCAACAACCAGAATCCTGCTTTACATATCGGATACCGGAATTCACATGAAATTACAGTAATGATCCAAGTAAGTCACCTTGATACCTCAGTATCTTTCTTTTGTCCAACTGAAATAAATCGCTCCGATCCGATGAAGTCACACGGGCCGATCCTGTGTTTGGCGCATACATTTCGGACCGGTTTGGGAATATCGGTGCGAATATATTAACGTTCCCTGGACTACATACTCACTTGCTTTTGCGACAGAACAAAAGCTGTTTATTACTCTGTAGAAGAGCGCAATAAGTGTGAAAAGGGCGTATTCAGGTGGAACATAGTGTTTAGGAGAGAGCAAGAGCAGCAAGACAGCGGATGGATAAAGGTGTCTCAAAGCGAGCAAAGTTCAATGCATCGTTTAACCATTTCCATTCTTTCGATTCAAAACGATATCGCAAACCCATTATTTGGTCAACTAATTTGCCTATGAATGGTTGATCTAGAAGAACGTGTACCATTCTAGGGGCTTTATACAGCCCATCAATTGAAAGTCGAATATTCTCTAATGGTAGGTTTTTACAAGATCCACCACGAGAGGTAATGCAGGACCCCCCTGGGGAATTTGTACCTTTAAGTCGCAGCACTTGTAAAAAAGTAAATCGGCTTACCTCTGATGAGACTGTAGCTACTCTCCACTCTTCTAGCCTATGGTTCTCTAATTACAATGGTGAGACAGGGACATCAAGATATTCGTTGACAAATTACAAGCACGTTCTGTTTATGATAGACAATAGATCTCAATGGTCGATGCAAATTTAGGACGGGAAATTCCTGTAAGGACACGAGTTCTTTCCCCCAACGTCAGTGGTGTAAGATACCCTAAGGATTGTTAGCGCAATTTGATCCAGATGTCGAATAAACCCGCCCAAGATTGTGTCACATCCCATCTTTGGATGTGGGGTCACCTGACGATGGAGCCATGGAGTGAAATACATCGAGTCGCATATATCGACTTATCGACTTCATGACTCCCTTTGCAGTCGATAATTAAGCGAAACCAGCTTCATGAACTTCGCCCACTTGGTATATAAGAACACGGAGATTTCAAGTCGATAGGAGCTTCGTGGTCAACGTCAATCATCCATTTCTTCGTACCTACCTTGGATCTGAACCGGTTACGTGCTTTACGTTCACCTCCGTAACATGATTATCGCATAGCAAGTTCCCTTCATACTTTCGAAGGAACTAGTGTAGTTCATAAGCCGTACCTCGCCACCCGACCGTGAGGCAGCCTATCTATGACTTGGCCTTGTGTTACGGGCCGTAACACGATGGTAAATCGCCCCACAAGTTGGGGCTACTATGGGTGTTTCCTACTGGGGCTTGATCCCAGCTGTCAGCTGTCTGCCGTCAGCCGGGAAGAACACAAAATCGAAGCTACATGGACCCCCGGGCAGGTTGCCTTCATGCTGACTTGCTCCCTTCAACGCAATATATCGCTACAGCCCCGGTCGGAAAGGCAGCCGTTGTTTTTTGGTGACATGCCATGTACCTCGATGTACCTCTGACCGTTGTTCGTACTTCCATCACCACCACGGCCTCACAACCTCGCCTAGCATGAAGGGCTGTCTCAACGACGACACTTTTGGCCCTGCGGTTCGAGGCTGTCGCGGTGACTTTGACTTTACGCAAAAGTTCGAGCGACTTATTCTGTCTGTGGTGCCAGCAGCGGTGTTTATTCTGCTTGCGATTGTGAGGGTTTTTCATTTGGCCGACAAGCCGCGCCTGGTCTCTGCCACTTCTTTTCAGCTGGTGAAGGTGGTAAGTTCTCTCAATACTGTTCTCCCTTGGGAAAGTGTTGCATTCCATCCAGTTCAGAAGAAGCGCTGACACCGGGATCTTGCCCTTCTGGCGTAGTTAACCATCATCATCTATGTCGCAACACAATTATCTCTGCTGGTTCTCGCCAGTGTTATTGACGCTGTCGCCGTTCGCAACCTTTCCATCGCGGGTACTGCCCTCGCGTTTGCCGCGGGCTTGTTCATGTTAGCTGTGTCTTTTCTCAAACACGGCCGTTCCCGCCGAACTTCTTCTCTGCTTAATCTCTACCTGCTGTTCACCCTGCTCTTTGACATTGTACAGGCCCGGACCCTGTGGCTTTCCATCCACAACCAGCACCAATGGGGTGCCTTCACTCGCCTTTTCACATCCTCCGTCTGCGTCAAGGTGATCGTTCTTGCCCTCGAGGCCCATGGCAAGGAGCGATGGATCAGTTGGGGTGACAACGAACACAGTCCCGAAGAGACGAGCGGTGTCTTCAACCTCTCGGTGCACTAGTGGCTGAAGCAGCTTTTCCTGCGAGGTTATCGCAAAGTCCTGCAATTCGAAGATCTCTACGGCCTCGATAGTGCCATAAGTTCTGAAGTAACTACTGCAAAGCTAATGAAGGCTCTGAATAATACATCTGGAGACCAGAAGACCTCTCTTACCAAGGCTCTCTTCACAGCGTTCAAGTGGAACTTTTTAATGCCCGTTTGCCCACAGATTGCCCTCATTGCCTTCCAGTACTCCCAGGCCTTTTTCCTGCAGGCCTTAATTCGCTACCTGGACCGAGGAGATGAGGCACCCAAGAATCAGGGTTACGGTCTCATCTGCTCCTGCATCCTGATTTATATTGGAAGGGCTGCGTCGACCTCGTACTACGGCTACTACTGAGAGCGGGCAGCTTGCATGATCCGTGCCTGTTTATGCACAGCTATATACAAGAAGACCACCGAGGTTACCACCGGAACGGCTGCAAGTGGAGCACCAGTTACTTTGTTGAGCAACGACGTGCAAAATGTCGAGCTTGGCGTCCAAGATATGCACCTCATGTGGTCCAGTCTGATCAAAGTCGGTCTCGGCTGCTTGCTTTTGTACACAAAGATCGGAGTTGCCTTTGTGACGCCCATCGTTGTCATTGTCTTATGCACTCTTTTTCCCTTTGGAGCTATGACTCTCGCTCAATCTCGCCAGGCACACTGGATGGAGCAAATTGAGATAAGGGTCAGTCTTACGGCTAACGCCATATCTAATTTGAAGTACTACAAGATGCTGGGTATATCTAAGCTCATGGCCGACCGGATTCAGAACCTTCGACTGACAGAGATACGGGCGGGAACGAAATTCCGCCACATTTTGCTAGCCGCTTACCTGCTGAGCTATATTCCTACGGCTGTGTCGCCAGTCCTCACCTTTGCTTTTACCTCGAAAACTACTGATGCCGCGACTCTGTTTGTTTCATTGTCATTCATAAACCTCATAGTATCCCCTCTATCTACACTTTTCCAAGGAATGCCCACAATCATCGCCGCATTCACCAGCCTGAACCGCATTGAAGCATACCTAGCAAAGGAATCTCGACAAGACTTCCGTCTGAAGGAAATAGGACATACTGCACAAAGACAGCCTGCAGATGACCTCCCGACTTCATTGGAATCTATGGCCGGGAAAGTTAGTGCTTATTCTTCCATAGAGCCAGCACTTTCAATTTCAAATGGCTCTTTTGGCTGGGAGGATGACAAAAACGTCTTGAAGGAAATCAAGGTTACCATCCCTCAAGGTCAAATATCCATGGTCATCGGACCAATTGCATCAGGAAAGACGACATTGTGCAGACTTCTCTTGGGCGAAATTCCTGTCACATCTGGCATTACGAGGATTAGAGACTCTGGCACTTCCATCGGCTACTGCGCTCAATCCCCTTTTCTCTCTGACGCAACTCTGATGGAAAATATCGTGGGCTTCTCTCAATTCGACCAAAAGAAGTATGACGACATGATTCACGCTACTATGTTGAACTTTGATGTGGATCTCTTACCACAGAGACACAGCACCAAGATTGGAAGTAACGGCATTATTTTGAGCGGAGGCCAGAAGCAACGTGTGTCTTTGGCAAGGGCTCTGTATGCCGAGACGAGCATCATGATCTTTGATGATATTCTAAGTGGACTAGATGCCAGTACAGATTCGGAAGTGTTCAATCGAGTATTTGGCAGTTATGGGATTATTCGGAAACGAGGAGCCAACGCCGTCATCTGCACCCACTCCGTGCGCCACATCCCCAAAGCAGACCATATCATTGTTCTCGGGACTGAAAGCACCATTACTGAGCAGGGGCCTTTCAATGTCCTTGTCAACAATGGAAAATACGTGTCCAATCTCGGTGTTTTAGCAGACAATGTAGTAGCCGAGAAGGAGGCAGAGATGGAGCATGCGTCTGCAGTCTCAGAGCCTCATAGAGCTGCGATGGTGAAAGATGATGCGGAAGACCTTGAAAGTCCAGCTGGTGACTGGTCAGTATACATGCACTATCTCCGCAATATTAACAAAATGACATCTAGAAGCTTTCATCTTGAGTCTGTTTCCGCAACGTACAGTTATGGTAGTACTCTGATGAGGACCAGTTCCTTTCACTGATCTGCTTTACTAGCACCGAGTCTATAATGGAAGAAGAAGAATTCGGGAAAGAAAAGCCTGTTTCTCTCGCAATAAACAATCTCTCTCTATCGATCAAGTCCGGAGAACGAGTGGCCATTTGCGGTAGAACAGGAAGGTCAGTCCATGATCTAGTGCCAAGTAGAGATTGGGAAAGCTAACGTGCATAGTGGGAAATCCTCGTTCATGTTGCTTCTCCTGCGTCTTCTGAACCCACTCCCCTCTTGCCAGAATATCGAAATCGATGGTGTGCCCCTCCACCGGGTCAACCGCGAAACTCTTCGACAACGAGTACTAGTCGTTCCTCAGGATTCTGTCTTTCTGCCAGGATCAAGCAGTGTGAAGTTCAATCTCGATCCTCCTGAAACCGCTACAGATGAAGAGTGCCTTGCCGTTCTCACAGTATCACTCCACGACCCCACTCCATTTCAATCCCCACCTTTGCTTAATTTCATTTCCAGCTGCAATGTAGTATATAACGGTTACTCAATTTTGTGCTCTCCAGCAAGTAATAGTGGTTCAGCAAGAATGCGTTCTATTGCGTATGTAGTTATCTATCAATTGTAGAAGATAGTTAGTTAGCTGCATTGCTTTCGATCCGCATTCACTTCTAGTGACTAGGATCGAAAGGACGTAGAGGCAGCTACTTTATCCTGGCCAACAATTCTCACGAACTTTCCTTCCACAGTTCACCGAACCGACTCCCTGCCATGGCTGCTAAGGCCTTGGAATTTCCTTCCTCCACCAGAGCTCCCTTCTCCATAATAAACACGCGATCACACAAGTTCATTACCATACTCAGCAATGGATAAATGATACGTTAGCTAATGCCGCGAAAGTTACCTACCATCGTTATTTAGCCAAGCTATTGGTTTGGCTGATATCTTTGTTTACATACGAATGTTCTGACAAGAGATTTTATGCAGCCTGCAAAGAGAAAGCCAATGCGCATATTATAACACTATGAAGTAAATTCATAGTATAGCAAAAGCACAACGAACACCAGCATCACTGAAAAATGTCTGTCAACTGTAGTAGCTTCTTAACACATTGAACACCACCTGTAACATCTCACTCATAGTTCTACTGCTTTGTCTACGCTTCTTCTAGTTGCCTCTCTCGTTCCCTCCTCGCTTGCTCCAACGCTTCTGCCTTTTCCCTTTGCGAAGTTGTAATACTCCAAGCCGATTCAGACAAAGCATCCCGGCCGAATTGGCGATCATAACACTTCCGCTCCACCAAATTGTCGTCACAGCGATACACATGAAGTACAGGGTCGGACAAGTGTCGAACACCATATCGATGGACCCTAGTCAGTGCTTGATTCTGATCTCGACCCATATGTTCCAAGTCGAAGCAGATGCATTGCGTTGCAATGACTTGTAAATTGAGGCCAACGCCGCAGAGAACATTCTGGGATATCATAACTTGCGCATCCCACGCGCTTGCTTCGTGGTCTTTCTTCGGCCGCGCCTCTAATTGATGCATCCAGGCGTTGAGTAAGGTGCTGCGCCGAGCCTGGGTTAGTTTGGCATGAATCCAGAGGGCGCCAATATGACTTTTCTTGCGTTTGATGTGCTAGGTGGTGCGCGTTAGCTGAAGTTTATACCTGAAATTTGTTACAATTATGCTTACCTCTGCTAGGATCAATGCATTAGCTGGTGTCTGGACAAATACACACATCTTGAATGGCTTAAATCCCTCGTCAGAGCCCCCGTTATCTTCCACAAACTTTGCACGCTCTGCCTGATTCAGGTTGAACAATTTGTCCATTTGCAGGTCTAAACTTCGTAGCTTCGGCGAACCATCAACGATGTCGTCATGGCGGGTATAGAACAGAGAGTTTCTGTAAGCGTCGGAATCTAATGGTTGCTGCCCAAAGTCTTGCTGGATATCAGCGGCTCGTAAACGCCATTGGCAGTTCTCCATGTATATTGGAGCGATGCCAGGAAATGCAGCGCACATCCGAATCACAAACGCCATGCTTCCTAGTTGTCCATCTGCCATGCCTGGGATCTGAAGTTGTGGCTTTTCCCCACGACGTCCGTTTGCATTCCATATTTGAAGTCGTCGTTCTAAATCGGCTTCTGCTTCTGCTCTAACAGAGTTTGTTAGGCTCTGAATAATGTCAATGTACTTTGCTGGAGTACTGTGCGATATGTAGGATGCTTTCATAGGAGATAGAATGCTTATTTTCTCTCCGAAGAACAAAGTCTCGGGAACACGGCGTATCATGATGTCCTGTAAGGCCTTGTTAAAGTCAGTGCCATATTGCCGGATCTTATATGAAAGTGCCTTTTTGCTGATATGAGCGTTCAAATCCAACCTTGTCTTTAATGACAGGAGCGTGAGGTATCGACCTTCTAGCTCTAGCATGTTTTCTCGAACGTATGGCTTGTTGTAATGTTGTGGGTCTGAAGACCACTTCGTGTCTAGTGATTGCAAGTGGCCCTGTAAATCTTGTGCCCCCTTTTCACACGGAGTTCCAGAAAGCGCCCATTTGGTAGGCTGTAGTGGATGGCCACCGGTGTACCCCCCAGTAGGGTTATCACCACATCGAAAATATGTAGACACTATAGTGTCTGGGTTCTTGTTGAGGTGAAACTCGTCGCGGATCATAATACCCCAATGGATTGATTGCACTTCGTCCCAGTTGGTTGACGGTTGTGCTTTGATAGTACCTCGCGTGGTCCACATTTGAGGTAATTCTGATGTGAACCTATTCACCAGCCTAGTCTTTAATGTTGTCGTACCAACAATAACTATTACCTTCTCCGAATCTATATTTGGAGCCGACCATCTGACCGGTGTGTACTTTCCTTTATTATTTGGATCGGGTTGTCGAGTTGGCGTCCTCTGAATTCGTTGCACCGCTAAGCAGTTTTTGGGATTATCAATATCAGAAGAAGGTCTGTTGGAAACCGAAGCAGGCCAGACAGTTAGAACATGCAAACTGCCCAATGGTGAACCTTCTAGCTGGACATATTTCGTAATTTCTGAATACCATTGCCGCACTAGTACTGGTAGAACCACCGCAAGAGTTGGACCGCGGCGACAGAATGTATAATAGATAGCGTATGTAAAGCCATGCTCCTCACAAATGCATTGAAAAGGGAAGCCAGCACCGTTGGTTGGGCAGGTGGCATTTTTGTCTTGTGTGGAGTCTTCTTCAAGGCCTTTTCTAGTCTGTGGCAGATGCTGTGGTTGACCTTGAGATGATCGGTTCGTTCGTCGAGCCTTCGTAACAGTTTCAGCCATCTTGTACAGCCAGCAATTGATAACCCAAAGGGTAACTGCTTCTATTGTCTTTCCAAGTCCCATGCCATCTGCTAAGAAACCGCCGCGAATATCGACTCGAAGAGGCTGAGTTATCATCCAGTATATGGCAAGCAGTTGTGAAGGCCGCAAGCCAACTTTCATTCCAGCTATTGTTACCGTGTCGGTTATTCTGATATTTGCAGCTTCACACTTGAAGAATTTACAAGCATCTGCCCAAAGATCGATCTCATGATGAGAGATAACAGTAGCTACACCTGCATCTGAGAGTCTACGATTCCTCATTAGCCAAAGCAATACTAGTCATCATTCCGAGCTTACTTACACTGAGGCAAGCTCTTCTGCATTCATAACTTGTCGAGGACCTTCTGCATTCTCACCGTGATCCGCTAGCACCCAGTTGTGCTCATCAATATCCTCAACGTCCGGGTTACTGGTGTCATCGGCAATCTTCTTCGTCTTGTCATTGGATGTAACACCGTGGCCAGTCTCATATTGGGAACCTTTAGTCGGAGAAGGATCTTTACTTATATTCGCTGTATCATGAGCCAGGGCATCAGACGTATCGGTACCATTGCCGTCGCTTTCTGCGTTGTATAGGTCCTCAAACTTGTGTTCAAGTGAGAGGAGGCCTTGTCTAGGTTCCTCGGCGGGTTGATGATGAACTAACGCGGTAGAAGAAGTGTCTGTAGCTGGATCTGTAAGACGTAGTGTTAGGTAACTGTTCCACGGTTATTCGAATAATGACATACCGAGATGGTTTGCTACCCGGTCTAATGGAATTATGTCTACGCCCGACTCTGGTACTGTGGTTTTTGCTGCATGCGGCCCGTTTACATTTAATTTTCCAACTGGAGACAATAGAATGTTAGCTAACGTCTCCCCATAGATAGGGAATGTGAAACATACATCGCTTCTTTGTTGGTGGTCCATCTATGGGATCAGCAGGGGACTCGTGCAATGATTTTCTGCGCAACGCGATGTATAGTGCTACACCTCTTTCCTTCCACTGAAGATCTAATCTCTGACAACCGTTCCCAAGCGCGTCTCTCATAGCTCTCCCCAATGTCAACCTGTCTTTTATAACAACACCATCAGGTACCCTTGGCGAATGATAGAAGAGGTCATGCGTGGTTATTTGAAAGTTGACTTCAGGATTCTCATCGAGCTCCTTCTGTAATATATCCAGCTTGATATCACAGTATGAGTAGAACGCAGGATTAGTCCCCTTTCTGTCCTGACTGACGTAGAATCCCAAAGCATCTTCGATAAAATCATCAGGGTGTTGCCAATCATGAATTCGCACAAGATATCCCATAGGAATCAGGAATGGTTGAATATTAACAGAGGTTAGAGCCTGGGGAGATAAAAGGACTGAATTTGCTGACGGATATGGTAATGGCACCATCGGTGAAGTAGCTAGCAGTGAACTTGTAGGGGGAGTACCAATCAACGCAGTGGCCAGGGGTGGATTTGCAGTTCCAACACGGCCAACCGGTCCATTCCCACGCTTCACTTGATTGTGTTGGTGCATAATCATCTTTCTGAGCGCATCATTGATCCATGATGGAACAATCGTTGGAAGACCATCTACTCTAGCCCACTGAGCTTCAAGTTGGGGTTGCGTAACAGCAAGCTCTGCCCGAAAAGTCTGTACAAATGTTGTAATCTGCGTCAACGCGACTCGGCTTTGGAGGTTTGCCAACGTGCTTAGTGGGCTTGCCGCAATGGCATCTCGCATCAATTTGATGAAGCTGGGTTGGCTTGGTAAAGCAACCAAAATGCCGTGGAAACACTCTCCATTGTTGAAATTGCCTCGTGATTGATTACAGTGGTGTGTGTTATACCAGGCAACTGTCGGCATAGTATTGACCACAGCGATATTCGGTGAGGCCATCTGATAACAAGCCGATGGAGCGTGAGTTCTACTCTAATCCTTATGTCACACAATTGTTTAACTAACAGTATGTCAGAAATGGGCAGGTATATACAGAAAGGCGATAGACTTACGGCAAGCAAGTAGTTTACAATGCCAGCAACAGGGGTTGCCGTAATCGAGTCAAGAAGTAGCGTGGTGAAGCTGAGACAAGGTAGGAGATCGAGGTGGAAATATGCCAAGGGTGTGAACAAATGCCTGCCTGACTGCGCAAATGAATCAAAGCTGGATTACGCAAAGTCCAAGGGATAACTCGTAGCGTTTTTTGTAAGTGAATCTGAACAGTTGTAAAGGCTGCGTTACTGTCCGAATTTAGTATCAGCCCTCAAGTTGCCAAAGAAAGGGAACAATAATTAACAACGAGCTCGGAAAAGTGATACGCCGAAGCCAAAGTATATGTAAGTAACTTGTAAAGGGAATAAGAGAGGAAATTGGTGGAAAGAAGGTGAAAAGTTCTACTCTGTATACCTTGAGAGTAGGTGCCTTGCAGTTAATCATGTCAGCTAACCGTGCAGCCAGGAGAGTGCATGCCAACGTCAGGTTGGGGCAGCTTGACGAGTTCAAGCAAAACCCGTTTGAAGAGCGACCACAAGCCCTTGAAGACCAATTTGCGTGATAGATGAGGAAATGAAGAGAAACAGCTTGCCTAAGTCGTATTCGTCTATGTTGATGTTGGTAAAGCCGCCAGAGCCCTCCTGGGATGACGCAAGGCCAAAAGCCTGATCTTAGCGAATGCAACAGATTCGAATCGCTCGAGAGAGAAGGTACAATAAAGATACGACAACCAGATCCCTAAGTCGTAATTGTAGCTATGAGAAAAATTAGAAGCTGACCTTTTCCTTAGAACATAGGGTAACATAACGTTGTGTAGTATCTGGTACTTGCTTGGTGATGGCGCGGTGTAATTGAGAAGAAGATGAGCTTCGTGAGGTACTGTACTATGCGTAATGTTTCGTGTTGATCTTGATGATGGGGAAATGCAATAAGGACATTGCAACCCACAGTAGGCTGCCATGTTTACACGAATCGTCTCGAAGTCACTATCGTTGACAGCAGGTCTCGACAAGAAGAGGGCGGAGTGTGGTCCATCAACCCCAATATGCCCCAGTGTGTCACGAAGGACTTGAGGCGAATCATTAGTGATGAACGTTTTCGTGGGATGTCCATATTGATTATTCATTTTTACAACTAGAACAAGAGTCAAGGCTTCGGCAAATTTTTCCAATGCTTACACCATTTTTAACTCTGCCATAGAGGCCATACGTTGTATGCGAGCAATTTTCGACTTGATCACTCCTTGCACAACACAGATCTCATAGCACCTCAACTTTGAAACACCTAATAGAGGCGCTAGAGTGAATCAACGACTTGAAAGACTCTGTCGAAAGATGGGATTGCAGAAGCAAATATTTTAAACTACACAATGTTCACGCGACCACTCATTTTTCGGCATCTATTTGATGATTCGGAACCCATCTACATGAGGATCCCCTCTATTCTAGTCACATATCATATCCTCAGATTATTCTATCTAATTTAAATACTGTAATTCCCTATCCAGAACCTTTACAACAATTTGCCATGTCTATTCCAAATCGTATAGCATAGCCATATCGATTTCTGCCAAAATCGTCTCAGTGCTGGCAGAGCATAGTTGGTTCATCACAAACTCGAGGCGCTCCAGCAACTTATGCACTGTCTTTGAATCTACTACCCTTGTATCAAAAAAGGTATCAACCCGGAGAAGTGCTCCAAGTTGTACCTCAGCCTTGAGAGGATATGTGGTAAACCATTTGTGTTGGTCAGCGCCATACCACCTGCCGAGTACTTCATCGGTGCTGCCAGTCTCTGACGGGTGGACAACGAACAATGTCTGGAACAAGCTTGCTTTTTGACTGTCAGGGGACATCGTGGCAATTTGACGCAATCCGAGTTGCTCAAAGGGTGTCATGTCTATTACCTGCTGCTGTATGTCTTTTAGATATACGGAGACTTTCTGCCTGCTAGCCAACTTGACGCGGATTGGAACTCTTGCGGGTATTTGAGTTGCCATTGCCAGGACGCCAGCTACTGGTCCGTTTCTACCGGCTACGGTTGAACCAAATACAACATCCTTAGAGTTGGTCATATGCCCAGCGACTATGGCCCATGCGGCACGGAGTAGAGTCGCCGTTTTGATGTCCCTAAAGGGCGATTGAGGTTGAGGCTGCGAGAACTGGTATTCGAACATCTGGTCTGTCATAGGAGAATCAACTGTTGGTGGCAAGGTCGGAAATGGTACACCCTCGTAGTCGGCTAGAGCTTTTCGCCAGTAATCACTCGTTCTCTCAGAGTCTTGCTCATTTATATACTTAATAAACGATTGGAATGGAGGCTCTGGCTCCAATGACTTGCCCTCATATGCTCGTCCTAATGCATTCATCATAAGAGTCAGCGCCCAACCATCATAGAGCGCGTGATGGATTGACCACAGAAGCCATCTAACTGTTCCCGTGTCGTCTTTGACAAGCGCATAACGGGTAAGCGGCTGGTCTAGATTCATCGAATGTTCCCTATCGGCCTTGACATACTGATCTAAGCCATTTGCATTGATCCAACAGATACCCTCGTCTAATTCTACTTGTAGAAGTCCGAGGCTATAATGCTGAACAATCCTAGTGCGTAAGCTAGGTATGGCACGATGCACAGTTTCGCATGCCCTGGTTAAGTCTTCAATTGCGACATCAGGAGACAGTTTGAGGATATTCTGTGCCATGTAGTCTCCTGGTCGCTTTACTGTCGACAGTATAAGCGTTTCCTGGAGAGGCGTGCATGGATATGCGTCGCGTATGTTGGCAGGTACCAGATGATGATGGATAGAGAGATCTCGAAGGAAAGAGGCGGTATCAGTCTTTTCACCTAGAAGGGCAAATGGCGCAACTTCTTCTGGAGAGTCATCGAATTCTTGAATGCGTTGCTGCGCGAGGTCGTGCAGTATAGGATATCGGAAGATGTCTGCCACGGCTAGCTTAATGTCGACCTTTCGAGCTTCAGCCACAACCTTCATTGCAGAAATTGAGTCACCCCCAAGATGAAAGAAACTGTCGTCCAGCCCAATATTGGATGCTCTAATGTTAAGTACTTGGGACCAGATTTCCTGCATGGATTGCTCGAGCTCTGAAGTCGGCTGCCGCTTCGGCCCTTGTCCGGCCGTCCGCATCTCAGCTAATTGCTTGACTGAGAACGACGCACCGATTTCGCGGAGTCGCCTTCGATTCATCTTTCCGGTGGCGGTCATTGGTAACATTCGCATGGAGAAAAAGACCGTCGGCACCATGTAACTCGGCAAATGTGCGGCCAGCTTTCTTTGAATATCTATAGGGACGGGGAACAACTTGGCCGCATTGACCTCTGCTTCGTCTTCTGTCGTAGCCTCGTTGGTGAATGAAAAAAACACTGCTAGCACTGAAGTTGAATTCTCCCCTTGGGGCTTGATTACTTCGGCCACAGCTGCAGTTGTCTCTGACATGCAACTCTGGACCCAGTACTCGACTTCTCCAAGTTCTACTCGCTGGCCGTGGATCTTGACTTGCGTGTCCTTGCGCCCAATATAGGTAAGACTTCCATCTTCGCTGTATTGTACCAAGTCACCTGTTTTATACAGAGCCCCATGTCGGCCTGGCTGCTACGCTGATCCGTCTAGTAGCCATGTTGGATCTTGAATGAATGCTGCCGCTGTCTTCTCGGGGTCCTTCAAATACCCTAGACCAAGAAGTGGGCCCTCAATGAGTAGCTCGCCTGCCATTCCGATAGGCATTAGCTTATTATGATCTATTGGATCAACAATCCATGTAACAGCTCCTGACCCCTTGCCAATGCTAGTCACCGCTTCTGGGCATTCAGCATTATAATTAAGAACTGAAGTTGGTGAACACTCAGCTGGACCATAGGCATTGATAAGCTTCACATTCCCTGACCATCTTCGACACCGTGAAGCTTGCAAGGTTCGCCTGCTAATATAACCGTCTCAATGGGTGGTAGCTGAGTAGGATCCAGAAGACGAGCGATAGATGGTGTGAGAGTTATATGTGTCGGCTTTGCGTAGATCAGAGAATTTATCAGATTGTCTACACTGTCTGTCTCATATGGGACACAAAGGCATCCACCTCTTGCTAGAGTAGTAACTGTATAATGAACAAACATATCAAATATGTGATTCATAAAGTCGTAAACACGTGATGACGCCTCAAAGCGAAGCTTGTCTGCTTGATAGGAAATGTTTGCAGCGAAAGCGGCATGAGACACAACTACCCCGTTAGGGATACCAGTACTACCTGATGTAAAGACAACTTATATTGGTGAGAATGGGTCGACTTTAGGAAGTGCCCTGCTAATAGCTTTTTCCTGGGCTAGGTCAACGCCCACTGCGATTGCGCAATCAGCCAGCCGTGAGCTTAAGGGCAAGATTGGTACTGATGAAAGTACCACTTTAGCATCGGCCTGTTCAACAACTGAACTGAGTCGGGACTCTGGGTGGGTAGGGTCAAGCACAAGGAAGGCTGCGCCAACTTTCAGTACAGCTAGCATGGCCACAGACACCCACTTAGACTTTTCAAAGCAAAGTGGGACCAAGGACGTAGGACCAACGCCGAGATCAAGTAACCGATGCGCCAGCGTACTAGATAAACTGTCCAGCTGGCTGTAGGTCAGATCGCCGTCCCAGGCAGATACTGCCTGCACATTGGGCTGTTTGTTTACTTGCTCGATGACCAAGTCGTGTGCACAGTGCACGACGGAATGCGGCACGGTCCTATTCCATGACCAAATCTTTTCAAGGTCTTTTGCTGTTGTCAACTTGATATCTCTCAGTTTTTGCTCACTATTGCTTTTCGATAATTAATGCATAACGTGGAAAACCCCCTCCATAAGTAAATTCATCGCTCTTTCTTCGAGAAGTCGCGTATCGTAATTAGCAGCAATCTTCGTTCTAGATGTGCCGATATAGACGCCAAGTGAAAGAGAATCCGATGCCACCCGCGCATCGTCTGGCTTAGTTGTCCACTCTCCTATCTTCTCATCATTATCCAATGCTCCTTCTGTTCCCTGAACGATAATTAAAGTTCCAAACTGACATGCTCTGGCAGCATCCGCGTGTAGCTTCTTAATATTTGACAAGCCAATAAAATCAAACTTCTCCCGTCTTGAGGTTTCATCTCCTATGCCGTTGACAACTGTCGATACTGGCTGGTCCCAGTCTATTTCAACATAGGCGGGAACAGTGCACACTGTTGGCCCTGCAACAAGCTTCACGTTCTCCATATTTGTCCTTCTTCCAGAAGTGACCGTTCCAAAGACTACGCTTTCGGATCCAGTCATTGAGGCTACGACCAAACTCCAGGCCGCGTACACCAAAGCTGCTCCTTTCGACACCTGCCACCCACCATGTACAGATATAAAATTCATTCTCAACAACCCTTCTGTGACGAAACATGCGTAGTGGTGCGATACGTGTAGCTTATGGTATTTAATAGCGGATTGAGCTATTAATCAATACTTGTACCTGCATTCATCCTAAATCCGCTAGAGACTCTACCAAAAACACCTTTCCACAGGTTTCATTCCAGATATCCTCTCAAATTCTACTTAACAGGTGCGTTTTCTTGAATTCAACAACGATAGCAAGTTCAGCCTAACGGAATCATCATTTCGGAAGAGTAAATTTACCCGAGATTGTACCCTTGACGGTGACCACATTTTCAAGCCTACCTACAGTTTACTTGGTCTTCGATATGTAGGGGTGCAACTCCTTTACGAGCGCGATATTTCGCGGATTTTACAAGCCATATGTATTGCACCAAATCCTACTGCAGGTGTAATACACGCTGAGAAGCCATCATATACGCCAGGTGCAAGAATGATAGGGCTGGGATATGAAATACCTTCATCTACCATAATCACGAGAGTCCTTCTATCAAAGAGGCACAATTCTGGCCATTAAAGTTCTGTGGGTAATTTAAATTAGTGGGTAGATTATCTATTTATTCTAATGTTTAGGCGCCTTGCCTACGGCCAAATACCATATTCGAACGGGTCAATGTAGGGATAATCGGCTCGCATCCCCATGATGATACTGTACTCATCTCTTAGCAGATCCGAACCCAGGTTCGCATACTGCGCATATTTGCTTAGCTCATGCCTCCGCAGTGCTACAGTCCACGGGAAGCTAGAATGTGCGACGCCCATAAACGCGCTCGCCTTGAACATAATTAGGAAATCTACCAGAGCTTGCTGGTCAAACGTAAGATTTTCAAGCTGCTGTCGGTCGGGGCCCTTGAGCAAGTCGTATTTAGTTACCACCTTTACTTTCCGATTCCGTACCGCGCTCTTATCTGAACTTGAGCTCGACTCTTCTGCAATGTGCCGGTTTAGATACTGGGCGAACAAATCCACCACCGTCCGGTTCCCGCTCGCGACGTAAACGACACTCAGACCCGTACGCATAATGTCTCGGAAATGCTCTTTGAATTGGTCCTCCATGCGCGAGTAGCGCCACTCTTCTGGATCCCAGGCCCAGACCGCATCCCTCTCTAGCCGCAGATGCGCGCCATAGAAAGTGTTTTGGTTGATAGCCTTGGTCGGGTCGATGGGCAGCGCAAATTGCCGCTTCAACTCGAGGAGGACCTTGGCTGCAAGGGCCTGCGTGTCTCTCCGAAAGGACAGTATCTTGCCGAACTCGCTGGCGAAGGCGCCGCCGTCGTCGTGCACGGGATATTCGAGGAAGGACTGCTCGATCTTGATGTGTACCGGGGTGCCAGGGCGAAGGCGCACTTTCTGCTGGTCTAGCCATTCGTCGAAGAAGCGTCGCCACTCCCGGGGGTGCCTCAGCCCGGTTCGGGGATGATCTGGCTCGAAATGGTCTCCTAATAAAGATAATGGCTCCCCTTCCCGCTGCTCATAATAAGGGAAGTCCTCTGCCCGGTCGTAGAGGCGCATCCCTGGGCATCCTTCTGTCAAGTGCTTAATGAAGGCCTCGCGATCAAACAGATACTCTAAGGGTACCTCCACGGTAGTCTCGATGTCGGATATATTGCTGGGGTTGCGTTTAGACATGGATGGAACGACAAGAGCGCCTCCGCCGTGGATTGCATATCGTATGCATTTTAGGATCTGGTTGCGCACCATACCGACGCCTCCATGTTGCTCCTCACAGCTAAACAGGAGTCCCGGCCGGAAGTTAGAAGGGTTGCGAGAACATATTTCCTGAATTGACGTATAGTTAATTGGAGCCGGGAACTCGACGTCCATAGCCTGCTGGACAAAGGCATCATTTATTTCCTCTTGTTGCTCCGACTCTAAAGAGAATCCTCCTTCTTGCTGCTCCAGGCTGGATTCGGGGTGGTAGTAGAGTCCCGACTGGCGGATGTTGATCATAGAAGTCCAGATGATGACAAGAGCCGCCGCCAGAGCGAACACGACCTTCGGATCGTGGCCGTTTAGGGAAAACATGGTGGTCACTGGCAAAAGAAGGGCCTTGCTTTCGTGAGATAGGATGAGAATTGAACATGATGCGAGCTTCTTGGATCAAATATTGCTGGAGCTTTGGGTCCAGAGTGCAGACTACGGAGTAGCTTGTGTTTCCAATATGAAACGGTTTCGGGTCCGATGATCTCCAGGTGCAATAGACAGGCTAACTATAGGGACGTTCCCGCCGCCAGGAGGGCGTGTGTTGCGGTGGCCTGTGCGCCGAGAAGGATTCTTCAGCTGAAGTTCCTGGATATCCATCGCCACAGCCTTAACCGGCTCCGAGCTGCATTACGAACGAGCTGGTCGCGTCGTGGATGGGCGACGGGGCAGCCGACCGAGCAAGGCCTGCTGGATGAGTGCCGGTGGTGGGGCTACTAGGGCGCCCTCGAACAGAAGCCGAGTCAGAAGGCCTCGCTTAGAGAGGTGTAACGATCGACTGTAACGGTATACCGAGGATTGTAACTCACTGAAGGCCATTCTCACTGCCCTTCCTCCATCACCACCCGTCACAGCTTCAGTGGCCATTATGGTGGCCTCCTAGCGATGGCCTAATGGATCCAGTCTTCTTTTCTCAGAAAGTACCAGGATCGACGATAGCACATGGTATGCCTTTCACAACCAGGACAGGGAGTTTGTTTAACCCTAGCATTGGCGCAGTGGGAAATATGGCTAAGTGCAGCTAGAGATTATAATAGATTGTGTACCCATTTCAATTGCAAGGTGATCATGCTTGCAACCCGGCAAAGCACCGGTGGTTGATTTAGCAAGCGAGGAAGCCTTCCGGTTTACAACCCGAGCTTGAATGATCCTTCAAAGAAACTCGGGCGAGGAAATCAAAACGTTTACCTACTAGGACTTCCGCGAGTGCATAGCATTGACCAGAGTAAGGATTGCGTAGGCAAAAGACAGTAGTACGAGAGGAAATACTCGTTCACGCCAACCCAAGCTTGACTCTATGGCCAGCATGTTCCCTTAGATATGTTGCGGACAACCTTCGGGAGGCTCTGCTTCGGTTTCTTTGCCACCTGACGAGATCATTTCAATCCTTAGTTCATCGAAGAAGGTGTGTATAACACCCAAGAACTCCTTTATAGATGCCTCAAAATTCCCCTCATGTCCCCACACGGTGATTGGATGGCCGTAATCGATTTCGGTCAAGGTCACTTCGGATAGTCCTCGCCCAGAGCGCAGTGGCCGCAACTCTGCCTCGATCTGCTGGCGGAGTCGGGCTGGCTTATGTCTATACAGCTCGAAGAATTCAATGCTCATCAGCAGCGTTAGACGGAGACACCGCAAGGGGCCATGTTGTGCGTTCGTGAAGTAGTCGGCCAAGATGGCTTGGTAATTGAAGTTGTCTGAATAATTTCCTAAGTAGATGGTAAGAGCTAGCTTCTCCACAAGACGGATCGCAGTCGGAAAGGGATTCTTGATCGGCATTCCACTGCTTCGAGCGAATGCCCAGCCGCTGGGGTTGATCCACAATCCGAAATACTCCTGCCCATAGAACTCCCCAATCGCTTCTTTATAGATTTGTTTGTTCGCACGAAGGAGGGCAGGACAGCAGGGCCCGCCATCGCCTCTGAAAGGTTTGCGGAATGTCGCATCGTCGGCAAAGGTATTGGGAACAAGATAACGATAGATAAGGAGACGAATTTCGAGTGGAAGCTCTAATAATGGAAATGCCGAGGAGAGGATTCCAGAACGCTGCTGGAGATCCTTATCGCGCTTGGCAAGAATCGGGATGGAGACTGAATGAGCAGCCATGGCTCGGCTCGACGGCTCGCGAGCGTGGTCGAGTTGAAGGAAACAAGGTATAGATGAAGACGAGTCTCAGCGATGCCCGACCGTAAGGACGATGTGGATGATCGGAAAGCTCTTCAATTCAATTATGTTGGGAGAGTAGAAGAGGACGATTAGGAGAGGTAGAAAGGATTATCGCTGGCACAAGACAAGATAAGAAGAGACACAGGAGACGAAACTGGGGAAGTGGAGAAATGTAAGCGAGTGGAGCTTGAGCTTGAGCTTGAGCTGGCTTGGCCTCCCGGAAGAGCTGTTCTTCCGGGATACGGTGCTGATACGGCACGGCACTAAACCTCATTCGCCTTCTCTCTCCTGCTGTCTGCCTCTGTGCCGCCGGGCGCAATTGCGACAGTCTGATCGCCATGCCACCAGCTCCGTTTTGCATCTTCTCCATGGCCGATGATGGACCTTGTTCTTGTCGTTTTTGCTGTAGTCAACAGCAAACTCCTCTTGCGCCTGCTCCTGCTCCTTGATGTCGCGGTACTTGCGCGCGCAGAGGTCCATTCTCCACCAGATTTGGGAGCTTTCGTATTCCTTCCCTCTCACCCTCCCCTGAGACCAGACTTGGCTGACTGACTTGGGACACAGAGCCTCCGTCATGTCTTTCATCAAAGCACGAACTTGGATCAGGACCACCTCCGCCATCGCACCATTCCACCCCAAGCCACTACCCCCTTCGTGGTCTCGCGACAATCCATGAGAATACAGCGAAGCGCAGACCTTGGCACACCAGAATGGCAGACGAGTCAGATCTCTGGTCCCAATGTTACCGATCGCGATACCATCATCAACTTCGCCCTGATGGCTGCCAACGCATATACACTTTCCCCCGGAACCGGGGATTGGGAAGATCTCAATTCCCGATTTGGTCTCAATACATCCTTGGACTTTGGTTGGGAATCCAATGGTATCCGTGGCCATGTCTTTGCAGATGGGCTTAATTCAACCATTGTCATTGCCATAAAGGGAACATCCAGAGCATTATACGATCGACAGGAGACTGAGACTGCGGACAAGGAGAATGACAACCTTTTCTGTAGTTGCTGCTGCGGTCAGCAAGGCCAGTGGACATGGCGTCAGGTTTGTGGATGTGCGACTGGAACATATGAATGTAGCTCGAAGTGCTTGGCGGAAAATCTTCGTAAGGATCATCGTTATTACCAAGCGTCTCGGTACTTGTATGGGAACATCACAGCATTATACCCTGGTGCAGAAGTCTGGTTGACCGGTCATTCGCTTGGCGGCATTGTCAGTGCCCTTCTTGGGCTGACATATGGGCACCCAACCATCACGTTTGAGGCTCCGGGAGATGCTCTTGCTGCATCTCGCCTTGGTATATCAAGTCATAAAGAAGTTGATGCACCCAGTCACATCTACCATTTTGGACACACCGCAGACCCTCTGTACATGGGAACTTGCGGATCGGCGTCTTCGACCTGCTCGTACTGGGGCTATGCATTTCAAAGCCAATGCCATACTGGCATGATGTGTACCTACGATACTGTTGGCGATCTCGGGTGGAGAGCAGGGGTTTGGACTCATGGAATTGACAAAGTGATTCGTGATGTGTTGAGGAAGTACGACCATCTCCCAGCATGTGTTGTTGACGACGAATGTGTCGATTGCTATGAGTGGAAATTCCACGAAGGTGACAATACTGCTACGTCGAGTATCTCTTCTACAACATCGAGGTCCCGGTCAAGGACTGCGACTTGTGAAAGTCCTGGCTGGTGGGGCTGTCGTGATTCAACAACCACCGTTCCTACGACCAGCCTATCTTCCACACTAACGACGACAAGCTGTCACACTCCCGGTTGGTTTGGGTGCAAAGATGAGGCATACACTAATGATATGAGCATCACCAACACCAGGTTAGTCTTGCAGCCCGCAGACCGCGTATCTTCCTCTCCCGCTGTCACGTCGTTCGTAGATCCATCTCGTACTTCACCTGTGAATGCAGCCGAGGTGGAATTGTAGATAGCCAGCAATTTCTGTATTCAATAGCTCTGGCGTGACAGCGGCAATTACTCTGTGACTCCAGCAATATATAAGTGATCGGTAACCCATCCCTCGTGTTAGAAAGAGTAGACGAGTCACGGGCGACGGCTGCGGGAAACGCGTTCACACTCGTGACTATCCCGATTTGGCAGGTTCTTCCGAGAGATAAGAACTTTTCCGTCGCAGTAGCAAATACCACGACAAAGAGTGGGGTTTTCGTCTACAACTTCCGCAGCCTGCTGGTGGTTAGTTGGCCTATAAATTAATTCTTTCTTCTCTCCAGTCTCTGCTGGCTGATCAATTACATCTTTCTTCTCTCCATTCTCAACATTGACTTTTAACTTCGGGACAGTTTTTGAATGCGGTTTTGTGCAATTTTCTATATCTGTCGAATAAAGCAAAATGGCATCACTATCCGTAGAACTCACTGCACCTAATGGGCGCACCTATACTCAACCGACAGGCCTGTTCATTAACAACGAATTTGTGGCAGCAAAATCCGGCCAGAAGATCACCTCGATCGACCCAGCGTAAGTGGAAACCACATGTTACACATCTTACTTGTTAACGCCTAGAAAGCACTGAGGCCGAAATTGTTTCCGTACATGCAGCCGGTGCCGAAGATGTTGATATTGCAGTCCAGGCAGCTCGTCGAGCTCTCAGGGACCCATCGTGGAAGAAAATGTCCCCAACAGATCGAGGAAACCTAATGATCAAGCTCTCCGATCTCATGGAACAAAACAAAGAATTGTTGGCCACCATTGATACTTGGGATAATGGTGAATAAATAACCCTCGTCCGCTACGGCCACGTATGCTAATTTTTTGGAGGCAAGCCTTACTCTGCCGCAATGGCAGATGACCTGCCAGAAGCGATCGGCACAATTCGCTTTTATGGTGGGTACGCGGATAAAGTCTACGGTCAAACAATTAGCACAACTCACGCAAAGTTTGCATATACTGTCCGTCAGCCTATTGGAGTTGTTGGCCAGATCATTCCCTGGAATTACCCATTGTCCATGGCTGCTTGGAAACTCGGTCCAGCTTTAGCATGCGGAAACACTGTTGTGATCAAAGCCGCTGAGCAAACCCCTCTCAGTATTCTGGTGCTCGGTACACTCATCAAAGACGCCGGGTTCCCTCCCGGAGTTGTGAATATCCTCAACGGATATGGAAAAGATGCTGGGAAAGCTATAGCAAGCCATCCAGATATCGACAAAGTGGCCTTTACCGGGTCGACGGGAACAGCACGTGAGATCATGAAAATGGCGGCGGTTAATCTCAAGAACATCACTCTAGAAACTGGCGGAAAATCACCACTAATTGTTTTCGACGATGCAGATTTGGAACAGGCTATCAAGTGGTCCCACTACGGTATCATGTCGAATCAAGGTCAAATCTGCACAGCAACATCAAGGATTTTGGTTCAGGAAACCATTTACGAGACCTTTGTGAAACAATTCAAGGATGCCATAACTTCTATCAGTAAAGTTGGAGATCCATTTGCTGAAGATACTTTCCAAGGACCGCAGGTTACCAAGGCACAATATGAGCGCATCTTGTCCTACGCTAAGATCGGCGTCGAAGAAGGTGCAACTCTGGCAGCTGGAGGAAAGCCCTTCAGTGGACCCGGTGGGAAAGGGTTCTTCGTTGAACCTACACTATTCACAGATGTCAAAAAAGAAATGGCCATTTATCGCGAGGAAGTCTTTGGACCTTTTGTAGTGATTGTGCCATTCAAAACCGAGGATGAGGCTATTGAGATGGCCAATGATAGTCAGTTTGGCCTGGGTGCTGCTGTATTTACAACAGACCTCGAAAGATCTCACAGGGCCGCTCGAGATATCGAGTCCGGTATGGTATGGGTCAATAGCAGTCAAGACTGTGACTTCCGAATTCCTTTCGGTGGCGTTAAGCAGAGTGGGATTGGACGAGAGCTTGGAGAAGCTGGCCTAGAGGCTTATTCTCAGATCAAGGCAGTACATATTAATATGGGCACCAAACTGTAGATTGTTTGCCGTCTCCTTGATACAATTCTGCGGCATCCGCTTTACGAATAACGTAGTGCGATGTTATTCAGAAGCTGTCACAGTCGATTCAGGATTCCCAGGGAAAGCTCCAACAGCGGTCAGGTGATATGGCACGTGAATATATGGGGTTTTGGAAGAGTGTTTTGAAAGGGCAATTATCATATGAGCAAACCACCCCGCGACCACAAAAGGCTGTCGGGGTGGCAGTAACGTGCGAGGATGCAGCTTACTGCCCTACGGATCGGTGGATAAGCCAAAAAAAAAAGACCAAATCAATTAGCACCGAGGTGATTACGCCTGAAACAATATATAACCTGCCTAAGCAAGTTCATATGGCATTGTGGTGACACTATAAATTTTACAGGCTCCCCCTCCCCCTCACCATTCCTTGTTCTTGACTTGAGTAGTCTTAAATGCACCATTTGGCTCGATGGAGCGAACAAGTAGCACAAATTAGAGAAAGTTTATTCTGACAACGAAGGTATCAAGAAATAGATGTGAGATTCAATAAAGGGTTCAAAAGATAGTACAACAATATATGATATTTTGAAAATGTTACGTGCATTCAACTACGTAGACGAGGTCAAGCAGCTCTCCCGGCGGCCGCTCGCTGTCACAGCTGTAGTCATCTAGAAACCCCCAAATGGCGTCGTGGCCGCGACGGCCCGAGGACACTTTGTAATACCAGTCGTTTACGAGCGTATCTCCTCTCCACCTCATCCGCTCTTGTACCGACTTCTGTAGATTACCGCAAGTTGACAAGAAAACACAGCGTTCGCGTTTCGACTGACCGGTTTGAACGAATCACTATACATAGAGATGATGGGCCGGAGGCTATAAAGTTAAGTCGGGCCATCCAATTCACTGAATCCTTCTCGGCAAAATAATGAGTGGAGGAATGTACATGTTGGTTGATCTATATACCTCTTATTTCAATAGCTGTAATGAACAGGTCAAAATGGTAAGGTAAAACATAGATGATTCTTCCAAGTGGATGTTGTGGGGGTCGTATAAATACCCCCATAGGGTATTGATTCGACCTCCTTACGATATATAATACTATACATGTAACTGTCTCCTTGCACACACATGCATATGCATGTGGTATATCGATATTCCAAATATATGCGTATGTAGGTGGTATTGTGATATACCCCTACATATGCGCCGTGTAAGGGGGGGGGGTCCGATCTCGTTTTAGCAGATTTATTCTCTGCTTATATGGAAAAGTATTTCCAGTGGATGCATATCTCGATGCCTTTCAACCATATAAAATCCGGCTTATTGCTGACTCTAGGGCCTCACCTAGATCATCTAGATCAAGCCCAGCTCGTTCTTGATAGCTGTCATGCTTGACTTATGACCAGTGTATCCTAGCATATGGTAACATCACGTGATTATAAACACACCTGGCCCACACCATCAAACGGTCATGGTGTTGTTGTGGTGTGGCCAGATCTTGGCGAAGTTTGAATAGCCACGAATGTAAACAATATTGACCGGCTTCCACACTAATGAAGCTGTGCAATCATTTCAAAAAGCCTTATGATACGCGACGAGGTATCAAATACCATCTTAGCAAATGCCAACGTCTCACAGATAAGTGCTTGCGTTGCGAAAAACAAATACGACAAGGCAGACTTCGAGACCACGAAAGGACCTGCAGCGGTAAGCCTGTAGAAACACCGAAAACCCTCGTACTCTTCCTTGATATCCATGATTTTGATTGGCGTCATCACTGTCCTTGGAAAATAGATGTCGTCGACCTTCGAAGTGCGAGTCCTTCAAGACTGTACCTTTGGGACAGGGCTCCGGTTCTTATCCCAATCTCGCCGAGTTTATTCAAGGAATAAGAAACTTTTGCTACTGTTCTTCAAGAAATCCAAAGACCTTCGAATTTCGAATTGTACGAAAAGGGCGACAAAGCCTGTTATGATACGCCTGATCTGAAGTTGCAAGCTGCGAGCACGGTCTTTTATCAGTCGTTGGTAAGGCCACCAGGGAAGCAGCATCAAGGAGTACAGTATGCCCTAAATATGTGGACCGAAAGAATCAGGATGGGCATCCCTACTCACCTAAAAACGTCACGATATATCCTCAATGATCAAACGTTAGTAGGACTTAACATTACTCCACGAGGAGCCTTTGTTGATCTTCACTTCGACTTAGGCCGTAATGCATTATCGAGATGTCTAGGTAGATCTGCCAAGGTCTGGCTCTTATTCCCACCATCGGGGCAGAATCTCGCATTATTTGCTAGCACTAGCGGTCTACTAGGTAGGCTCGCTCGCATTGGCTCAGACCTCGAAGGTGGGCTTATTGTTAAAACCTCTTCTTCAGAGGCACTTGACATTCCAGCAGGAACTGTAAGTCTGCTACTACTTTGCTCACAGACTCTGCTAACATAAGGAGCTGTACGCAGTATTTACAGTTGAGGGAGGCTTTCTTGGGGGAATTAATTTCTCTACTGCTGAGGATCTAGCTGTCATGGCTCGGTGCCTCTGTGCACAATTACCGTTTTGTAGACACGTCGAGGAACATTTCAAAGATGATTTTAGCATATATGTGACTGCATTGGTTGCAGCTCTAAACGAAGATGTGCCTCACAGGCTTCTTATCGGGATTAGTGAAGGTTGGAGACAGCTGCTCCTTAGGTCGTACAAATCCCTTAAATAGGGATATATCTTGTGTTGAGAAGATTTTGAAGCAGCTAGGTACCCAGAGCTGTCATTGTGGTAAAGAGCAGCATGGTATACATGAGATAGAACTCCATCATAAGTTATAGGTTCAACAAGCATTTTGTCTTGGTTTACAAGGGAAAATCGTCCTTTCATCTTCTACAAAGGATATGTGACTAGTGAGGGCATCACGAACTGCTTGCATAAGCATATCGTCTTACTGACTTGTAAAAGAGAACTTCTTCCGTGGTGCGGCGGTTTTGAATTCAAGTGTTGGCGTGCGACAATTGTGGATTAGTCAGCTATTGGGCGCAACTGTGACCAATGGAACGTTTACATAACAACCCGCTTGAATCGCATGGCCAACTCTTTAAGAATCTTTCCTTGCTAAGATCCGAACTATCTTTACACGACTCCGAAATATACCAATCAAGGTGTCTTTGGTTCGGTCAACCAGAGTGTTACGCCTCATCACCTCTTTCACTGGCCTAACTACCGAGCAGATATCTCATTGCTTGGCCTGCTAAAGCCGTTATGATGAAGATGATCTATCAAGATTTGTGATTCTGAGATTTTGGCATTTGCTAAGATGGTTTTGGTACCTTGTCGTGGGTCGTAGGTCTTTTTGCAGTGGTTGCACTCCCTTCTTTGAAAAGGTAGGGCGACGCTGTTTGGTTTGTGGCTGTTCGAATATGCCGAGATCTGGCCATACCTTCGTCGTTAGTATGCACCCGCGTTTGTCTTAATGCCCGCTCTAGAAGGAATAACTGGGACGGGTACCTTACCATACCTTCGTTGTTAAATCGTTGTTAATTCGTCGTTAACTCGTCGTTAGTGTGCACCCGCGTCTGTCTTAGTGCCCGCCCCAGAAGGAATAGCTGGGACGGGTACCTTGCCATACTCAGCACCTTGCCACCTTACTACCTTACTACCCGCCAACTCTTACCTTCTTTCAGCTTCAGGTCTAGAAGGAACATTCCCAATCTGGCTAGTCTTGAGCTGTTCCTTTCTTTTATCGAGCTTCCGACTATCGTCTTCTAGCAATGGGCAGTGGGCAATTCCCCCTCCCTTTCCGTCTCCTCGGAGAATTTAGCAAGATCTCTCCGCGGGCGAGAGGTTACGATTCGTGGGGCAAGACCATCGAATCCCGCTATATGTCAACTACTGGTGGTTTGAAAGACCTGGAAGTCTGCCTTTTCCCCCGTAGTTCCATTGTGAATGAGCTTACATCTCAGATTAGGATCGCGTGCTCGCTGTAATTCGGCTCGCCCTGCATACACCGCTCGCTTGGGCTGAATCTCTCGCCGTTAGCTCCCTGTCAATCGGAGAGGGGAAAGGTCTCGAAAAACGGTAGTGCCGTCTATTTTTCGCTTTTCTATACTTTTTGCATCTGGACCGATGGGCTGTTGTTCTCATGGAGGGAATTACATGTTAAATAGAGGCTCGAAGCTGCTCCTCATGCCTCATTCAATCCTCATCTCAACAATCATTCATTCATTCCTTCTTCAACTGTCTCTATCTCAGATTATCTTGCTTCAACTGTCTCTATCTCGGCTTCATCTTGTCAATTCATCTCGCCAACATGCGCTCCGTTCTCGTTGCTGCTGCCATGATGGCTGCCGTACGTGCATCTCCTATGCCTCAGGACATCGATTTTGATATGGTGATTGCGGCTCCCAACCCCGTGACTACCGGGGCTCCTATTGGAGTTACAGGCCAGGTTGTGACAATTGATCCTGCTGCTGCTCAATCTGCTATTAGCGCTGCTGTTTCTGAAGCTGCAACCGCCACAGATCTAGCCGTCAGTGATGGAGCTTTAAAAGTCAAGCGGACAGCATGCGCTGTTCAACCTACCGGCGCAACTGGGGCTCCAACATATACTCCCGACACCGCGTCTGCTTTTTTAGCCAATCCTAGTTTTGGCGCGATTGCCAGCGCTGCCCCTGTCCCTTTGGGCTATTCTCAGTCGTTCGTTAACTTGAATGCTTCAAACAAGTAAGTAAGCATTCAAAGTTATATAAATTCGTACTAACCACGAACTTAGTGCATATGGCTATATGGGATTCACTACATTGAGCACCTATAACTCTACTTTGTGTGCAGCCAAGTGCTCCAAAGTTAATGGGTGTATGGCCTTCAACCTATGTAAGTGATGTACAATTGTGCCGGTCTTTAGAAGCCGTAAGTTAACTTTTTGTCTTAGACTTCGAGCGTGATCCTAGCCTGGACCCTGGTGCTACATGCACGAATCCATCTAGCAACACTATGATCAAGTGTGTCTTTTGGGGTGGCCCTGTCACTTCCGCTAACGCTTTGAACTATGGCCAATACCGTTCGAGCTTTCAAGTGGTTATTGCCGGTTCTAACGGTTATATCAACAACAGTATAGCTACCATCCCTGGCTATACCGATGCTCAGTATCTTGGTAATGCTGCTATCAATGCTCCTTTTGATACTCAAGGGTTAGTTATTCAGTTAGGGTCTTGAGTGGGTTAAGCTAATAAACAATATAGTTGTGATACCTATATGGGTTCTACTATCTTCACTAGTGGCCCCTTCAACACTACTCTTTGTGCTCTATACTGTGATGCACAAACCGCCTACAATCTTCGTCACCCTCCTACCGATGGTAGCCCTGTCAAGACTTGCCAATTCTTCAACACCTACCTTATGTATGTCAACACCACAGCTAATATGCAAGGACAATACTGTGCCATCTACTCCGAGGCTTGGGCTCCAAGTTACGCTACCAATGCCGGTCAATACCGCGGTAACGACCATTATCTGATTGAGTCTTCTTACACCTACACGAACAAGACCAACGCTGGAAGCCCAGATAAGAAATGTGCTGTCGCCCAAGCTTCCGTTCAAATTTCTTACTCTTCGCTCCAGCCGTTTTGTACATCTTATCTCGGATACGTCACATCTATTGCTGCTGCTACTATTACCGAAGTGGCGACTGTTACTTCAACCGAAACTGATACTACCACCACTACAATAATCCAAAAGAGAGCTGCTTCCACCGTTTCTATACCTAACGTTCTGACTATCTACCCTTCTACTGTTCTCAGCTCTGCTTGCTCGCTTCAGGCCACCTTGCCAACACCGATTGTCACTGGAACAACGACCATCAGCACTACCACGACTGCTGTCACAACTACCTCCACAACAGAGATGACTAACTTGGCATTCCAAACTAAATAATAAGATTGTTGAGATCCCCTTTCAGCTACATCGGCATCAAAAAAGCTCCCTTCTCAAGATTGCTCGAAATCAAGGGGTGTATACTAGCTATGTTACCTTAGCTACCTACTAGATGTTCCGGATTCCATCACTTTCATCACCTCCGGTGACGACTAATATTTCTTAATTACAAAACGCTTAGACTATTTAGACTGTTTATAGACATTAATACATTAATTATTTTCTCCATGTATACTGCTGGTATGCGTGTTGGTATGCATTTACAACGGGCAGACATCGTAATGGCATCATAGGCTTCAATTACAAGGTATGCGGTGTTGTAGGTGGTTGTTGATTCTTTCTATGTACACGTATCGTAAATGGGGCTATATCCCATCAACGAATGTACCACGTGAGTAGATCACGTGCGAAGTACATGTCCTTGCAATCCAACAAATACCTTGACTTGCAAAGAAACAAGATGTGGAAGGACACAGGCAAATCGAAGGCAGGATAGAGGTGTTTGGGAGCATAATAACATTATATTGATCCGAGTCCTATAGGTCTCGTACGAAGGACACAAAAAGATAAGAAAAGAAAGAAATAAGCCGTTTTCCATGTCGTATCCCTTTTATATGCTTCCTGGGTCCGAAACCCCTCCGACTCGGCTCATACTCGCCTATGCATCTTGTCTTGGAGTCACGTGAAATTTGTCCTGCATAATCCAATGTAGGTACTAGGTAATCCAAGGTACTGGATTATCCAACCAGGCAGGTCAGGTTCTTACACCAGCATCAATAGGGGCTTTCCTTGTATTAGCTAAAGGATTCAACTCAATATTCGATTCAACTCAATATTCCGACGACGCTCATAGTCAATAGATAAAAGGTCCATGACCATAAGGTCATAGTCCTTGTTCCATTGTCGCTTGATGCTAACTGTAGCATCTCGTAATCGAGGAGTCAACTTATTCCACAGGGAGAAGAACCATTCAGATCGAGGGACTTCTCCTCTGATTACAGTGTCAATGAATCGCGCTTGGAATTCTGCGAAGGTTTCTTTTGATGACATCTGTAGGTCATGGAACTCGTTCCGAGCCTGGTCCGTTTCGTCACATACTAGGTAACAGGTTCCTAGTAGAGATATCATTTCCTCCGCATCCTGGAACGGATATGATTCGGAGGTGTAACGGGGTACTAGGTATTTTCGGGCTTTCCCTGCTGTGGTTCCCCATACCAAGGCCCTTCGGGCTCTGGACGTCGGATAATGATCAGCATTGACCTCGAGTCGATCTATAACGGAAACTCTCCACTCCTTGAAAGTTAGGGTAATACCATCATCGAGTGGGGTAATTTTTTCAGTAAGCTTGCTACTCCGTGGCCTGCCAATCAGGTTCGCAGGGGATTCGGAAGGAGTCTCTTCATCCCGCGCAGAAGGAATAAGCTCTGGTCTAGCCCTTTCGCGTACTAGAGGCGTTTCAGTTGAAGGTATGGGCGTAATCGTACCCCCATGTTCTGAGGCAGGTATTGGATGAACTGGCAACCTTTCTGCAAGTATAGCCATAATTTGATTGATGGTCTGGTTTAGTACCTGCTGGGTCTGAACCAGTTGAGATAATTGAGTTTCCAGTGACTGGACGATACCCCTGACAGCATCAGGGTCTCTAAAATCTCGCTCATCTCCTGCCTTGCTTTTTCCTTTATTCTTCCTGCTTCTGCTTCTCCTTTGTTGACCTGATGATACTGAAGGAGTTTGAGCAGGTTCTGGCGTAGAGTTTGATATAGGCGATCCTATAGTTGATGGTGTATCCATATTGAATAGGTATAATATCCGTTACGGATCCGACTCGGAACACTTTCGGGGTGGGTGTTTAAACGAATAGATAGGTCCTCTTGACTGTCTCTATCTCTTTCTTGACAAATTCCTCTGTCGACGAGGGGTTTCTTAAGAGTCTCTGAATATTCTCTTTGGCGTCAGGCACTGACGGCGTCTACTGGTTGCTCTATGCAGAATCAAACCCTGATTCACCAGTTGTCTGTGAGATCTCGGGAATCACAGCTATGTGAGTTCCAATGGTGAGGCGATATCGAATGTCCTCTGATACGGATTGGAATCTCGAAATGGGATATTATAGCAGGCCGTCCCGGCGGGAGTGATCTTTTTTTGTATAATGTGAAGACACAGGCAAATCAAAGGTAGGATAGAGGTGTTTGAGAGCACAATAACCTTATCTTGATCCGAGTTCTATAGGTCTCGTACGAAGGACACAAAAGAGGTAAGAAGAAACAGAAGAAAGAAACCCTTTCCCATGTCATGTCCCCTTTATATGCTTCCCGGGTCCGGAACCCCTCCGACTCTGGACAAATTCGCTTATGCTGGTCATGGGTCACGTGACATTGGTCAAATGTCCTGGATTATTCAATTGTTCAATCTGGGCAAGTCATGTTCTTACAGTAATTGCTTTTGCCTTCGGCAGAAGCGTACGGATCGGGAGGGATCCGGGTAAGTATATCGGTACAGCCATTAAGCCCCTAGATTATCGGGATGTGCCGACAATTATTGTATTCTGACAGAATGAATTGAACTACCTTGAACCATATATCACCAATTTACAGTAGGTAGTAGCGTAAATGGTGACAAGTGGTTCAAGGTAGTTCAATTCATTCTCTCGGGATACGACAATATAAAACAAAGACACAAGTAGTTAGGAGTCTCAACTGAATGATTCCCATTACTACATATGTCACACACTAAGTAGTAGAGTATAGCATTGAGTATTGTAAACTTGTATTTTGTATAGTGTGAGCACTGCTCATTAAATAGGGAGCTCGGTAGAGCGCCTGAGCTAATGAGAGTGGATCATGTCATTGTAAGGTACCTTCCAGTGAGTGATTGATCATGTGAGTCATTGTCATGTGATGTTGGTCGCTCTTGTGACACATCCCCGGAAGCGCACTATGCTTGAACAAGCACAGCTGGCCTCACCACGTGATCAACACACAATTACACGAGCAACCTCACCTTTTTTCGCCGATCTACAACAACATCCACATCCACACTATATCGCGACGAAAGTCGCAAGCTGCTCGCCGCCGTGCTCGCGCACGAGCGGGCAACTCTTCTGTAAGTTAGAAACATAAGTTGCAATGATCATTACTGATGTTTTGATGTAGTCGCTGCTGCCCCTGGCCCCTCCCGCTGTAAGTAACTTACGCGAGCTTGCCAATCACCTTTGGCTGGGCTAATCACATTCCTTCCCAGCTTCCTGCTCTCCCTCGCCGCCCGGCCCTGTCGTAAGTGTAGCCGATCGGCGAAAGTGGATTCTTGTACTGATTCTGGAATAGCTCCCTACGGCCTCTGAGCCGTCAACCGTAAGTTGTACGCTCTAACAAGCTTTTAACTCACCAGCTGATACTCGCAAATAGCCAACTCCTGCTCCTCGCCGCCGCCGCCGCCGCCGCTCGCCCTCCCCCCAATCTCCTCTCCCACGCCTTCGCCTGCGTCGAGCTCCGGCTCAAATTCGTCAATTCCGGCCCAGGTGCCACCAATGGCTCCGGCCACACCTGCTCGCCGCTCGGCTCCTCGGCCTGCTCAGGGAGCTGTTCGTGCCGTTTCCTGTCTGGGGTGCGTTCGGAGCGCCCTAGCAGGTAGATCGAACGGCACTTGCTATGATGCCGCTGGTGGTGGCCACCGCTGCTGGCGCTGTTCCTCCGGGCATCAGTGTCAAAAGCTCCCCCGGCGGCCGTAGCCCCAGCTCGGGCCCTTGTTGCGGCGCTCGTTGCGGGTAATGAGTCTCGTCAGAGACTCAATCACCTGCGCAGTGATGTACGTATTGCGCTTGAGTTGGGTGAGCAGGAAGAGAAGGAAGAAGAAGAGGAAGAAGGAGAAGAAGAAGCTCATCCTGCTGCTTCTCCCGCTCGCCCTCGCTCCGCCGCCGTTCGCCGGGAGCGTATCAAGGCCCTTTTGGGTCAATTAGTTGACCTCTTGGTTGTCTGAGGAGGATTGGGGTTTGCAACCCTGAAGTACGCAGCTTGAGATCGTATCTCTAGGCTTTGCAACCTGTAAGTGAGCTGCTTGGGAACGTTACCCTGCTTGGGAACGTTACCCATCTGTATTGGTGGAGAACTTGTGAGGGGTGGTAGGCTTTGCAACCTTTCAGTAGCAGCTTAGGAACGTTGCCTACTACTTACGAGCTTTGCAACTGTCAGGTGTCACAGGCAGAGTGACGTGCAAGCAATGGATAAGCAGGGTATACACAGGGTATACGCAGGTAGGTAGTAGTTATTATTCAAACTGATCTCTGAAGATCCTTAAACCAAGGGGGCTGAAGATATATATATGTTTCCCCGCCTGGCTCGCTAATGCCATGTGACCTCGCTTGGGCCCATGACAGCAACTCTTAAGTAGTAGCTTGGGAACGTTGCCTATTTGTATTAGCTGCTCTGATGAGTTGCTTGTGTTGAGAATAAAATTGTTCAAGTCCAGCCTGCTTTTCCAAACAAATGAAATCTAACAAATGAAATTGTGTGCTCAGTTGAGCTTATAAATAGAAGCTCATTCGAGCTTTTTAATTCTACCACGTGTAAGGACACAGGTTTGATCAAAGGCAGGATAGAGGTGTTTGGGAGCACAATAACCTTATATTGACTATATCCTATAGGTCTCGTACGAAGGACCCAAAAAGATAAGAAGAGAAGAGAAGAACGAAATCAATTTCCCTGACATGTCCTTCTCATATGCTTACTGGGTCCGAAACCCCTCCGACTCTGCTCATACTCGCTTATGCATAATGTCTTGGGTCACGTCCCATATGTCCAATGTCCTGGATTATCTCCAATTGTCTATTCTGAGCAGGTCAGGTTCTTAAACCACGAAGATCCTGTAGGGTCAGTAATGCACTAAACTTCTCAAACTTCTGACGAGTAAGGTTCTTAGTTAAACCATCTGCTAGCATGCTCTCTATAGGAAGGTAGATTACAAGAAATAATCCTTTCTTTTGTTCTTGGCGGAGCCATATGTTCTGTATATCTACATGCCTGAGCTTGGTAGATATACGTGCGTTCTCTCCTACGACGAGCCTGATCGTTTCCTGGTTAACACAGGAGATCGTCCATACTTCTACGAGGTTTAGTTGCATATTGTAGTCAGATACAAACAACCCTAACCCTAACCCTAACCCTAACTGCCACAGGAGCGGGAAGACCACCTCGGGGCTCTTGTGTCAAGGAACTGGGCACAGAAGAACAAGAGACCACTTTTGCTACAGCTTGTTGTAAGATAGCTTCTCCCCGTTCTAACCAGATCAGACAAAACCTATACCACCAGCCTCCGTTTACGACGGCGGTGCTAGCAGTACAAAGCAGGTTGCCGTAGCAACAGCGCTAGCAGAGATATAGCACCCTTGCTGTTTGGGGTAGGACCTACACCGCAACGATCAGCACGAAATTCCGGGTTGGGACCCCCCCCCCCCCCTCGGGTGACCCCCCCCCCCTCCCACAAACCTCTCCTTTCTTTTTTTTTCACCAACACCCTTTTTGGCGTGAAAATCGACCTTGGATTTGTATGGGCCGGTCGCGCCTTTGTCGAAATTGCACACAAAAGACTTTGTCGGAAAATCAATTTCCGACAAAGTCAATTGCCACCGGACACTTTACCGATATGGGGTCGGTGGGTATATGAGGGGGGCGAGCAGAGCCCGGCGGCGGCCGCAGCAAAGATTTTGCATAGGCTGTTTCCGGGCAGTGAAGCCCGATCCCCTGCCTGCGGGCATCCCTAGCAGCCTGCAAAGGCCTATAGAGATGCCTGAAGTGGCTGTCGTAGGTGACTGATGGGGTTGAGAGACCCTTGAGGGAGCCTGTGGCGGCTGCGGGTGGTGCGGTGTGTAGCTTTAACTAGCCGCCGCGGTCCTCCTACGTTCCTTAGTTGCGTGACCCCTACCCTATCGCTGATCGACTGCGTGGCTTCGTATGTGAGCCCCCAACATCAGTGCAGGTAGGGGTACCCTACCCAAGGCAGCCCCGAGCAATCGGGGTTGTGGCGGGTGCCCGACGTCCTGTCAGCCTCGCTGGCAGGCTCTGTTGGCGTCTGTGGATTGCTGGCCGATGGCCAATCCTCTCTACAAG
>JALRME010000059.1:0-30695 GCA_026120035.1 Coleophoma eucalyptorum
TAACCCTAACCCTAACCCTAACCCTAACCCTAACCCTAACCCTAACCCTAACCCTAACCCTAACCCTAACCCTAACCCTAACCCTAACCCTAACCCTAGGCTGAAGATATATAGATGTTTCCCCGCCTAGCTCGCTAATACCATATGACCTCGCTTGGGCCTATGACACTCACCCGTGGTATCCTACTTGAAGAGCTAGTACTATACTAGGGATATATACTCAAAAGCTAAGATTAGCTAGAGTCCTAGCCGATAGAGGAAATTCCTATTAATAGTATAATAGGCCTAGGCCACTCTTTGTCTATATCCTACTTATCGTACGAGTATATAATCCTTTACTCGAGCGTCGACCTCTTCCTTATCCTCGTCCTTGTTCTCGTCCGATCCTTCTCCTTAGCTATCCGATCCTTTGTCCTTTTCCTATAGCTTCCTATAGTATATAAGGTGCTATATAGAGATTCTAATAGCTATATGCCTCTAGCTAGCCATAGTTAGACGAACCCTAAGGTACTTAGTAGTAACTTTAGTAAGCTCTCGACTTAGCTGCTCATCGGTCTATAGCTCTTTGTGATCGGCAAATAAGAACTTACTCTCTCTTTGGTTAAGGACTCGAGCAAAGGGTTGGACGAAAACCATATATTAGGCTAAGATCTAGCTAACCTAGCTCGACAAACTTCGTACGATATACTCTAAGTTCCCTCGACGCTTTCGGGCTTTATCGTATATCGTTAAGAAGTATAGGCGTCTATTAATTATATAGATATTCCGAGTAGAGTAGATATTATTACTTACCTTTACGGACCCTAGCTTTAGACCTCGGGCTGGCTGGCCTCCCGTGATATAGAGAAGAACCATAAGCTTACGTAAGAAGTAGCTTTCTTAGGTTAGATAATAATACTTTTTTGCCTTAATCTATTACGCCTTTTCGTACGAAAGATCTATTATTTGATCGTAGTCTTTCTAGGCTAGCTTTAGTAGATAGGAGTAGTCTACTCTAAGATTAGAACTATTCTTGGTATTACTAATAAAGCTATAGTCGGACTATCGGAATTCACTACTCTATACTATACTATTAACGACTTAGTTAAGCTAGACGATAGGTAGCTCTAAGCCAAATCTAAGTCTCTAAAGCTACTCTTAGCATTCCTTTATAAGAGTTATACCTATCGTATGGATCTTGTCTAATAGTACGGGTATCCCTCTAAAGTAAATAGTCTAAAAATCAATCGACTAATGGATATTAGATGGATTTTTATATATAGAATTATACTTCTTTCCTATAGTAAGCTGGCTTAGAATACTTAACGTAGGACTAAAAGAACCCTTATAGAGATATCTAATATGGATCTTAGAGATTCGTATCGGGATTAAAGGGATATCTATCTTACCTTTGAGTCCTAGTTTGGTCTATACCCGAGCTAGGACGGCGATCTTAAGAAGGATACTCTAGGCTATCCATAAGATCCTAGTAAGGATTAAGGTATAGTAGAATAAGCCCTAGAATGCCTTGGTATAAGGATTAATTCCTTGGATAGCTAGATAGTATATCAAAGGGGATTCATATAAAGAGATCTAGCTACAATCTTACATAAGGACCAACTAATATAAATTTATAACTTCGGTAGTAAGCTCTAGGTCCTAGTCTACCTCCTTATCGTACGAATCATATATAGGCTAAACGTCTAGGAGGTCTAAGATCTTCTAAGTAGATTCCTATTGCTCGAGAGTTAGCTTTACGCTAGTCTCGGTCTTACTATCTAGCTCAAAAGGGGTCGTACGGATGATATAGTAGAGGAACTACTCCTAAAGGATACTATACCGAGCGAGAGTCTTAGAATTCTAAGGGAGCTCAAACGGTCGCTAGCTAGGTAAGTCGATTTTAGGAGACCCCTACTACTTCAAAGTGTCCTTATGGTCTATAGCCTCTAGGGTATCCAAGCATCGGTCGAAAATACGCTTCTACACCCGTACGACCCGGTACAAGCCTACTTCTAGGGGGTTAGGGAGTCGGATGTAGGTGGATGTCTAGAGTAGGTCGTACTAGGACTTGTCTAAGACCTAGTGCTACTTAGTGTATCGTAACTAAGGGTCTAACTTAACTATAGCTAGCTAGGAGAGTAGAGTTAGCCTACGCTACTAGACCTAGGCTTTCCACTACTGGATTTCCTACTCAATCTTTTCGTACGAAGCTAAAATAGATAGATTAGTATTAATTTAAGCTACCCGGCGGGGAAAATCAAACCTAGTAACCTCTAGGCTTGACTATCTATAATATAACTAGGCTAGGCAGTAGTGGTAGTAGTAGTAGTAGCATTTTTATCTACTACCTAATATCGCTCCTTACTATTCTTAAACCATAATTGTATTCGTACGGAAGTAAAGCTTTCTTGGTCCTTTACTCTCTACTGGCTATAGACCTTATTTATATGCTTTCGAATATTAGACCGATCCTAGGTTTTAAAGGGGTATTAGCGACACTAGAATCCGTCTACTACTACGATAATTAGCTAGGGAAAGGACCTATTTGCTGGTAATTTGACTGTAGTATAGTCGTACGAGCTTAGGAATAACTAGATATAGTGATTAACCTATTTGCGTAGTTCAATTGGGATATAGTACTTGCGACCTAAGTGGTTAGAAATTACGATGGGATTAACTATATACTAGTATTGATCACCCAAACAGATAAGTACTTGAAAATCTATATTTAAGTAGACCAAATGGCTTCAAACTTGGGGAATTACTTGAGCTAGATCTTTTGATTGATTTACTATCTTTGTTCGTACGAAATAGAGAGAGATTAAACAAATAAAATATTAACCCTAAGTTAACCCTAACTCTCGGTTGCTAACGACCGGGTTTTTTTGCCAAGCTTACGTACTTACAATTTTTGTATGTAAAATTTTCTCGGTTGATAAACAACCGGGGGATAATAACGTTAGGAACTAATAGTATCTTAAAAAGAACAAATTGATTTTAGTATATATATATATCGAATTATACGGGTATTATCTCTAGAGGAATAAATTGATTTTAGTATATATATAAATATCAAAATAACGTCGAAATATATTTGATTTCGATATATACAAACGCCAAAATAGTTAGTTGTTATACTGATATATCACGTAATATTAAAATCAAATTTATTAATTATAAAAGATTCAGTAAAGTTATAAACTTTATATTTTAGAATCTAGATTATAAAGATATTAGTAACTCTATCAGTAAGAGAAAGTTTTAAAAAATTATAATATACTCTAACCCTAAGGCGAATCATACCTATAGAATCACTTTGACGCTGTGCCAGGGATACTTTGTACCGGCCTAGGAGAAAGCTGGGAAGAGGCAAGTCAATGCTAAGACTAGGATTAAGTTGCTGATAACGTCCAAATGCTAGAACTTCTCTTTGAAAGTTAAGCCGGCCACTTCGATGGCTTTAGCGCCTCGGAGTAACAGAGGATCGTTAGCAACAGCGTGGCTCCAGTAATAGGTAGGCAGGCTAATGTAGAACCCCCCCCCCCTCTCGCCCACCCAGCAGCCGTTACGGCGCTGGACACCTGCTGCGCGCCAAAGGAGCCTGTGGACATCTCGTGCTAGAAAATCAGCATCCCATAAATCCAGATCGTGGTTTAGGCAATAAACTTTCTCTTCACTACTTAAGATGTTCACCCTCAAACTAGGTCTGTTGAGAAGGATTCCAAATCTCGCTTTTTTGAGAATGTAGGAAGGACTTTAGCTGACAGTCAGCCTAGCCCCACTCGACACAGCCTCAATCGAGATTAAATATAAAATGATTCTTTTCCACTCGATTTTTCTCTCTTATTCTAATTGTTCTATGCTCCAAAGCGGTTCTTACACCATATATTATCATCTGACATCCAGATTTGAATGCTTTGAATCTCCCTTATGAGCTGCCATTGATAGGAATAATCTTCAACGATCAACTTTACAAAAAAGCCGCCACCGTCAGAATTACGATACCAGCCCATGGCCTTTTAAGAGTCGTTTTCGTCGATCAAGATATCCACGGATAAGCGCCGGCTTAGCAACGAAGCAAGAGCTAAAAGAACCTAAAAGACTACGTGGCCACGGATAGCAGATTCTCCAGAAACACTTATCGTTGAGGATCATGGCCGACTCAGGAAAACACAAGTCTTACAATGGTACCTCAAAGCATCCAGTAAAGTCCTATGAGTATAAGGAACTAGCACAGCACAAGCCCGAAATTAGGGTTGTCACAATTCACCCAGGCGTTTTCGAAGACGATATCATTCTCTCTCTCCAAACAACATTGTTGCCCGTATGTCTTTTTTCCTCGGTCACCGCTAAAGCCCCTTCTTGTTATATCTTTAAATTTTGTAGGTTTTGATACTAATGATATCCAGCCTGAGAAAATTTCTTCTGATTGCTCCGCTGAGATATCCGAGGAACATGCCTTTGAAAGTGTATCTACATTGCCCTACGAGGCCCTTTCCTATGCTTGGGGCTCAGCCGAGAACCCCGAGCGGGTCTACCTCTTGGATTCTAACGCACTGCAAAATTACCCATCATGCTACACCCTTGACGTGACCTCAAATCTGGAAGCCGCATTGCGATATCTACGACTCGAGGACAGGCCGAGGCTGATATGGGTTGATGCTGTATGCATCAATCAACAAGACCTCGACGAAAGAGGTCGCCAAGTCGGACTGATGGGAAGGATCTATAGCTTAGCTAAGGTAGTCGTTGCCTGGCTGGGTCCTACCAACGAAGAAAGCAACCGCGCCCTCGATATACTACTGAACCTGGGGAATAGTGTAGTTGCGGATTGGGATAACCACACGTTACAGCCTGTAGCGACCGACACTAGACTGGCAGATGTAAACCGGTTTCTTCCATTCAGGGAAGAAGACTTTCAGTGCATAACTAGCCTGTACGCACGACCCTGGTTCAAGAGAACGTGGATACGACAGGAGATTGCTCTCGCTTCAGCTGCAGTGGTTAAGTGTGGCCGGAAAGAGGTTCCATGGCAGTGCTTTTCCAACGGGGTAGCGGCCATGCGCCTGAAGCCGTACCATCCGGCAGCCGTGACTGGAGACCTCAGATGGAGATTCGGGAAACTCCGGAATTTGCTGTATGAGCTCTGTAGCACGGCCCCAGGCGTGTTGGCTTACGAGTACCTACGTTTCTCGCTGAGGGATTCGTTATGCACGGATCCTAGGGACCGCATTTACAGCATGCAGAACCTCCTACGAGATGAGGATCGGGATTTGCAAATTCAGGCCGACTACAAAGTCCCGACTGGTCAGATGTATACAGAGCTTGCCCGTCGCATTGCCATGCAGCATCGACGACTTCGGTTCCTAGAGTCGTGCGAGCTTTCGAGCCGGACGCTCAACGTGCCTAGTTGGGTACCAGACTGGTCGACCCGCTCGAACACTTCGAGTTTTGTGCCTTCCACCTGGAGCGCTTGCGCTTGTTTGACTTCCAGATGTGAGCTTCGACACAAGCAGGGCGACTGTCTCCGGGTAGATGGGATTAAAGTGTCATCCGTGACCAGAATACAGCGCCTCGATGTCACAGAATACATATTCGATGAGGACGCTATTATCGGGATTATATGGAAGACTTTGCCTGATTTGGCGTATATGGATAGTGCTTACGGGCCATCAGGTAGGTAGTGAAAACCCTCGTCTTTGGTAAAATTCAATTCGCAATATATGGGGATACATGCATATTCGCGATAAACTTGAGACAGGAAAAAGGACAATACTCATAACTTGTATTCCAAATCAAGTGCCCTATTAATTATTGACTTAATTAGGCGACGGATGCACACTGCTGCAGGCTTACTGGCGAACCTTTCTCATGGACTATTTTGAAGATTCTGAACTGGCTCCGGGGGATAATATGGGCAGCTTTGACGAGGCTAACGGTTTCATGCAGCTCATCCTCGCTGCAAGAGAAGATCCGGAATTTATGTCACTGGCGAGAGCTATACCAGGCGAGGTGGAACAGCGTAATATTCGGCACCTCTTAATAATATGCTACAGTAGATTTATAGGACGAGACTTCTTTTGGACGGAAGACGGGCATATCGGCCTCGCGCCACAAGGAACAAAACCAGGGGACCTCGTCGCAGTTATCTTGGGCTGTGACGTGCCTGTTATTCTTCGCCCAGCCTTCTTAGGTATGTCAGGTTCTAAATAAGGCGTGCGCTTACAAAGGCATCCCTTAAATATGTGCTCACTGTCTACAAGCTAAAAATTCGTCTACCTTTAGCCCCCACAAACAGTTCTGCTGGTCAATTCGAGATCGTCGGCGCATGCTACGTCTGTGGTCTCATGTCAGGCGAAGCTGTGTATGGGAGAAGGCTGCCTGACAGCTACAAGCCAGCTTTTGACCTCGACTCCACTGCCGCTCTATACGATACGAGCACTGGGACACGCAAGAACCCAGCACAGGTCTTGGAGGATATAGGCATCAAAGTTCAACGGTATGAGGAGCAACCACAACAAGTCTTGGAGGTCGCTCCGGAAGCTTTAAAAGCTGTTAATGTGAAGTTAGAAAAGTTTGACCTAGTTTAAATACATTTTATCCTCCTATTGCTTTGGACTAGACTGTCTTGCTAAGTAAGCCAATGGTCTTCATAGTACCTCTCTTTACCCACGAAGTCATGAGAGTTGTGTAACGGTCGAAGTATTAACCTCGTTAGAAGTGTTTGACCAAACAGCTGGTGTTGTGTTTCTGGATTCGCCGCTACGAGGAACCAGGGCTGCAACCTTCGCGAGCTGGAAAAACTTCATTTTTGGAATTCTGGACCCGGAGAAGATATCATCGAATACACTTCTTGACGAGCTAGAGATTAACTCTAACGTTAGTATCCCCCGGTTGTTTGTCAACCGAGAAATTTTTACATACAAAAATTGTAAGTACGTAAGCTTGGCAAAAAAACCCGGTCGTTAGCAACCGAGAGTTAGAGTTAATATTTCATTTCTTTAATCTCTATATGTAGAAAACTTGGTACCCTCTAAAGGTACCAAGTAAATTTGTATGAGAGGGTACCAAGTTGTAACGGTCGAAGTATTAGCTTCGTTAGAAGTTCGTACTTAGAGGGTTGGGGTTGTGTCATGGGCCCAAGCGAGGTCACATGGCATTAGCGAGCCAGGCGGGGAAACATATATATATCTTCAGCCCCCTTGGTTTAAGGATCTTCAGAGATCAGTTTGAATAATAATTACTACCTACCTGCGTATACCCTGCGTATACCCTGCTTATCCATTGCTTGCACGTCACTCTGCCTGTGACACCTGACAGCAGGATAGAGGTGTTTGGGAGCACAATAACCTTATATTGACTATATCCTATAGGTCTCGTACGAAGGACACAAAAAAGATAAGAAGAGAAGAGGAGAAAGAAACCAATTTCCATGACATGTCCCTCTTATATGCTTACTGGGTCCGAAACCCCTCCGACTCTGCTCATACTCGCTTACGCATACTGTCTTGGGTCACATGACATATATATGGATTCCCAATTGTCTATTCTGAGCAGGTCAGGTTCTTACATAAAGTAGCTCTTATAGGTATTTATTGCGTCTCCTATCTTAGCTGTCTATCGTCTTATTCGTATCGTGTAATATTTTCGGACGTACCGGAACCAGAGGACTTTTGTACTACTGCTACGAACCATATTATATTATAACTATTCCCTATATAGGTCACCAATTTATATGGTAGGGAAAGTCCCATTAGAGCATATAGAGTTGTAGGACGTGGAATAAAGAGTAGTTCAGTAGTAGCACTATATTTCGTAGTTATCGTCAAGTTTTGGGTTGGTTAAAAAGGTATATAAAATTGTTGTTTTTCTACAGTACAGCCTAGCTGTATTTATATATACAAGATCCTCGTGACAGAATAGAGTTGAAATCAGGTGACAGCAAGTTACCCCGTCACAATAGTCGCCTCAAAAAGCCTCAGATCAGCAAGATCAAGGCTCTACAGACATCATCTATACCTGGAATTTTCCAGCCGTCCTCTGAGATCGTCTGAGTAAGGCAATAGTTATTTGATCCGGTCGTCCGGTTGATATAGCGGTCATAAGCGGCTGTACCTTTAAACAACCTCAGTGTTCAAACTCCCACCACCTCTTTCTTACTTGTTCTTAGACTTATTGTTGATGCTACTTCACACCTACTCAACTTAAAAGTTTGTTGTGACAGGAACGACTGATGCTTCTTGACGGTACTCCTACCTACATAGGTCCCTTAGGATAGGAGATAGATATATTTACCCCACTTATTATCTCTTCGAAGATAAGAGAGATAAGGTACATTTGGATCATTACACTTTGACTACCTTCCGTCATATTTTATCCGTATTGAACGTTGTAATTCAATTTTGTTTACTGTCCCTGTCATAACTTTCCCCCATTGGTTAAACCTTGCATCCTATGTCTAGGTTGATCTCAGACCGATCTCGTACGAGAACTCTCACAGGATGCTTTACATGTAGAAATCGGAAGCTGCGATGTGACGAGACACGGCCAGCTTGCAATCGGTGTTCTGCTTTAGGGCTATCATGCCAAGGATATGGCAATAAGTTCTCGTGGCTATCATACAATGAAAGTGTGAAACATAGTAAATCATCTCTTTCTGCCAAGAAACAAAAAGCGCACAATCAAAGTACAATGTCACGTCGGCCGCTCTTTACCGGTATGTTCTTGTCCAATTAGTCTTGGGGACCTTGCTAAGTATTTCCCTTATGTCACTGACACATGATAGATGCTGAAATGGTAGCCATGACGACTGCAACTCAAAGTAGCTTGAGTACTGCTAGCAAAGACGTGAATATCGACGAAGCTATCAATAGAATCGATTCGTGGTCAGAGCTGGTTGAAACATCACGACAAACCAAAATCATTGGCCCTTATAGCGTATTTTATTTGAATACTGGTGCAGAGGCTAATTATATGCCAAATTTAAGCTCGGGCGATATATACGGCGAGGTAGACATTGGAACATCTTTTGGCTGTCACAATACCAATTTCATCGAACGCCAATATAACGAAGACTCAGGCCATATATCATCAAGCTTCTCAAGTTGCTCAAACATTTTGGAAACCTCTCTTCTCGGTCCTGGAAATACAAACAAGCCAAGAGATGATGTAATGCCCTGGGTGGATACAACTGGCAATGGCTTGTCTTGCGAAACGATCAGTGCTGACCAGAGCTTGTCCGAATTATCTTTTACCTTTGGTACCTTTCACTCAATCACAGCTGATTCAAATTCTGTTCTGATGCCCCAGTATACGGAGGATGTCTTGTCCATCGGACCAACTCTAGATTACACCTCTGTAAGAGACTTGGAGGTTACCCAAACTTTTGCGAGAACATGGTCCAGAACTCAAACAAAGACAGCATATTCAGCTCAAGGATATCAAGCTTTGCTTTTGAATAATAGTAAGTCTTGAGAAGGCGCTGCTTTGTTGACATCTGGCAACCGCAACCCCGGACCGCTAATCATATATAATAGTGATTCCAAGGTCTATTTCGAATAGTAAAAACCTATCGGTCATTCCTTTCGAGGCTCGTTTCCTTCTGGAATACTACTCAACTGAAGTTGTTGATTTTATGTGTCATCTTCCAAACTCAAACTCTCCATGGCGGACCATTCATCTACCATGCGCAATGAGAACAATGGCAGATCTAGTGGTTTTCGGCAAGGCCAACCACGCACGGATGGCATTGTTCTATGCATTGCTTGCAGTATCTTGTAATCATCTTGGCTCCAAAATCATGTGGTCAGATTCTACTGGAGAATCGCTTGAAAGCAGGCATGTTGAGGTAGATGGTAGTAGTTCAAGTCCACTAGGATATTGGTTAAGCAAAGGATCTTTGTTTCGAGACAAATCAGTGGCTTACATTCAGTCTTGTCTTCAAATGCAAAAGGATGGCAGTGTCCAAGAAAGTTATAAGGAATTGCTTATGAGTTTGTTAAGTATGGTCACAATTAGCGTAAGTCGCAGGTCCAGAACTATACGATTTTCAACGGAATAGCTTGTTGATGATTAGAATAGGTTACAAGTGGTGAAATGTACAGTGTACATGGGTATTTGCAGCAGGCAAAGAGCCTCATCGATAAAATGACGACGCAAAAAGTTACAACACCATCATCAGAGTCTTGGAAGATTGTGGCTTTACATCAGATTTATCTCTATCTTCAAACGATAGAGAGTAGCACGCATATCTCAAGAGCAGGAAGGTACCGTACAACATTTAACGCTGATCCACCAATGTCTAGTAGAGTATATGAAACTCCAAGCTATGGCCCCTCTAGCCTTTCTCATTCTGGACCAGTCACGATATCCACATCATCGGACCTATATAACCTTGCCCAAGACGGGGACGAGTATATGCTTTTCAACAAGATTTACGGAGTGCCTCGCTCGCTTTTGATACTGATATCACAGGCATCGGATATTGCAAAAGAGCTCGAAAGACACCCTCACAGTACCGAAACAAAAGACTTTCAGGACAGGTGCCAACTGATCGACGATCAAATATGTGAATGGAAGCAATCGGAGAATGAAATCATCCCTCTTGAAACAAATCTCGATCCTCAGATAGGCTCTCACCTGGTCAGTGCCATGCACGATGCTCTTATCGTTATGTTCTTTCGCCGCGTTCGCAGAGTTAATCGCAATATCCTGCAGCACTACGTTCAAAGTGCAGCTGATCATATGAATCGGCAAGAGGAAATCAAAATAAATGCCGGAATCAATGCTCCAGCCTTGATCTGGCCATGGTTTATGGTGGCTTCCGAGGCAATTCACGAGAAAACTAGACACGCCCTTCGTCAATGGGCTAGTTTTGCCAGACGGTATGGCGGAAGAAATCTGGACACCGCGATACAAGTTGTCAATGAAGTCTGGAGAAGACTCGACGGAAAATTATCTGGTGACACATGGGCAGATGTCGTAGAGGAATGGGACATAAATCTGGTACTGACATGATTAATGATAAGCTAAGATTTCTATTCCATTACCTCTTTATGGATTGTAATATAAAGGCTTCACTATATTTTGGGAATAAGCTTGGGAGCGACCATGGCAGTTTGATCATTTTTTCCCACCAAGCCATCCATATCTTTCAGGTCTCTCGTCTTTCCATCGCCTCCCCATCTTTCCGTACGACCACTCTTGTCAGGTCTCCATCTCCAAGCATCTCTAACCAAATCATCCAGATCCTTTCCTTCTACTAAATCACCAATATATTTACCAATAACGGGCAGCATCTTGAATGCATTTCCGGAATCACCACTCGCGATAATCAAGTACTGGTGCTCTGGGTGTCTATCAATGAGCCAATTACGATCCATGGTATCGGCACACCAGCAGATCTTTTCCTGAACGAATGGTCTATCCTTGAACTGTGGAATAGTTCGAGCTAATAGCTCGCGCATTGCCACTTTTGATTGGGTGGGAATAGTATCATTGGCATAAGAAGTATGCGATAGTGGCCGGCTGGTTTCCCGGCCGTCTGGGAGGGAAACGATATTCGTGAACCCAGGAAATTCGTCCAATATCTTGAGATGGCCATTGTCATCAGGTTCAAAGAAGAAGCCTAATTAGAGAAGTAACATTAGTTCTCATGCGTCGCTTCGGATAGGAGAACGTACCTTCTTCCAGATTCATGACTACTGGTAAATCCTTGAATTCCTTTCTTTCTTCGGCCGTAAGCTGTATATGTGCCAAAGTCCAACATTTGGCTTCGAGTTGGCCCTTTGTATCAAGTAGAGAATCAGTGTAAGCCCCAGTACACAGAACCACTCGGTCAGCGGTCCATGTCGTTCCATCTTCTGCTACGATGCCAATTGCCCTCTGTTGGCTGTCTAGCAAAATATGATGCATGGTAGCTGATGGCCCGGACATGAATTTAACACCCATTTTCCGCGCTTCATCTCCCATAATCTTCATTGCGTTCTTAGCATGTGCCCAGCCGGCTCTTTTGTGAAAGAAACCGCGCCAGCCAGACAACTGACCGAGACGAAGTTGAGGTACTAAAGCATGAAAGTCTTCCTTTGTCTCTAACCACTTCACGTTCTCTGATTCTCCACAATTCACCCAGCTTTGATATGCGCTCTCACAATATTGTGTCGGCTCCTCCGTTGTCCCAGATGTGATCAGCCCTACTTCATGGAAGACAGATGCAAAGAGCGGCTGCTGCCATCCAGCCAAAGCTTCACGACTGGTACGTGCTGTGAGTGGTGTATCATTTCGCATGCCAATTATTTTGTTGATGTCGTAGCCGGCTGAATCAAGAGATGGATAGGCAAAGCGGTCAAGACATTGGATACTTTTATATCCACGGCAAGCAAGATGATACGCAGTACTGAGGCCAAAGGTGCCATTTCCTACAATCAGGATTGAAGCATGCTTGGGAAGATCTCCAGACATGCCTTTCACAGAAGAGGTAGGCTAATACGCTGTGGATGGATGAAACGCGCAAGAAGGTTGATCATTCAGTAGAGATAGCTAAAGAAGCATATAAGGGGGAATATATGCAGAAATGAATTGCAAATGTAAGAAGAGCTTTGTTTTGGAAGGCATGAGACAAACAGATAACTAGAATAGTTCTCCTAACCCTATAGGCGTCTTATGGTACCCATCATACCTTCTTAGGAGGATCAGACTGTCGTGACTGAATATAAAATTACTGGGGCCAAAGACAAAAATGGAGACTGAGATACTGGGAACATACATGATGAATAGATGCTGCGCAACCACAGTCGGTGGACGACCTTCGGCTTCTCGTCGTAGGCCACTCTTATCTGTCGAGTACTAACTTATTACAGTCTAGTTTCTCAACTTCGTCGGGATAACTTTCCTTTGCTCGCAATCAGCAATCAAAGGTGGGATGTTCGTTCAGCCGTGGCGATATCCATCTATGTGTTTTTAATCCAGCCCTAACCCTGGGTGTGCTCCACGAATAAAAATGGCCTTTGGATAATGCGTCGACGCATCGACTGGTCTCGTTTTAAATGCCGACGTTGAAATTGGCATTATTGGGGCGCTTCTGTTGGAAAGTTATCCCGTTGGGTTGCATCTCAATAAGTGTTCATGTTCAATTTCGCGGAAGAACATCGCTAAACTTGAAGATAAGCACATTTTAAGTAGGATAAGATACAGACTACCAACCTCAAGACGATTGACACGACCAGACTCTTTTTCGGCATTGCTGTCATCAAACTTGTGCATAACTTCTCACGTTTGAAACAGTCTCATTCTACCACCCACTTAAAAAGACAACACACAATACTTCCGGGTGCAAGACCTGGGACCTGGACGTTAGATGTCTCGTATGCTAAATATTTGTGTCATTGGGTGTGGTGGCGTTGGGACAATTACGTCTCTTGTCCTAGAGAAATCTCAGATAGCCAGAGTCACTGCGGTGCTGCGTTCCAAGTATGATGCTATTAGGGAGAAAGGGTTCGATATTGATTCCGTGGACCATGGAATACTGAAAGGATGGAGACCATCAAAGGGTATATTGGTCTCAACTTCCCAAGTCACATAATTCTCATTGCTGATTTTGTTGGTGTCGAAGTCGCTTCTTCTGTCGCAGATGCAGCCGTCGATGGAACAGTGTATGACTTCGTTGTTGTAACGTTGAAGGCTCTGCCAGATGTCTACAATGTAGCAGAAATCATTCGCCCCGTTGTCACGGTATCAGCTGATCACACAACGAGCATAGTCCTTATACAGAATGGATTGGATATCGAGATCCCGATCACAGCCGCTTTCCCCAAGTGCGCCATCATGTCGGGCGTAAGCATGATTGGCTCTCGCATGACCGGTGACAACAATATATATCATGAAGACCCCGACGAGATCAAGATTGGTCCATACTATCATTCCGGCATAGACCGAAAATATCAGCTCGAGAAATCACAATTGTTTGTAGAAGTCTATAAAGCCGGCAAGCCTGCAAGTTGTACTTTGGTGGAAGACATCGTTCGTGCGAGATGGAGGAAGTTGCTCTGGAACGGGACTTTTAATACCCTCTGTACCTTGACACGCCTTGACGTAGGGCAATTACAGAGGAGTGGTGGCGACAAGACGCTTATCATTCCCGCGATGAGAGAGATGGCCGCGGTAGCTGCAGCAGCAGGGTTTACACTCCCTGAATATTTGATACAAGAAATGATGTACGGAACGTCTTTTGACAGCCCCTTCCGGCCAAGTATGCTGGTAGATTTGGAAAAGGGGAATCCTTTAGAACTTGAAGTCATTCTAGGGGCACCATTGAAGTACGCAAGAGAGTTGGAAATTCCAACGCCAGTGTTGAGCACGGTATACCAGTTGTTGAAGGTGGTGCAGTGGCAGATGCTAGTGAACAAGAAATAACTCTCCTTTCTTTATTCTTGTTTCTAACACAATACTATATAATCTATCTACCGAGTTTAGAGTGGCGGTGTGAATCAAAACTATAAAATAAGGTTCGTTGAATGATTGCTTCACTTCCACAGCTGTCTACCGAAGGGTGACAATATTCTCCTATATTGTTACCCTTCGGTCGAGAGAGCTCGCCAGATGATCAGAATATCTAACGAAAATGAAACAAAGTAAGTTTGAGCAATATTAGTAAAATCAAAAGCTGAGGCGTTATTCGGTATCAGTTGCCACTGCTCTGAGAGGAGAGGAAGCGAAAAGATAAGGTGTCAGCCGCAAATAATCTCTACCTATGCTTATCGCACAAAAATCCTCAACATGCCAAAGCTCCACAACTCAACATTCAACGGTTAAGTGCTGAAGAGTATATCCCACTAATGGTAAAGTCGTCGTAAGATCGATTATACTACCAGGGGTTTGACTATAGTTGGTTGTCGTGGGGTGGCGTAATATGAGCGCCATAAGTGGCGCCAAATAGATAAGCTCGGGGTCACTTTCCTCTGCCTTTATCTCAGTGCCCTTTACCAGACCAGATCCAGACGACACCAAAAGACGCCAATTCGGATCTTGATATTGTCCAGATAGTAGGATTGAGGTATATAACTATGATATCTTCATATCTAGATTGAACATGTTCTTGGGAAGAAGCAATATCCTTTCCTTTAATCTAGCAAAACTATACTGCCCCAGTCTCTTCTGTGAGGAGTCGTCTAGAATTATTCAGTGCACAACTCAAGAGCTCATCATGAGCACTTCAGACTTGAAGGTTCAATATAATATGGATTCCAAGCACCCACCGAGCAGACCCATCACTGAGGTGTCTGGGTCAGATGACGAGAGCGATAACAGAAATGGCGAAGGATACATGGGGAAATATCGTCGAACCTTTCTCTCCCGTCATATCCAGATCGTGACGCTAGGAAGCAATATTGGCAGTGGACTCTTCATGTCTACGGGCAAAGCTTTGCGAAATGCTGGTCCGGGTAACATGATCATAGGATACACTCTCGTGATGACTATGGTAATTACCTTTCCCCTTTGGTTCTTTTTTCATCCGGATAATGTTTGACTCAGCGTACACTTAAGATCATGGTTACTAATTGTCTTCCTTATAGGTTATCGCTGTCCTGCAGACTCTGACAGAGATGACGGTTGCCTTCCCAGTCAGTGGAAGCATCGTCGATTATGCAGACCGTTTTGTTGATCCAGCTCTTGCTTTTGGAATTGGCTTTGGAGAGTGGTTAGCATGGACTACTGTTCTTGCTGCTGAAGGCGCAGCATTCAATGTCATTGTGCAGTATTGGACATCTGCAGTTCCTGTTGCTGCTTGGAGTGAGTTACTGAATGGGCTTCTGTGCGCGAACTCCACATGTTGACGTGGGGAAAATAGTGACGATAATTCTTCTAATAACATTCGGCATCCACGCGTGTCCCAATCGTGTCTTTGCCGAAGTCCAATATGCTACATCGGTTCTAAAAGTAGTCATCCTCGTTCTTTTCATATTTACTAGCTGCGCCATGATTGCGGGTGCTGGTCCTACTGGTACAGTTCATAATGGTCAATACTGGCGCGAATTACCACCATTTCTACATAATGTTAAGGTTAGTTAAACATAAGAAAATGTCAATATGTACTCTAAGCACGCTAAACTTTTTTTAGGGAACCAGTCTCTGCGCCATCTATGCCATATGGGGAGTTGGAGATCAAGTCTTTGTGGGCATAATGGGCGGAGAGGCAAAGAACCCTCGCTATAGTATGCCACGAGCTGTAAAAAGCGTTGGAATCAGAGTTTTCTTCTTCTTTATGCTTATCGTCATCTTCATCACCTTTCTTGTACCCGAAAACGACTCGAGGCTCCTCGGTGGATCCGGTATCAACGCCTCTCCACTAGTGATTGCGCTCAACGATGCAGGCATCAAGGTCATTCCTGATATTCTGAATGCGGCATTTCTTGTCATTACAGCTAGTGGTGGTCTCGAACCTCTATATATCGCATCCAGAGTGATGAGACATATGGCCCTTAAAGGGCAGCTACCGAAGAGGCTCGCACAGGTGGATTCGAAGGGACGTCCGACCTGGTCTCTGTTAATTACTGCGCTTTTCACAATCACATTCACGTACATCAATTGTAGTAATACAGGAGGCGTGATTTTCTCATGGTAATTTCCCATTTTGAAATACCTTTGGAGATGCATCTCTAACATGTGTAACAGGTTTTCCTCAATATCATCTACCATCTTCATGGTAGCCTGGGTAGTCATTGCCATCTGTAGCATCCGATTCCATGCAGCTGTTCATGCACAAAGCAGCAACATACTAGCAGGAAAGTACGCCTACAAGGCAATGTTCTGGCCAGTGGGGCCTATCTTCCTCGGTGTAACAGCTTTTCTAGTCCTAGTTGGCCTGTTCGCTGAGTCCCTTTATCCTGTAGGAGGAACTCCACTCAGTGTCTACGACTTCTTTGAGACATACCTTGGGGTACCTTTGGTGATCGTTGCCATCCTAGGCTATAAAATTATCTTCAAGACAAAATTTAGGAAAGCAAGCGAGATCGACCTTGTCACGGGTCATCAGCCCCTAACTCTGGAAAATGAGCGGTTCTTGGATCATTATTATACCTTACCTCTGTGGAGGCGAGTTTGGAGTTATGTTTCGACAGGCGATTAATTGGAGTTCGATTTGCTATTATTATACCTGATGTACTCGCATCTCTATAGTCTTACCATTGAAGTAACCCTAAGAAGAAAAGTAAATCTATAACGTATTTCGCAAGCGAGTTGAAAACACCCAAGCGAGTTGAACACTAAAACATACTATCTGTGTATTACCCTTGATTATAACTAAAACATACTTATAAAACACTGCTTATTCTATATCAATCGAATCCTAGACTTTGTAAGAACCTGACCTGCCCAGAGTATGAAATTGGACCATCGGAGATATTGGACACATGTCATGTGACTGGATACATGTCACCTGATACTCGGTATGTCACATGACCCAATGGCATAAGCGAGTATGGGCAGAGTCGGAGGGGTTTCGGACCTAGGAAGCATATAAAGGGAACTTGTTATGGAAATTGATTTCTTTCTTCTCTTCTCTTCTTATCTTTTTTGTGTCCTTCGTACGAGACCTATAGGATATAGTCAATATAAGGTTATTGTGCTCCCAAACACCTCTATCCTGCCTTTGATCAAACCTGTGTCCTTACACCTTTGGTAATTAGACTATTGAGTAATCGTACGAATGGGGAAATAACTAAATACATAGATGAATCTACTGGCGTAGTTCAATTGGAGTCCGATGGTAGGTTTAGAGGTATTGTAAAATTACGCCCGGGCTAATTACACACTAATATTGATCACCTAGACATATTAGGACTTAAAAATCTACATTTAAGTAGATCAAATAGCTCTAAAGCTAAGGGATTGGTTTAGCTTAATATCCTAATTGATTTGCTATCGTTGTTCGTACGAAATAGTATAGAATTAAAGAAATAAAAGTTAACCCTAGAATCTATTTTTACTCAAAATGGGGTTTTCTGCTAAGACCGTGCACCGACATTTTTGGTATACGAGAAAAACCTATTTTGGGCCAAAATGGAGGATATTAACGTTAGGGCGCCGTAAGTTCATATAAGCCCCTGGCTAGCGCCACGAAAAGTCTTAGTCGTCGGAATACCAATCGGCTCTATGCAGAGCATTAATCATACAGCAGAGTTCTTGGACGCCTAAAGCTTATTCATAGGAGTAGAGATACTTACCCTTTGCTACAGGTATCTCGTCTAACTCACAAACCTACATGGTAATAGTTTCACTGGCTCCTCCGTTCAAAGTGGCGTTGACAGAAGGGTGAATAAGCCACCAATGAAGAAACAAGTCATAGTAGAGGCAAGAGTAGCACTAGATATTATCGCATTGGGGTGATATATTTTGCTGTTAACGTGGTTCTATGATTGGATAGTGTGTGTAGAATTACATAATTGTACAACCGTACAATCACTAAAAACCCACTCTATTCTCTTAGGCTTTAATTTCCTCTTGCTACTCTTAAAAATTAGCTTACTATAAGTTGTAGATCTAAGAGTTACTCATATAAAATAGTAGTTCTAGCAACTATTGACCTAGAGGTGGCTCGGATATTTATATGTATGCACTTGGCATTAAGGCTATATTTTCTTAAAGACAAGAGTTCAAGTTATCAAGTGTTAATAAGTGGAGAGGGCCTTTCTTATTGTGTTTTCCTCGGAGTACTCCTTATATTACATCTGCTTTTCGTGTACAGCTCTAATCCACTTCTATCCTTTATACTATGATTGTGCTTTCACTCACCACGACTGTTGTCCCGCTCAACTCAATTGTGCTATGAACGAGCAATTCATGTTCACATTGCTTCAACACCGACTTCTTCTGCTTTGTCATTCCGAGCATATAAGAATATACGTCTATGTTCTTCGTAACCCTAGAAGATGTCACATTTCGTGGCAATTGGAAATGACTACTACGACACTTTGAAATATGTTGTAGAAATCATATTGGAAGTGTCTGTGGAGTCATTATAGAATTTAACTACTACTAATCCTCTGCTGCTTAGATTGACTATAGAAGAGAGATATCTGGAAGCGTTTTAATTATGCCTAGCCTAGCTCGATACTTTGACGGTCTCAAAGGGGAAATGAGAGCAAATCATGGAACAGAAATTGAATGCGATAGAGGTCTTCTTCTAGAGCCTCTCCGGAATTGAAAGGATTGTTGGTCATTTACTCGGGTGGACTTCCGTGCATCACTCTGCCTACCTCATTCATCATACATATGTTATGTTCACAACAGAGTTTTGGCTCTTATATTATACTACTTTCATCCAAGGCTAGATACTCTCCGTGTGGCCTCCATTGTTTTAAACAGCAGGAGTTTCCTCATGAGTAGCAACGGCGGTACCCTTCTCCCCAATCTCCAGTGCGCGCCTTTCCAACTCGCCTTGGTAGTCGGCATAATAAGCCGCCTTGTCCGTACCCGGCACAAACCAGGGGGCGTGGGTGAACAGGTAGTTCATCTCCTCGAGGGGCAATTTCTTCGTCTCGGGCAGGATGGCCCAGAAGAACAACGCGTTCGTGAAGTTGCAGATGATGAAGAGGAGATAGTACTTCCATTTCACCGCCGCCATCGCGATGCCCGTCACTTGCCCGATCATGGTGTTGAATGCAAACGAGGTCATGGTGGCTAGAGCAACGCCCTTGGCTCGCGTGCGGGTGTCGAAAATCTCGGCTGGGATAATCCAGCTCAGGGGACCACAGGTTGCGGAGAAAGAGAAGTTGTAGCACCAGGTCCTGAGAGGCGGGGTATTAGTATTTTTTACCTTGTTGGCTTATCGGATGCGGATCTTCAACTTACACAATGATGAAACCCCAGCCTTCAGCTGAGTTGCCCGTTCCGGGAGGGTAGGATTCTGTACATGATTAGCGCATTGCGTTTACGAGCGCCAGCTTGAAAGGGGTGGCTCACTTAGCAGGGCCGCGGCGATGATGAAAGTGACCATGTTAAATAAATTGCCCCAGATAAGGGTCCAGCGTCGGCCAAATTTGTCGATAAATGCAATGCAGAGGGCTTGGGCAATGAGTGCGATAATGGAGTTAATCGCCTGATACTTGAGCGCATCCGAAGGACCAATACCCGCCTGGCCGTAGATCGTCACCGAGTAGTATTGGATGGCCGACACACCGGTCATCTGGATCGAAGCTTGGAGTGCACACGCGATCAATATCCGACGGAAGCAAGACATGTTGGTGAAAAGCTCCAGATAGGACTTGGCCTCACTCTCATGCTCTATTGTGATGGCCTCTTGAATTTGATCGAATTCGGCCTGAACCCAGGGGTCGTTAAGGTTACCGTTAGAGTGCAGCCTGGCAAGAGTCCGGAGGCCTTCTTCGCCGCGGTTGTTATCAATTAGCCAACGAGGGGACTCTGGGAACAGAAAGATGAGGGACCCTAGAACCACCGCCGGGATTATTTGGATACCGAGAGGAATTCGCCATTGTCGGGTATCAGTGTAGATGTTGAAAGTACCCCAACCTACCCAGGAGGCTACCAATGCGCCAATTCCAAGCATGAATTGCTGAAGAGCAGTCACAGTACCTACATTCCACGTCAAAAAACGTACAGTACAGAACTATTTTGCCTTCCACATACCTCGGATAGATGGATGAGCGATTTCGGCCTGGTAGAGGGGAATAATCATAGTCAAGAAACCGACCCCAAGACCAGCTAGAAAACGTCCAGCCATTAGGTAGCTAATATGGGGTGCACCGGTCTGGAGCGAACCACCGAGAGTAAAGATCAAACTCCCAATGGCGATGGTCCAACGACGACCCAGATACTCGGCCGTGGGGGAGGCAAACATGGCGCCAAAGAAAGCCCCCCCGGTGAAAAGAGCAACCACAGCGCCACTACCGCTGTTAGTAAGACCACAAAATCCTGGGTAATGCGAATCCTCACGTTTGAGAGTCGGTCCCGCTGACTTGGAAAAGTTCAGTGTAACTGGGCGATGCAATTACCTGGGCAATGACACCCAGATCGTAACCGAAGAGGAGGGAGCCGAACGAGGCGAAAACACCCACGAGGAACTGATAAATCTTGGGCTTCATGATGATCAGGTATACGCGATGCGTTCTTGGAGTGTCCTCTAGAAGACGATTATTTTTTTGAGTTTTTTTTTTCAGTTATCCATCTTAGGATGATCAGTTCTCTTTATATGTATTCATGTACGTGCCTCACATCCCCCGCCTACCTCTGATTTACAAGGGGCATGTGCGGGGAAGAAGATTGTACTATGGACCCTTCCAGAGAATGCAGCCAACTCCAATCTGGGGATCCCCACGCTGGGGATCCCCACGCCGGGGAACCACTGCTGCTGGGACGGGGTGGCGCACCTTGCACCTGCCAATCGTCTAACGGCTTGGCCAAATATCACGAGCACCGTGACCATTGAATTTCCCTTGGCTACAGGCGGATTCTGACAAGGCGTTTTCGGGTGCCAATAAGAGGGTTCGCTCTAAGCAGGCACATGCTTATTCCATTATTGGTTCGTGGATAGACTCCCTCCGAGACTCTTGTGGCAGTGGCTTTTCCGTTGGTACATGCGCACCAATTGGAAGAATGGGACATCCAGACTGCTGTTATCGTGGTCCCAGCCTTCATCCTGATAACTCGGACGATTTTAAATTTATGGTTGGTAGGGAAGGTTGCCGACGTGCAGCGTGGCCTCTTTAGCTACCATGAGCAATACAACTGAGAGCGTAGGACTTTCGAGGATAGGATGCGTAATGTAATCCATGAGATAACCGAATCGACAGAAAATTTGACAGCTTGGCGTTTTAGTATTAATGGATTGTCTTAGTAGTATCATGAAGTAGAATATGAGCGGCCACCTAGCACTGTCTCTCGCCAGTCCCCGGCTCGGGGAGGGGGAGGGGGGGAGGTTTCAGAATAACTATTCCATATTGGATTGGCGTAGCTGAAAGAGTAGTCTAGAATTGGGAGACTGGCGACTCCTGGCCCCAAAATTGTGAGATTGGAAAATGAATGAGATGCTCGTTTGTAACTGGATCGCGAAACCACAAGACCTCGATGTCATCATCTGCGACGACTGACTCCTCTGCCTGCGCCTCCCAAATCGCAGGATGGTTGGCCGATGAGACGAATTAGTCGCCTGTATATCTGGACCCCTACTTGAATTAGTCTCTCACTTTCTATTAAAGCACGTACGATATCGTCTGCCACCCCACCACGCAGCCACGTTGGTACCAGACAAAGGTGCCCAAGGCACAACCCACCGGAAGCAAGAGGATAAGCCATTCCTGGCCTGGAATTTAAGTCATCAACGAAATAACGGTTGCATACCCGTCATTGGTCACCGGCTCGGCGGATTATGATTCCGGAAGCTTCTGCTTTCGGACCGGCCTGTGTTAGGATTCCATCATGGCGTGGATTGGACGGACGGATACAAGTCGCCTGTCTGATGATCCCGAGAATCTGGCGCATTTCACATACAGCAAGCTGCCCTTTTCTTTCTTTCTGCAGTCTGCCTTTGGAGGATTGGTATCAATTAACTGCTCAGCGGCATTTGACTTTCATTTACTAGTTTCTTTTATCAAGCGTCCATCCACTTCAATATGGTGAGTGCAACGACGAGTGCAACTACAATAAGTAGAGCAGTCTCAACCGGAACAGTCATGCCGGATGCTACACTTACTCGCACTACCTGTGTTACCAAATTCGATAGCAAGGAAGCGAAGAGAGAGCACATGGAAAGTGATCAGCAGAAAATAGCTTCTCTACAGGCTATATAAGTAGAAAGTGTACCGGAAGTAGTAACATATCCGATAAGCGGATGCCTTGATAGATTCCTGAGATAAACTGAAGTAGAACATTGCAATCCAACCTTATCAGATTAGATACCTTCTGTGAGCTTTCGCTTTCTCCACCCCGCATCCACTCGAGAAATAGATCGTTCCTTGATCGCTTCGAGAATCATGTCCCAATCTCTACAGCGATGCATATCCCCCCAGCCTGTAGTTCCATGAGGGAAAGTCATGTTCTGTGGCCTCTCGAGCGTGAGATCACCGTGACACATAACAGCCTACGTATCGGTCAGTACAAGTTAGCATTATAGGTATGATAGGAAAGCTTGTTACCTGGCGCAGGTACTCAACACAATGATCAAGATGTTCATCAGGTATCAACATTATGCCATCCCTGCGGTATTGTACCAGGGAACGCTTTAGCTCGGCCTAAATTTTGTGAGCCGATGCTGTACGACATATAAGGGCATACCTACAACGCAGTGTAGCTGATGCATTACTGCAATCGCAAAGCCTTGTGTGGTGTCCTCGAACTCGGATGGATCCTCAGCGTAATCGACCAACTTCACTCCACCTCCAAAACCAAGCTTTGATGGATCGGGAACCCAGATCCAGGAACCTAGACACCTGTTAGAGAACGAGCTTCAAACAACAGCATGCCCCTCACTTGGGTAGAGTGCACTCCAGATCGAAGGCGAAACTCCGCTATCGAGATTCTCTGGGTCGGCTTCAACGAATGCCGGGTCGCTTTCCCACGTGATCGTATGCCATCCAACTACGGTCTATCAGCAGCTGCTCGATCTTTCTGACTTATCCACTTACTGTTTTCGCCCAGTAGAGAGTCAGTGGGTAGCCCACATTGAGTGCTCGTGTTATGGCGAAGCATTGGAAGTAAAGATGTGACAATGAACGCAATGATCACGAGACCGAGTATGTTTGCGACCAAGCACGCACTTTGAAAGCCCGGCGTAAAGACGAACATGTCCTGCAATCTCACTGATCGGCCCTGCCAGCGAGGAAGACTAGCAAGGCGTTGCGCGCGAGTCTTGGGTGCCTTCTCGGACTGTAGGCGTTCATCGGCCAAGAGACCATCGAACTCATCGTCGCTGAGGGAAAGGTTCATTTCGACGTATAGAAAAGTAGTGATAGTTTTTGGGTGGCATGAGAGCTAAGCCAGGTGCATTTGTTATAAGAGAAAGCCATCGCAGTGATATTCCCCATATGGTGCACTTCCTCTGGCACACGAAGAGCCGATGGTGATCCGGAGTGGAGATGACAACCGCGCGCGCGCGCTGATACCCATGCTGACATGGCAGTACAGCCTGCAGAGTCGGGTGCGCGACTGCAGTTCTGATAGGCAAAGGAGTAGCGACAGATCTCTTCCCCACAGCGCGCATCGCTCTCTTTTCTCCCTTGTTTTATCGCTCGCCCGCGGTAACAATGAATGCACAGCACAACAGCGCAGGTAGATCGGTTTGGGGAGATAGCAGATTGCCGCGTTGGATACAATGGCTCGATCTGACACCCCCCCGAGGTTTGCGTCGGATCATCACAGTCAATTGGAGCATACCAATCTTAAAGGGAGTTAGACGACTTGCCCTCTACTTCACTTCTCTTTTCAACTACACCTCCCGAGACTGATCTTAGGCCATTCTCATCCGACCCCATATTCTGCGCAGGAAAGAAACCGAGTGCAGAAGAGATAGAGATAGATCTTTCGCTGCACTTCTTACACGCTCAGCCAAGTGCTTCGTGTTAAAATATGTTTGTCTTCCCCCCCAAGACAGACAGACTACGGATATTGACGATGTCTAGGTCGAAGAGCATAGCAAAAGTGATGATTGCCAACGCCAGCAAATATTCTCCCCTGTGGGATCACACCCACACGGGACCTATCTCGGAAGATGACGAAGAAGATCTTCCCATCATGCCACGGCCCAGAACCGGAATGTGCAAGAAAGTCACCTTGTCCCTCCTGGCTGTGCTACTTGGTTGTTTGGCCATCGTAGGGGCGATCGATCTCTTCCAACGAATCCACATCTCTGTTTCTCAACCGCCAAGTTCCGGCCCAAAATGCTACTGTGGCAATTCGGCAGCCGAAGCAAGATCCTTGGGCTGCAAATTTGTCCCCATGTCGGCGGCATGGCTTCCCGTGCACTGCCAGGACGACTACCTCGACCAAGAATTCAACGAGCTAGGTCCCAACCTAGATCACAGCTGGACGTACTACGCCGACTACGAGCGGTCCTCGACCATCGATCTGGAAACCATTTCCAACTTTGCCGGCTCCACCACGCGCTTCTACAACGACTGGGAATGGCATGTGATGCACTGCATGTTCTACTGGCGGAAACTCCACCGCGCCCAGTTCTCGCGGGTGACGCTGGAACCGCGGTTCAACACGGATGCGCATATCAGTCATTGCACGCGCTTGATTTTGAGTAGGAATGTTACCAGCACGACGGTGTCGGGTGTCGCGATGGGCGACGAGATCAAGTCCGAGGAGGAGCTGAAATCGCCGGCCCTGTGGAGTGATGTGCGAGACGGGTACGGCACCCATCCGCCACCGGGCTACCTCAACAATGTCCACTCGTGATTATAGGGGATTGAGAATTTGCACTATCAATCGAGCAAAATACTGCTCTATTAGGAGATCGTTTTGGGGATATGAATAGGACATTGTGCTGGGCGATGGAAAGAATTCCCTTAAGTCCTGATATTAAGTTGTTGTATCTTCAATCAAGCCTTTAAATTCACATGCTCGTTTTCTGTTGCTTTTTGACTAAGAGTTGAAGAAATTGATTAGAGTGATTGTGAATGATATACACGAAACTCGTTGAAAGCTTACTAAATCTAGAATCTGGAATTCTGCACCAATGACTTTACAGTCATGTTCTTTGACGATTCATACCTGTGCAGTCTTAATTATTCGTAATGCACCTTTGACGCAGTCAGTTTAGTATAAGGGTGTATTAGGGAGTCGTGAAGTATAGTAAAATCCGAAATCACATCTCCAAAATTTCACATTCACCAAGGGCAATATGATGGCAAGCTGTTTTGACATCAAGTACTAAATATTGTATTAAAGTATTCGAGTGTTCGATGCACATTAGGCGTACTGCATTTCTTCCAGCTTACACCTCTCAATTTCCCCATCTTCGTTCAATCTTGTAGTCAAGATTGCGGCTGCAAGCGCCGACAAACCCCCTATTCGAAGCACCCAGCCAATACTGTCATCCGACGCAGATGATCCAGAACCGTCAAACATCCAGAACACAAAGCTGCAAAGAAGAGCAGCAAGTATCTGCGGGACAGCAATGGCGACATTGTGCATACCAATCACCGTACCCAGTCGCTGTTCCGAGTCAGCACCATCATCATTCTGGTGAAGATCGGTGCCCTCTAGGAGGCTGGTGCTGATGATTGCGTACGGGGCCCATATCGTGACAGCCCAACTCACACCTGCTATACCGACTAGCACGTATGTCCCTGAGATGGAAGAGCTGAACATAGTTGCAAGCATACAGGTTGCGTAGAGCACATGCGATACCATCCAGAGATGGGGAACGCTGCTTGTCCAGGTAGAGATAGTAATCAGGAATTTGGACAGCAAAGGTAATCGACTCTGACGATGCCGACTATGGTTATTTGACCGAACGAGTGTGGGAACGGCAATACTGGCGAGGAGGGATATAACAGCAAAGATGACCATGCCGAGTGAGCCTCTTTTCGCTGCTTCCTCCTCAATGACCGAGTTTGACGGAGCACCATAGGCTAGAGAATTCGTCAAATCTGCCTATAATCAGTTGCAACTCTCAATATAGACTAGTACGTCGGAATCACTCACATTGATCGCGTATGTAGAGCTCGACGTAGAAGAGGAATGGAAACCACCCCATCCACGCAAATACCTGTATAATACAGACTCTTTGCACCTGCAGCGGAAGATCCCAGTATCGCTTTGCAAGATAGCCCAGCTCGCGAAATGAGCCTTTTTTGCTATCGATGTCTGGTTCATGCCAGGTGGCAGGACGCTCTTTGACGACCCAACATGTTATGGCAATTGATACTGCGAGCGCGACAGAAGTGACCGAACACAAAACCTTGAATTGCGTACTCCCCAAAGCGGGGAACAGAGCAGGGAGGTCGATGTAGCCGCAGATGTAGCTCAGAACGTTAGCGATACTGATAATCCGACCAGCCCACGCATTCGCGGTGCCCTGTTGCTCTTTCGGGCATGTGTCCACGATCAGAGCGCGGAGACAGCCTTGAACGGGCTGAACGGCAACATTGAGAGCAACGACAGAAAGCACCACCGTGGCTGCCACCATCTCTGTCGACAGTTGACTTTGTCGATCTGCCCCGAGCAAGCGATACATCGCAGAACTCATGAGGTCCGGCGCCCAGGCTTGACCAAGCAATGACAGGATGATCGCGGCGCCACCACCCACAATGAAAGGCTTCCGCCGACCCCATCGCGACTGGCATTGATCACTGCGTAGGCAGAAGTACGGCTGAAGAACTGCTCCTGAGATAGGCCCGGCAAGCCACACCAGTGACATGACAGGTTTGCTCAGTCCAAGGCTCGTTAGATACTCCTTCCAGATCGTTAGTCACCTTTTACAGCAATGATATGTTCCCATACGAACCGAGCCATTTCCGAATTGTACGGCAAAGACGCCTTGCAAGCTGCAGCATTGTTAACTTCCTTGAATCGTTTCTCTGTGCGCAATCACTTACCCACCAAGCCCAAGGGCCAAGCAGATCAGATTCATTGTGCTCTTGCGAGATTTGAGGCTGCTTTCATCTGTGAGGTCTTGTTTCTCAATATGAATCTGAAGACCTTCAAGGGTATCTATTGACATCCGGTCTGTCATGACTTCCGGGTCTTTGACAGGAACATCCTCTTCGTTGCCCATTGGGGAGGGCATGGCCGCAGCAGATGGTGTTAAGATATTGGTAGTGTATTCCTAAATATTAACAAACTGAGTTTCTGCAGCGCTCCGAAAAAAAAGGTAGTATTGTTTAATTGCAAGTTTTGTCGTCGCAACTTTCAGTCGAGTCATCCTCGAGACATGTGACATTTCCCTGCAAGATGGTCACGTACGAGATTGTATCCGCGATCCGGAATACGCGCGATGAAGAGGGTCGATTTCCCTGCAAGAAACAACATTTATCAATTAAGAGGTATGGTCCGTCCCAGCGGCCCGGCAATCAATACCTAAAGCTTCAGGAAGAGAACCCGCGGCGGGCCCATACCCAAGCGGCGCGCTACAGGCTGCGATTGGCCGATGACAATGCATGCAGTAAAGGAGGATGACCTCCAACCCACTCCCGCGCAAAGCTTTAAGTAAGTCACCATTTTTGATTTTTTTTTGATGAATGCTATTACCACAATTATGAGTACATGAATTCTATTTGCGTTCAAGAGATAGAACATGGGGGGATGGGTAAAGCAAGGAAGATTTTAGATCCAGCAGCATGGAATAAGCAGCGTCGCAGGTCATACGTAACGATTTCAGGTCTTTGGAATTGAAGCATATCATACAGAATGAGACATAATATTCCCAATCAGATTGTGTGTGATTGCCAAGTGCTCGTCATTAACATATTGGCATGGGATTCGCCTCCCTAACCTCCGCAAATGCGGTCGGAAGCGAGCGAATATTGCGAATAAGCACATCACATATGAGCACCAAGTTAGCTATGAATTTGAATATAAATGTTTAAATCCGTCTGGAATCTGAACCATCGTGCCATTTACGCCAACCAGCTATCTTATCTTTCTACACATCAGCCCCAACATCGAATCTTATCCCGTCCATACTACTGAATACCAACGGTATCGATGAGGAACTGGCGATGCCCCGCCCAATGATGCGACTTGGCCCAATCCGTAATCATGTCGCTGTTCCGACAGGTATGGCCATGGTTGACATTGAAATGCACGTAATCCTCGGTCCCCTGGAGCAGGAGATCGGGGTTGCACATCAGCTGCTCGCGCAGATAATCCAAACAATGCAACGTATGGTCGTCATTCCGCGGCCATTGCTCCAGCGACAAACTCGAGGTCAGCAAGTTTCGGATCCGGTACTAGATGACCGTCAGTCCTTGGAACAATCAGAAAGAAGCCATCGGAAAACTCACCACACAGTGCAGCGTGTGAAACATGTCAATTTGGTAGATGCTTTTACTCGGATCTTCGGGGTGGAGGCGCGACGGCGCATATCCATGCTGAAGCGCCCATTCTGTATCGAGTGCTACGATTCCGTCGGCTGCAAAGTTTAGTTAATTGACCCAATCGAAGAAAGTTTGGAGAGCCATACTGTTCTGTATTCGCTCAAAGAGGGCGTCGGCTTCTGCAGTTTTATTCATCAAGTTTGCGTCGCCGTAGAATTCTTTGACGGTGCTGTACTCTGACAAGCCAAAGTCTTCCAAGGTTAGCTGGAGATCGGGTCACAAGCCCAGAGATGAACCTACAAGTGTCCAAGCCATGGGCCTGAGTTTTGGTAATTTGATATTCGGTTCGGTACTTGGCAGTGAGAAATAAAGCGTAGACCCCCAGAATCAGCATCAGATGCATTCCTTCCAGCATCAAAAACTGCCAGAAGTTGAACATTGATTCACGTTTCTTCCGTTGTCTTCCTAAGGGAAGATGCTCATTGCTATCGTCTTGTACTGGCATGTACGATGTCTCCTCGGCCGTACTCATTGTTAGCTAGAACTGAGTGGTGTCTTGATCGAAGTTTTTTGGAAGTGAGCGGCTATACACAAGGAAGACAAAGCAGCCTCAGGGGAGATATTCGACCCCAGTGGGTATTCGGCATTGCTTACTTCGTTCACTAAGGCCATTCTTTGGGGATGATGCATTGCGGCGTCCCGCCTTGGGAAGGGCCTCGCCAGGTCACCAGTAGCGGCGCTGCGAGGCTGCGATCTCGCTTCAAACCCACAGCCAGCGACACGCGATCCATCTCTGCATCGCCTTCTCAGTCTTCCGCGCGCCGTGTTCATCGAGCGTCGCGCGTGCCTCTAGGCAGATGACAAGCATTGCCTTACCATGCTAACCAGATGTCCAAGAGTCTTACCTGGTATGGAAGGAGAATGCAGGATCCCGTTCCGCTGTGCACGACAGACCCGCACTCTCACTCCCAAACGCTTGCGATTGCCTCGCAGCACTGGATTGATCCATTCCTATCCATTACTCCGCATTCAAAGGGCGAAAACGGATCAGGAGCGATTGTCCGCAATACGCTGTCAAGCCATGATGAGCGCGTCGCGGTGTTTCGTCCGCGCCCATGACTCCAAGCGTCAGCGTCCAAGGGAGCGCATTGCAAACTCTATGGGAAGTCTCAGTTAGTAATCGCGCGTAGTGCTCTCCTTTCCTTGTGTATGCTCTTACTTGAGACTGTAGGTAGCAAGCATGTTGAGATATATAATACAAAGACGGCGTGCCCTGCTGTAGTGCGACATTCGATCTACAACCAGCCTTCACACTTCACTTCTAGTCTCCAAAACCGTTCTTGCTACTAAAGCCGCTCGACTTTCACAACATTCAGTATGCGTTTCACTCAGCTTGCCGTGCTCGTAGCAGCACTTCACGTCGGAGCCAGCATTGCAGCTCCAGTTGGTATCCGCGGGGAGCAAAGTGTTGACCCCGAGGGAATGTTCAGCACCTCTGTCGATGTCAAGCGTGGAGAACAAAGTGTCGATCCCGAGGGAATGTTCAGCACCTCTGTCGACAACGCCAAGCGCGGCGAGCAGAGCGTCGACCCCGAGGGAATGTTCAGCACTTCCGTCGATGTCAAGCGCGGAGAACAGAGTGTCGATCCTGAGGGCATGTTCAGCACCTCTGTCGACAACGCCAAGCGCGGCGAGCAGAGCGTTGACCCCGAAGGCATGTTCAGC
>JALRME010000059.1:30793-108572 GCA_026120035.1 Coleophoma eucalyptorum
GCACCTCAGTTGATGTCAAGCGTGGAGAGCAGAGTGTTGACCCTGAGGGCATGTTCAGCACCTCTGTCGACAACGCCAAGCGCGGCGAGCAGAGCGTTGACCCCGAAGGCATGTTCAGCACCTCAGTTGATGTCAAGCGTGGAGAGCAGAGTGTTGACCCTGAGGGCATGTTCAGCACCTCTGTCGACAACGCCAAGCGCGGCGAGCAGAGCGTTGATCCCGAGGGAATGTTCAGCACCTCCGTTGACAACGCCAAGCGCGGGGAGCAAAGTGTTGACCCCGAGGGAATGTTCAGCACTTCTGTTGATGTCAAGCGCGGTGAACAGAGCGTTGATCCGGAGGGCATGTTCAGCACCTCCGTTGATGTCAAGCGTGGGGAGCAGAGTGTAGACCCCGAGGGCATGTTCAGTACCTCCGTTGATGTCAAGCGTGGGGAGCAGAGTGTAGACCCCGAGGGCATGTTCAGCACCTCTGTCGACAACGCCAAGCGCGGCGAGCAGAGCGTTGACCCCGAGGGAATGTTCAGCACCTCCGTTGACAACGCCAAGCGCGGGGAGCAAAGTGTCGACCCTGAGGGCATGTTCAGCACCTCCGTTGATGTCAAGCGTGGGGAGCAGAGCGTTGATCCCGAGGGCATGTTCAGCACCTCTGTCGACAACGCCAAGCGCGGCGAGCAGAGCGTTGACCCTGAGGGCATGTTCAGCACCTCTGTCGACAACGCCAAGCGCGGCGAGCAGAGCGTTGACCCCGAAGGCATGTTCAGCACCTCTGTTGATCTTGAGTAGATTTTTGGTGTTCCCAGGGAAAATGTAAGGAGCCTTGAAAGCAACTATCCCGGGATCAATGCTGACCACTCGGTGTAGCACTACAGCCTATGAGGTTAGAACCTTCCAGCCCTAACAAGCAGGGTTATTCTGTTCAAAGATTGGGCATGGAAGTGCGACTGGCGCACGATTATGGGTGCTGGGATGATGGAGATGGGGTTGGAATGCAGATGATCGCTTAGCTGGAGGAGGGAGTGGAGCTCTTCGTACCTTTTTTCCCATTAGCTACACCGTCTTATAGCTCGTTCCTTTGCTTAAAATGTCAATGTCATGCTTTACTCTGCTCTATGGTCCAACAGGGGAAATCACTGGACCGCTTGACTCTTCCCCTGTGTTGATCCCCTCCCTCTGCATCGTAGTTTATTTATAGTCCAGAGAAACCGAGACCTGGACCTGAAGTAATCGGATATAAGTGCCATATTAAGACACTGGATTATTCCCTGTCAAAAGCGACTTCGATCGTTTCTCTCAACAGGAATTTTTATTTTTTACTATACTAGACTGTTATGTTATAGTGATGCGATTCGAGTCACAAACCCTTGAAGTTCTGATATACCACACGGTGTCATAACCAACTAGCCAGCCAACCTCAGTGAAATTCCTCAACAACGCTGCAATGGGAACCCCTTTAACACTACAGAACATCACTCTACAATTTCCACCATCATTGTCACTGTCCGCTAAAGCCTCATCCCGTCCAGACCCGCTTGCACCACTTCCCCTCGCGTCCAGCTTGTCACAATTTCTTCATGCGCCCAGCGCGGTAGGATTCTGCAACTTAGTCCATCGCTGTAGCTGCCACGGATATTTCTGTTGCTGCTTTTCTAGAAATAGTGCGGGAATGACGAGAATCTTGGTTCAACTGGAGACTTAGTCCTAGATTTGAAGAGTGATGAAGGACGCACAAACCAGGGTAGGGAGATACAAAGCAACTCTTAATAAACAAAAGGTTTAAAACACAATTATTTTGACGGTGCACAAGATACTAAATAGTTTAGATTTGTTGGTGTGCTTCTATTCCCCGACATGAATCCTCGCTTGGGTGGTATACCAACGGCCACCCGTTACTCACTCGCGAATCAAAATACAATCCCCCGTACCAGGGTATAGGGCAAGTGCTCCTTGGCCGGGAATATCCCACTCATCATGGTATATCACGCGATTACAATGCAGTGAATGCTCCCACTGCCTCGCCCTCTCCCACACCCAAACATCCCGGTGCCCCTCACTAGCTTTGAACAGCGCACTGTGCTGCAGCTCCCAGACGTGCAAGCAATGCGCCTTATGATACACCGGCTCCGTATAGAAGGGGGTTTTGACGGGGTATCTCCCCGCGTTGCCCAGCCCTCCAATTGCGAAATCTCGGAGGGTCGCCAGCTGCGTGCGGTTTTTATCAAAGTACAGTATGAAGTTGTTGAGATCCAGCTCGGTCAAGCCGGCCAGTTCGCGGAGCTTCTGCGAGGAGGACTGCGTGGCACTCTCGTCCCAGCACATGGGCGGCACCCACGCAAATCCGAGGACGTCGAACTTGCAGCCGGCCGCGAGCGCCGTTTCGAGTTCCGTCCCGCAGAAATCTCGGCCATTGACCCGCGTGCTGGCATGGCCAACCTCGTGGTGGTGGCCTGTGGAGTGATGGGCGCGGAAGAGAGCAATTACCGTGGTTATACTCAGGAGCGTGTATGTGGCCGTGGTGAGGAGAGACCAGAATACCGGCGAGCGGAGACCGAGCTTTCTTGAGGTCGGCACGTTGTCGAAGGGCATAGATTCGCGGTCTGAAAGCATTGGTGCACTTTCAGACAAGTCCAAAGAAGACTCTTCGTGGGCGTTCACTCGATGCAACGAGAAAGGATCCGGCAGACTTGGCCGTTCGATGGCGACGGAGGTCTTCTCATCAGCCATGGTCGTGTTTTCAAGCGCCAGTATTACCCAAGACACCTGGATGACTTATCAGTGGAATAGGTGCAACAAAAGAATGTATATCTGAACCATGGAATCGACGCACAAACTTCAGAGTGAGGCCTCAAGTTACCTGGGGAGCAGCCTCGCATGAACGGCCCGAAGTATACCTACAGTTGCAAGAACAGCAACGCGCGGGAGCAATGCAGGAAAGAGACATGGTTGCCAACCGGAGCGTGACCGTTGAGAGCATTGCCAACAGCTGCTAGCGGCGGATGCACCACTGATTTGCTGTGCGATTCACGCCAATGCTCAGCAGCGTGGGTGCCAACCGCGCGAACAACTATCTATCGCGCGCGCGCAGTCACGTATGTATGTACTCGCGCGCTGGCGACCAGCTCAGCATCCTCCGCGGCTCGCCCACTGATTGACTGACGGACTGCCGGACAGGTGAGGCCCCGGGGCTTTATCGCCTGCGCGCCACGGCTTGAGCCTGTCGTGGATCTCCACAGCGCGCGAGCACCAACGCTCACCGCACGATGCAGTCAGACGTTACATGCACCGGCATGCGTCCGGCCTTGAGTTGGGCAGGAGACCGGCGTTGCGCGGCCAAGAGCATTTCTCCGGGGGTCGGGCGCCCGCAGCACGCCTTGTGGTCTGCGGCTGCCGCTGGTGCTGATGCTAGTGCTGGTGCTGCCGCGGGGCTGGCGGGTGTTGTTGCTCGTTCTACGGCAGATGGCGGTACGGGACGCTGTCCTCGCTGTATACTCTCCCCGGAAATCGGGAGATGGGGAGGGAGAGGACCCTGAACGGCCGGGGGGTCTCTTCGTGTCGACGACAACGGACCGGCGCTTGGACATCGATATCCACCCGCTCCTATCATTGGGCCTGAGAACGAGCAACGTAAACACGAACAACTCGTCATCAACCGCCCAGCCGGCTGCAGCATCGTACCTGCCGTAAACAGTGCAAGTTTCCAGCTGAATAATAAGCATAAGGTTCAGCTTTGCGAGGGTGCCAATGGATGCCTTCGCGGTCGGATCGGATGGACCCACCGAGTTCTGCTCTGGGCTTGAATTGTGGGGGATCCTGGACCTGGAGGAAATTGGTCCGTGGCGGGATTCCATCTCGCAGCGGATTTCGAATAGATTGATCTCTGAGCTCTGCGGGAGGGTTCTGGCTGTGCCGCTGCTTGGCCTGTCGACTGGCATCGAGCGAGGGAGCGTGTTGGGCAGTGAGTGGCATGTTACATGGCAGGGATGCTATCGATAGATACCAGAGATACGTCGAGATAGGGAGATACGTCGAGATAGGGAGATACGTCACGTGTAGCAAGCTCGTGTCCCCCACCAGTAATGCTTGGATTCGCAATACCAGACATCACGAGACTCACTCGACGGTTGGTCTGCGCGGAGGATCAGGGGAGAGGGACGGTGCGTCCGAGGTATTCGCGAAGTGACAATATACTGTCACGGGACTCACGCGTACCAATCTCGACCATTGCAATGTACGCGAGGAGGTCAGGGAGAGGGATGGTGCATACAAGATATTCACAAAGGGCCAAATTACCAAATGTAGGACGAGCAAAGAACGAGCAAAGAACGAGCAAAGACGGGGGGTGTCAAAAGAGTATAAATTGGCATTTCAAACTATTCATCGCCGAAACCCAATCAGGGTGCACCAGGATCTCCTCATCCAAAAGCCGCCAGCACTCCTTGATGATCGTGCTGGCCCATTTGATGCTCAATGGGCAGTCGCCCTGTGACAAAACCTCGCTCATCAGGCCCGTCATCAGCTCTCGCTCAGCACCCGTAGCCAGGCACCCGATGAAGCAGAACGGCCACGCCACATGGGCCAGCGTACCCGCACCCAGCAATCCGCGGAAGAGGGCCACTGTGTGCGCAACCCCTTTCTGGATCTCGGGTACCTCTCGATGCGCGCCCGAAACGGTCACATTCAGATACACTCGGGTGGTGCTGGTAAAGATGCGGGCGACTTGACAGAGCAGGGTTTCTCCGTTGGCGCACATCGACGGGCTCCCACATGCAGCTTCAGCCTCGGAGGTCGGTTGGTCGGACAGCATGTTGCGCTCAATGGAAGCCGCGCGCTGCACCAGTTCGACCACACTCAGACGACCCGCCTGGGCTAAGGTCATTTTCCAATGGTCGTGTTCGAGGACCGCTGCTAAGCTGGTTGTGACTCGGCCTTGATACGTGATGTTGTCAGCCATCTGGCTCGGGTCACTCTTACTCTGCAACAGCAACAACACAAGCAGTTGCGCTGACATGGACGGCAGGGTGCGGAGCGAGCAGCTCAGAAGCACGTCGAACCATCGCAAGGTAGTGACCACCAAGGGCAGCATGGCTGAGTTGACGGCATCCCAGCCCGCCGTGATCATGGTCAGCTCGGATGTGCCGTGCCCTGCGACCGCCCGCTGGAAGTTGGTGAGGAGGCTGCATGCGGTGTGCAGATGCATCTGACAGGCGTCCAAATCGCCCCTGAGCTTCTATGGCCATGAATGGATGGTTAGCCACTGCAATCAATCGATTCGCGGAACAGGGTAGGGAACCGTGATACCTCCAACAAGATCAGCTGGATCATGGCGAAACAGCAATCCAAGATCAGCTCCAATGATTTTGCCTGCTTCACCTCGATGAGGACGAGGTTCTTCCGTAGCTCCAGTGTTGCCAGACTGCTGTAGGAAAAGGATAATGCCTCTGCTGCACGGTTTAGCATGTTCCTGTCAATGAATCCCAGTCACTTACCGGAGCCTTGGTAGTAACTGGCCAGACCAAGCGTTGCCCAGTATACAACATCAGTCCTAGTGATCGCCATGTAAAGCCATCCTCGGCTAGCCTTAGCAATGGTCAGTAGTTGTTTTTGACAGACATGTTCGAGGTAATAGAGAAGCAAGTCGCCCTCTTCCGGAGTCGAGGGTCGGTTCGCTGATCGACCTTGGCCGGCGCTGCCTGAGAAGTCGGAAGAGGAATCACTCGAACTTGTGTTTGGGTATTGAGACCCGAGCAAAGAGTCATAAAACTCCTCGGGGGGGTAAGGGACATCATACGCATCGACAAACGCGGCTTCGGCCGAGGCAGAGATTTCCTGGACAGACAGCGTATATTCCTGGACCTTATCACTGCCATAGCTTTCATGGTCGGGACGAGATAAACGGTTTCCCATGTCGATCTCATCAAACTGAAAAGACAGGTCAAAGCCGTCCTCGTTGTTGGATAATGGGTCTAAATTCTGCATCCCGCTGGCGACGCCGGACTCCTCGCCAGTGGGACCAGGCGATGACAACTGGCTGCTGACGGCGCCGGATGAATTTGAAAGTGATTCATCGGAGAGCTTTTGCGTGCCGATGGACTGTCGCCGTCTTTTACTCCCCAAGCCCATGCTTTCTCGGACGAGACGTTTGGTTTGCTCGAGCTTGAGCTTCTCCAGCTCGCCGCCATCCATCCATACCGGCCTCTCAGCAGAACCTTCGCAGCTAAGTTGTAGCTTGGTGCCTGCGTGATATTAGTCAAACCAAGATATCTTGCGGCTGAATATTGGGAGTCCGTTTACATCTATGACACTGCGGTTTCGTTTCGTCACACTTCTTCCTTCGCAACCGACATGTCCAGCAGCCACTTGAGCTTCTTAGCTTCGAACTCATGCTTGACGGTCGTGCAAAGCGCTCAGAACGATGGTGGCGGCTTCAGTCCCCCATAGATCGCGAGGCGGGACTTAGGTGGAGCAATCTTGGCATGGCTGGCAAAGGGACGAGCTTGGGGAGACGCCTCTTTTAACAGCCAATATAAAAAGCATCTCGTTTGGCGGCCCAGGCCACTCTCAATATTCGCTACACCGACAAAAGGGAGGACCCCCCTGGAAATGGGGGCTGAAAAAACGGCACTCTCTCTGGCGGACAAGCTTCGGGTGGTCCACTCTGCACAAGCCCTGCACCGATTAGATCTGACTGCATCCAAGTGTGAAATCACTCGCAGCCGCATTAGTACCAACCCTGACCAACACCCGCATTTAGAAAGTGCGATAAGCAATATTGGGGATGGGTAGTTGTGCGCAGCTTATCGAGGGATGGCAAGGGAAGTCATGATCTCCGGCTTACTAACCCCGTAGGCCTCCTTTGACGTGCGCGAATACCACCCACACCAGTGACACTCTCGACGGAAGTTGTACAGGCGCCTTTACCGTTGCTGTCTGTACCTGCAGCGTAGTGTTGCTTTAGACAGCTTCCTAAATAGGCTGGCCTTCGCCCGGGATATTACGCCACGGTCTGTCGCGAACACCCTGCTAGTAATCAATTCACAATTTTCCGTGGATGTTGGGCAATCCAGGGTCCTATCTCGCTGCAGTCCAGAGCCAATGCCGGGGTCGGCCACAGATCAACTGCGTTACACGAAGGAATGCATGTTTCTTTGCTGTGCAATTGGCTGGCCAAGCTGAGACACGAACGCAGAGCACTGCAGCCATGCGACTTGTTCAATACCGAGGCCGTTGCTTATTTTGAACCCTTTTTCCCAAACCGCATCGCCAGTAGCCTTGCGGCTAGAACACCGTGGCATCCATCCCAATTGAGGCCAGGTAGAGACTTGCCGAGGCTTTGATAGTGGTGTTGATAAGACTATACGCAAAGAGTGATAGTCAGGATTTTGCAATATCTGAGTGTTGGTTCGGATCGGGTTCAAGATGTACATACACTCCCCTGCTCTCTTTGCTATAGGTACCTTATCCATATCCAATCGGTCGCATTGACTTCTACGACAGAGGACAACCGATACAACGCGAGACGAGGCTCTTTCTCGCCCCTCTATATACCTGATATCCTCATACCCACCTATCCTTCGACCAACCAGTATTGAGGTGTTAAGTGATTTACCAAACCTGAATTCCTCGTCTTCCTCATCCATCACGACCGCCAGACGCACCAGTAGCAGCAACGATGTCGATCCCCCAAGAGATGAAAGCGCTCGTCTTCCACAGCAAACGCGACCAATCCATCAAGACGATTCCTCTCCCCAAACTCCGCCCTACATATCTCCTAGTCAAGATCGACTCTGTGGCACTCAACCCCACAGACTGCAAACATGTTCTTTTCTTCCAAGGCGCCACGCCCTTCAGCGTTATCGGCTGCGACTACGCCGGCACCGTGGTGGCCATTGGCGCCGAAGTCACCAAGCCCTTTACCATCGGCGAGAGAGTCTACGGGTGCGCCCACGGCGGCAACTCCACCGAGCCCTACGATGGCGCCTTTGCTCAGTACGCCATGGTGAAAGGGGATGTCGCCATGCATGCACTGACGCACCCAAGCCCTGGCGCAGCGTTGGACATGGGGGATTTGTGCACGCTGGCCCTCGGCTGTATCACGGTTGGACAGGGCCTCTTTCAGCCTGGGAAGGGACTCGGCTTGACGTTCCCGGAGCAAGACACCGCAGATAGCGGTGGTGGTGGTGGGCAGTGGGTGTTGATTTATGGAGGGAGTAGCGCAACGGGGAGTCTGGGGATCCAGTTTGCCAAGCTGGCGGGATACCGAGTGATCACCACGTGCTCGGCGCGGAACAACCCGCTAGTGCAATCGCGGGGCGCCGACGAGGTTTTCGACTATAGCGATCCGGAATGCGGGCGGAAGATCCGCGAGTTGACGGATGATGGTTTGAGATATGCCTGGGATACGATCGGGCAGGCTGCTTCGGCGAAGATCTGTGACGAGGCGCTGAGTTCCGACTCGGCCATCTGCCACTATGGGACTATTCTCGGCAACAAGTTCCCGCGAGCGGACGTGCAATATACCTCGACGTTGATGTATACCATGTTTGGCGAGGCGTTCTACAAATACCAAACGGACTTTCCAGCGTCGAGAGATGATTTCGAGTTTGGGAAGACGTGGATGGATTTAACGGAGAAGTTGGTTGCGGAAGGGAAAATCAAGCCTCATCCTAAGAGCGAAGAAAGTGGCGGTCTGGAGGGCATTCTGAAGGGTTTGGAGACTTTAGCGGAGGGGGTTAGCGGGACGAAGCTCGTCTATCGGATCTAGGATACTTGTCCAAAAAGCTTGTTTTCACTCCAGCCTGTTTATTATCAGAGGCCGAGCGCCATTAAGCGGTGACTCTAAAATCTAGAGAAGCGCGAGAGGGTTTAACTTCAAGGGAAACTTGAAATCAGAATGAGAAGCATAGCAATACATCGCTCACGGGGAAATATTTTTGAGATGCGAAGGCCCAAGGCTAACGAAGATTAGGTTGGAGAGCCGCCCTCTGATGGATATCCCTGAAATATGAGCGCAACTTTCTCATCAGAAACTGACTACGGCCGATACGTGCTCTTCAACTACGGGCTTGACATGAAGTCGAGAACCTTTGGAGGCGAGATGATAGCTGGGGGCAGCTTGTTTCACGGAATACCCCTCTGGGCCGGGGCGGCCGGGGGTGGGGGGATAAATAGGCAAACGGATGTCTTACACTGGTGGTTGTTTACTTTCTTTCCTGAGAGAAGTGGAAGCAGCGGAGGTTTAGGGTAGTCATTTAATCTATAGGGTGTAGAACCAGACAATTCTCCAGCAGGCTTGTCATGTCATACTTCCAGCAAAGGTGTTACTTAGTCGGGACTGTTGCACAAAGTGGGTATGATCTTTTTGCATGGATTTGGTTACTTAATGATGTGTTACATCGTGCTACGACAGGGCAGGCACCATGATCATTCTAAAAGGTCTTTCATTGCATACGTGCTTTCTACTAACGCTCATGTGTCCCATTCAGTAGGATACACCCTCGTATCCTGCATGGGGCTCATTAAAGTACCAGGACAGGTCTCGCCCCGGTTGCTCCTTGGTCGAAAAGCCGTTCCCCAAGTACCCAAAACGATTTTTGCTGTATCGGGTCCATTCCCAATCTTCCGATCTCAAGCTCTCAAGCATGTGGAACCAGTGAATGCGGCCACCAGGATGGAGAGCCAGTACCGGACCGTCTTTCTTCCCATTCTTAAACCTGGGAACGCGCAGGGTTAGTACTGTGCGCGTCATATATCAACCGTGACCGCGACCTTACCACGAGCGACAATGTGTACCCCACGCCGTCCTTTTCATGTACGTGTCTGTATGCTCCAGGAAGTCTTCAATGGCTTGCGGGTCGGGAGCCACGGCTTTGATGCCTTGGGTCTGGCATTTGTGGATCAGGCGGAGGATATACTTCGTGGCGTGCTCGAGGCATGGCAAGAGCGAGCCGTGTCCCACGGGCGAGTTCGGGCCGAGAAACACTAAGATAAATATTAGGATTTTGTCGCTGTGAAGCTCATCACCAAAGCGGGGCGGCAACAAGCGTTCTGTGACATACTGAAATAATTGGGCATGTTTGCCGCTGCTAGGCTCAAATAGGCGGAAGGTCTTGTCTTCCATTGTTCGGCCAGGTTGATGCCGTTTCTCCCAATCAACGGGAACCGCGGTGTGAACGAGATATCGAACCCTGTGGCACAAATGAAGACATCGACCTTGATTGTTTTACCACTTACAAGTTTGATGCCTTCGGGAACGATCTCAGCGATCTCTTCGGGAATCACGGTCACATTGGGCATGGTGAGCGCCTCGAGGTACCCGTTGCCCGGCGTGGGACGGCGGCATCCGACCGCAAAAGTTGGGGTCAGAGGCTCCAGGAGTTCGGGTTTCGCAGCGAGCTTTCTCTTCATCTCACTCGCAGCGAATTGACGTGCCTGCTCTTGCTCAGGGCTGTCTTTGATAACCTATCCGTCTGAGGTTAGCTTGACCTTGAATAGCGGCGTAAGGTTCAGTGGTGGATCTGGATGAACTTACGAATTTGAAGCGTTTGTTGAGTTCATCTTCAACCTCCTTGCGGTACTGGAGGTAGGCGTTAGGATCCTCGGTAAATAGTTGCTTCTGAGCAGGACTGACTATGGTAGATCAGCATTTGTCTTGTAGCTGGTGGGACTCAAAATAAGGAAGGGGGGGGGGGGGGTTACACTCAAAATTGGACCCATTCGGACCCGCTTTGTTCTGAGCAAAGCCTGCTGTAATCCAGGTGGGCGACCGTATGAAGGTAACCAGTTCCTTCACCTCTAAAATAAAAAGAAAGATGTCGGTTAGATATAGGCACAGTGCGTTTTACAGCTGGAAAGTCAACGAACCAGGTTGAATCGTTGCAACAATTTGAACCCCCGAAGAGCCACATCCAAGCACTGCAACAACCTTGTCTTTCACCACAATATCAGGATCCCATGCAGCGGTATGGACGAGCTGGCCTTGGAACGAATGAAGCCCAGGAATGGCTGGCCATTTCCAATTACTACATTAGATCGGTTAGCAAACTCTCTCTACTTCCGGCTCTCGACGAGATACTCATACTTGAGTACACCCGATCCATTTATCAGGAAGTGGCACCAGTCGTCGTGAATCTTGCCCGACGTGAGGTCTTCCACTTTGATGTTCCAGATCCCTTCTGCTTCGGCCCAGGTCGCTCCAACGACCTTGTGACTTAATTTGATATACTTGTACAGCTCATACTTAGTGGCAATGGTTTGGAAATACTGCAAGATCTCTGGACCCGGAGAGTAGCTGTGAACGGGCTATGGATGAGTACATGCGCAAATGCTACAAGCTGCCAGCTTACAAGTGATTCCATCCCGGATTGGGTTCCCATGTGAATTGGTAGTTGTGAGAAGGAATGTCACAAGCACAACCCGGATACCTGTTCAAGCCTCCGCACGTCAGCCAGGTTCTGCATCCATGCATGCCTGTCACGGGTGGGATTGTGTGGGGGGTGGGGGTGATGGGCCGGCACGGACCGATTCTCGAGCCACGTTCCTCCGACATCACTGTTCTTCTCATAGATAACGTGCTCGAAATTCTGCAGATGTACTTCCAGCTGTCGAGCGATATTCAACCCTGCAGCGCCAGCGCCAATCGTCACGATGCGCAGGTGTCGAGGTTCGCCCAGAGGATGCTCTTCGACGACATATGCCGATGTGCTGGCCGGACCCGGATCCAGGGAGTCCACCCCATTAGTATTTCCTGTGTTGTCTCCCATCGTGGCTTGTTTAGTGTAGCAGCAATGATCGTCCCAGCAGGGGCAGTCCCAAAGTAGAGTCAAGAGGAGAATGGATCACAGACTGGCTGTTGCGATAGTGAGCGAGGAGCAATAATGTCTCTGGGGCTGCACTAATGAAGGGCATGGATGGGATGGGCCGATTTGGGAGCAGCGCGGTGGTCATAGAGTGAATTTATACGGCTGAGACTATCCATATATTTCGGGTAGGAAAGAAAGATCAGGATAGCCACGTCTGAGGGATTAGGAGCAAATCACCCCGCAGCCAAGCCGTGGGGCTTCCCCAGAGCGGCACACTACTTCTACTTCCTACGCGAGCATTTGCAGTTGCGGGGTTGCCGTAGAAGAACCAGCTCCGCCAGGTCACGAGACCCTGACAGTGTTGCGACATGCGTGCTCTGATATACCTTCGCCCTCCACGAGGTCAGAGAAAAATGGCTTCAGCGGCTACGAATTCAGCCATGTCGGAATTGCTGATACAAAGCCATGTTCCAGCATCTGTCTGCCCTCCCCGCACCAAGATGTGGATGCCGAATCTTGGTTCCCTAACCACTGATGAAGGCTGTTGAGTACTCCCATGTTCATTTGTATCATTTCAGGGGTATTCGTGTTTGTGATATCAAGAACTTCTCTCGGTCTATTCATACACTTGCTTACACAGGGCAGGCTCTTGCGGGCCGGCAATGTCAGCTCGCTCGCCAACGCCAATCCCGAGCGTAAATAACGGGAGCTGGTGGTCATGGCCATCTTAAAAGAGCACCCTCAGTAAAGTTTACTGTACAGTTTCACCATTTATAAGACCCTTCTTCAAACCCACTACTTCTCACCACCTTCACTGCCGCCTCCAAACCCAGGATCACTGCCACCTCCAAACCCAGGATCACTGCCGCCTCCAAATCCAGGATCACTGCCACCTCCAAACCCAGGATCACTGCCGCCTCCAAACCCAGGATCACTGCCACCTCCAAACCCAGGATCACTGCCACCTCCAAACCCAGGATCACTGCCGCCTCCAAATCCAGGATCACTGCCACCTCCAAACCCAGGATCACTGCCACCTCCAAACCCAGGATCACTGCCACCTCCAAACCCAGGATCACTGCCGCCTCCCAACCCACCATTAGGGTCGCCCGTACCCCAGCTGGTTCCAGGGTCTGGATCTCCTGAGATGGGATCCCCGATGGGATCTCCCGAGATGGGATCCGAGATGGGATCCGAGATGGGGTCCCCGATGGGATCTCCCGAGATGGGATCCGAGATGGGGTCCCCAATGGGATCTCCCGAGATGGGATCCGAGATGGGATCCGAGATGGGATCCGAGATGGGATCCCCCGAGATAGGATCAGAAATCGGTGGAGGCGACGGCCCCACGTCTGATCCCGGACTTTCAATCCAGTCTACAAACTCTGAAATCTTATTACTCACCCAGTTCTCGGCTATATTCAGAGCAGTAGTTATCAGATCGTTTGCCTTATTAGCAACGGCCGGGTCTTTGATGAATTTAAGGTTGGATACAATGAACGATGAGATTGCAGAATTCACGAATGACCGTATGTAATGACAGTATGCACAGCTCAAATCTCGAGCTTCGTTCAACGTCCGAGGGCGTGGTATTGGACCTGTGGGGCCTCCTAACGCGTGAATTCGGTGGGGTGTTGGTGTTATGTTTACTGGTATCGGCGATGGAGACGGTGTTGAAGCAACGGCTTGCTTCAAACTTGGGTTGATGTACACCGCTCCTGCACCCCAGAGGCATGCCGTCTGCTCGCAACCGGAATAGGTGGTATTACAGAACATAATGAGGGTGTTAAAGTAGTAGTCCTTCTCATCCTGCGTCGCAGTTTCGGGAGTTGTAGATCCGCAAAGAGGGTAGAGTTGATCCATAAGTGAATTGGTTATGGCATTTGCATCGGCTCCAGGGCAGCTATACGCTATTATATGTAAGCGATATTACGAATGTTACGGGAAAGAGCATACTTGTATCTGTCTGTCGAGCTGGAAGCGAAAGAGCGTTTGTTTCTTTGAGAAAGAGGACTACGAATATAATGAAGAAGAGAGGCATCATAGGCACACGCGTAGAGGAACTCATGTTCAAGCTATAGATAGGTAGAAGAGAGTGAATAAGAGTATAATCTTGGTATCTTGTAGTATTCAGGCGTACTTGCTCTGCTTTTATACACTTCCTGGTACTAGCTTCGCGATCACAGCTCGAGGCAAGAATGAAGACCGGAATGCTATGTATTTTTTCTCTAGACTTGAGTAGCTCTTCGGAAATGAATATGGGGAAGATTATGGATGAGGCTGAGATTCTGGATTGTAAACTAGAATAGATATTATATTACCATCAGAGTATCTGAACGAAGCTAGTTATGTAACTTTATTTAGACTCCCTTGAACACCAGAAGATTCAATGATACATAGTAATATTGAAATAGGCGCCTTCGCTTTAAGTACCCTTATATCTACTACGGCATTTTAACTATGCCTTTCGACCACTGCAACACGATACGCTCATAGGACTGGATTTTACCCTCGGAGGGTATATCAAGTTGGTTCTATTATTATGGCCAGCTGCCAGAGGTGCGCGCGATGTAATAACTAACCAAGCCCATTAATCAAAACAAAAAGAACAATTTCCACTCCAGGCTTGGCAAACTGAGGGCACAGGCTAAGCGCTCTAATAAGGACTTCGTGGCTAAGGATTACCAACAGCAGTACGTAAAACTGGCCAGATGACTCCCCAACTCCTAAGAATGTAGACTATAGGTATTAATTAAGCTGAACATACACAAAAAAGCTTGTCCGCTAGTGGCAAAACACCAACATCTCTCCCTGCGTGCTAAGAAAGTTGATAGGTACTTTGACTTTAGATAACTTAAACTATAAAGGTGTCAACTCTATTCTGATTCGAGAACGATGTAGAAGAGAAGATCAATACAAATTAGAGTTAAACGGGTTTGTTACCCTCAAATGTCAACGGTGCTTCGGTGTGAAGGTTTCGGTAGTCAAGAAACGGTTGAAGAGAAGCATTTCCGGGGGCTTGCATATTGCGTTCTTGGATGTTTGAAAAGCTCACCTATCCAGGTGGTCAATTGGTAGGTAAGAACTATGAGGCTCAGAAGCACTGAGCATGAACCAACGTACAAAGAAAACATGTTAGTGAGTCCTATATATTTAGATCTTCCTATAGAAGTAAATAGCTTCGACTTTGCCCTTCTAGGTTCTTCTCCAAAGAGTGTAGGTAGGTTATTAAGCCTCTTAATAGGAAAGATCGATTAAAAGAAAACACCCTTTATTTACGTTAAGCACTATATAGAGTTTCGTAAAAACCTAATTCTGGTTTATAGTATAAAGATACTTTTGAAGGGTCATGTCCTGGATTGCCTTCTACCCTTTTCCACTCACCGAGCTATACTCCCAATAACTTCGTTTGGAGCGACGTTTTATAGCCTATTCCTTCTCGTATAAAGAAAATTCGGGGAGGTTTACGCCCTTGTTTCAAATAATTTAGCGAAGAATGAAAAGCAGGTAGAGAGGCTTGCAGCGACTATAAAGTCATATTTTTGTCGTACGTAAAATTATAGAACGGCCTAAGCCAACTTCCGTGTTGGTAGGTGTTGAAAAGAACATTATCAATTTAGATGATTCGTGGTTGATGTTGTGGAAGCGTATAGAGACAACGTCGGGAGAAATGGATCACAAGATCCTAGATTATCCAGCTCCATTGATATAAGTTACACCAACGTCTGCTACAAATCTGCCAATAGAACGGCTATAAGGAGATTTCAGAGCAGTGTTTCGTTGGCTGAAGTAGCGGATAAATTCGACCATTATGTTCAGTCTGCCTGATCGAAGAATTAAGATTCAAAACTGGCATTTACTCAAACGCTAAGATAGCTCACGCTGTTATGCTCTCAAACAACCAATCTCACCAATCCCATTCAGCTTCCATACACTCAATTCATACCCTATCACTACCATGGTCTGAATAATAATATGTACGAAATCTGCCCTAAAGCTTCGCGCTCTATTCCTGGACAACTTCCCACATCCCGCTCGGCTACGTCGTGGGAATTTGACCCTCACACCAGCACTCTCTCGCAATATGTGCCTCGAAGAGCCGACTGCCATGTGATATTTTCCTAAACCACACAGAGATAGGAATCCTGCTTACAAAAAGAAGGCATAATAGGGGAGGCTCAATAGCACGGCATGGACAGTTCCGCGCGTCAATTTCTTTGTCACGTGCCAATCGGTCATAATCATCCTGTCATCTACTGAAATAGAGTAGAGGATCATAGGTAAATACTACGCCATCTGTGCTTTGATTTCTGTCGTGTGCAGTTATTATCCAATTATCAACTGCATAAACGTGCTAGCTTTACGAGGAAGAAGACCCTGTCAGTGCCACAAAACAGCATGGTCAAGGCAAGGACAAGCTTTACTTCCCAACGAATCCACCATCCACAACAAGCGTGGCTCCGGTAACAAAATTGCTTGCAGAACTGGCCAGGAAGATGATGGCTCCGGCAAGATCTTCGGGCAATCCCCATCGTGCAATGGGGACTCTCGACATCAGATACGCCGAATAAGTGGGATCATTCGCATATTGATCTGTCATCGGTGTTCTCATGAACCTAGAAGGATGTGTCAACATGAAGGTTCGAGAAACGTAGCGAAGTCGCACAGGAATGGACAATGATAAATAGGGTGGCCGAACATACCCCGGTGCAATGCTGTTGACTTGAATTCCCTTGCTCGCCCATTCATTGCTGAAGGCTTTCGTCATCTGAACCACCCCCCCTTTAGTCGTGGTGTAGACGCTCGTATTGATGTTCGCCTGAAAAGCCGTGACTGAAGAAATGTTGATGATCTTGGCAGGTCGCTGGAGAGAGATGGCTCTGCGTCCAAACTCCTGAGCCGAGACATACATAGCCTTCAGATTGATATCAAACAACTAGAAACCATCAACCGGTATCCATCTAGAAATTCCCGTCCGCACTTTTGACACGGGGAACATGGATTTGTGCAAGTATAATCAAGAGACGAGGGAGATCGTACGAGATCAATGTCCTCATCCTTCGCATTCTCGCATGCATCACGACGCATCACTCCTGCGCAATTCACCAAGATATCCGGACCCAAACCCTGGTCCCAGATCGAACCGTAGCAAAGCCGGAGGGCCTTCGAATCCCGGACATCGCACGGGAGCTGGACAATCCGCGCCCCCGTGGCAGTGACTTCTTCTTTCAGCGCTTGGGAGTTGGGGTCCTGGGGCAGTTCAATCGATACAATCGTCGAGGCGCCCGCCTTGGCCAGCGCTAATGTCATGGCTTTTCCAAGCCCTCCCGTGCCGCCGGTCACGATCGCTGTTTTGCCCGTCAAGGAAAAGAGCTCGGCAATATATGCAGACGACGACGACATTTTGTGCGGGTGTAGATGATAGTGTTGTTTTGGATGTGGATATTTGAGCAAAGTACAACGGAGGACAGAGCGTAGTAAGTACCTTGGTGCGATGACCTTTGCCGGACGGTGAGGGGTTGCTTATCCGTGTTATTCCCCTCTTAGTTATTGTTAATGTAGTGGATTTGTAGATCTATAAGAAAATGACGTCCTGACAAGTGAAGTATGACAGCGCCCTCAAGTATTTTAGAGGCACACCCTGGATCTAATATCAAAGTCACTACTCGGCTTCACTTCTTCGAACATGTCCATATTGAACTTACCGAACGAAATCTATTCAGGGGTGATCTAGATTCGGGCGTATTTACCTCTAGTCCTACCATACTAAGGCGGTTTAATCAAGGTCTTCATTCTTGAACCCGAACCCCGCTTTCATCATTCGGCGACTTAACCCCACAGTCCCCCGCAGTCTGTGCTAGTCTCGCGTCTCGCTTCGGAGATTCAGCTACAGAGCAATTTTGCGTCGTGCAATATCTAGTTATAAATAACGTACTCCCGTTAAACCCATTGGTTTCGAAAAATAACCCTAAGTCTTCTTATAACACAGATGCGTAAGGTGGAAAACCGTATAATGAAAATCTTTCTCTTGCCCTATATATCCTAGTTTTAAAGAATATAGAATCCGTCGAATAGTATCCTTAGAGACTTTTTTTTACTTAACGTGACTTATGGGGAAACGCCCATCCAACCTTATATTTCTCTTCTAGATCTAGTCCTACGAGCTATACATTCCTCTAATTCCAAATCTGATTCATCTGAACTATTCTCTAATCCCTCCTCTTCAATTTCATCCTCTAATTCTTTAATTGGACGTTTACGAGGCCGTCCTTATGGCTTTTTATCCTTAGCCTTTTCCTCTACCTTACGTACGATTTTGAGTACTTCCTCTGTACTAAATACAAATTTGTCTTCTAATTAGATTCTCTTGCCTCTAGTTCTCTTCTTTTGTATCTTATATAACTCCTTGTATTCTTTAAGCTCCTTCCGAAGTAGGGTTATCTTAGCGTTCTAAGATTCAATTAGATAGGTTAATCGTGTTACGAACACATGACAGCTGATGGCCTGAGGCTCGGCGAAGGAGGCTCGCACAGAGAACCATCAGTGGAGATCACGGGACTATAAGGTATCACGTGATTGGATCAGTAGGATCAGTTGGATCAGTGAGTGATCCAGGTGAGCCAACTGATCCACGGGGCACGACGGTCTATATAAGTAAATAGTATTTCCTTAGTTTAGGAGCTTCGTGCTCAACTCAAATAACATCTTTTGACTGTTAGTAACGCGGTTCACACTCAACCTACCTGCTATCTGTGATACACCTACCTCTACAACCAACCCCAACCCTCCGAGTACGAACTTCTAACGAAGCTACTACTTCGACCGTTACAAATCGCTTAATATATCAACGAGTTGATAATATAGGTAAATTAGTACCTAATATAGTAAAATTAAAGACCCGGTTTGCCTATCGTAATTCTGTTCTATCTAGAGAAGAGCTTGTAAGTACTAAAAGACCTAGATCTAGATCTATACTTCTTGTTTGTGAGGTAGAGACCTAGGGATAGACTATAAATAGAAGCGAATCTAGTACTTTTCGAGGATAAAAAGGAGCTAAAGTAGCTCCTCTCCAGCCAGCTTTGATATTAGAAGCTATAAGACTCTTTGGCCTAATCCTCTAAAAGAGTTCTAGCCATTCAACCTTCTAAACTCGTATTATTCTAGCTCGAGAATACCGATCAACCTTAGAAGTATAAAATCGCTTAAGTAGCTTATATACCCTAATATCAAGAGGCTAGAGTAAGTAAGAGTAATAAGGTGGTAAGATAAGTAAGTCGATATCCTTCTCTATACAAAGAGCAATTAGATCTCTTATAATATAGCTTAAATAGTTATCTATAATCAAAAGTCGAGGCCTATCACCTAATATTTTCCTAGATTCTAGCTCAAAAACCCTCTATATCCACTCAAATCTATAGCGATTTAATGTCTAACTACTTATACTAGTTGAGAACTACCAACTAGGTAGGGTATTCTTTGGAACCTACCTAGTATTCGTATATTATACCTTAAAAATAACTATAGGTAGAAGAGCTACCCTAGCTATACTAATACACTCTAGTATAGTTATCTACTCCTGTTTACTAGCTATAACCTTCCAATTAGACTTCTAAGTAGTATTAATAATAATACGTATACTCTAGGTACTACTAATGTCGGGACATCCCGAGAATTAGGCCTGATATATTTACCGATATATCTACCGGGATGCTTCCCGATCCGTACGAAGCTCCCGAAAGGAAAAAGCAATTACTTTGCAGAACTTGATACGGCTCGGCCTAGACAAAAGCAAGGTAAAGGGAAGTCCGTACGAACATAAGGGGTCAGCCTTAAGCAAGGAAAAAAGGGGTAACCTAGTTGTATTTAAGTAGTAGAGATACCCACTCTTAGAAGGGTAGATATTATAGACAACAGCTATAATACACTTAGATTACCTTCAGAAGAAAAGGTGACCTAAGCGTGTAGTACGTCTATCGTCTTACCGATTATATAGGTCTAGCGTGAACCTAATACCCTACGGAGTTAAGCTCGAACTCCTGGTGAACCAGACTCTGATCCGAGTACTCGATAGAGATTAGATAGCGTTTACCGTAGGGTGAACCAATACTAATTAGTGGTTGACTATAATCAATTACGACAAGACGAGTGGTTGATCCGTTACTATCAATCATAGAACAACGAGGTTAAAAGCTATATAGCCAAGACTAAGCCCGAAGACAATTCCGACGATATCGGAATATCGTACGAAGATATTGATCGCGATACCAGAAGTCTAATACTCCGTCGATACCGAGCTATAGGGCCACGAACTCGATCGGACGGAGGAGATAGAAGGAAAGTGGACAAGCACGGCCTTAAATATATAGATTCTCTTTAACATTACGTATTAGGAGAAAGATATAAGTAAGGACGATATCCTATAGGAGGACTACAAGGAAGCATTTGAACAATGGAAGGAGGAATGGTTCTCTATTACGAATATTAAGGCATAGAAGTAGCTCCATACGTACCTAGTAACCAATGGGGTATAGGTTAGACTACAAGCTGGTTCTAATTCATATGCTAAGGTATTACAAGAGATCCTAGAGGAAGAAGAGCCTTACAAATGGACCGAGGGGGAAATCTAGAGTCACCTTAAGAAGTATAATTTTATGAACTCAAGAGAACACGGGAACCATACGAACACTAGATATTAGTCAGGTCTACGATAACAAACCTCCCAAACGGAAACCTAGAGACTAGGACCGTAGTCTTAGAACTCTACTCTAAGGACACAACTAGGCCAACCGAGTATCGTACGGACGAGTATAATACCGCCCGAGGAGCTAGGACGAGTTATAGGTATCGTTAAGGATATCCCTTAATCGTATCTACGATTTAGCCTAGAAGTCCATCTAGTACTTAACCGACGAAATTAGCTTACGTACGATCACTATTAATAGTTAGACGATATACGGACTATAGCTGATCGGACAACAACCTCTCGACTCCTTATAGATCTTATGAAGGTCTATAAGGACGATCGGAAGTACAGTAGCGAAGAATATAATATCTTAGACGTAAAACTTCAAGTCTTTTTCGACCTATACGAGAAGATCGGACTTAAGGACGGATAACTCCATCTAGTATTTTCTATTATGCTTAAAGGGAAAGCATTCGACTTTTACTACGATAAGATAGCTAGACGTTCGTACGAATTTACAACTATAATAGATCTTACTAGAGCCTACTTTGAGACAAAGGAAAACAAACAAAAATACCTATCCGAGTGGCGTAAGACTAATCTATCCGATACTATTCTAGCCAATCCGAATAAAACGAAGATAGAATGCTTAGAGATTATACTTAATAAGCTCCGTACGGCCCAACGAGGACTTACAAAGTAGTACTAGAGTGAAAACAGCCTTCGAGACCAAGTTTTAAATGTATATAGAGGAATTAAGGAATACAACCTAGTATTGTTCAAACTAGCAACTACCTTCGAAGGACTATATACTAACTTACGAGCAGCAATCGGAACAGCCGTACGGAACAAGGAGAGAGTATTATACCTATAAGACTATCAATAGGGAGATATTCACGATAATCCAACTTAGTATTGGATAGACCGAACGTACTATAGTTTAAGACTACCACCACTTCGTACGCCTTTCAGGAACAATAGCCGAAGACCTAATAAGCCTCAGTAGAGCCTTATAAAGAACCTAACCAAGAAATACTTCGTCTATAAGAAAACAGGCTGTTGGTCTACAAACCATATACCTAAAGAAAAGAAAAGGTCGTACGAACAATATAAAGAGTATATATTTACTAAGATAGAGACAAACGGGGAGCTATAGGTATTTATCGTTGAATACGAAGGAGAACCTAAAGAAGAGATAGAACCACCAGATAAAGAGAACACGAATTCCTATTGGACAATACCACTTAGTATTGAACTAAGCTAGTGGACTACGTTCTCTTTATAGAACATATATGAACGACTATACGGAAGGGGACTACCGGAGATATTCTTACTAGAAATAAGGAAAGTCAACGGACAGGAGCTAATTTCAACGTTGAATAATAACGCTATAGCATACGCCTTTGTAGAAAAGAATAAGACTAACCAACCGTACGAAGTATCGATGTTTATACTTAAAGGGAGATATTCATCAGACGAGTTCTAAGGTATTATGTCAGACATAGGGGCAGCGGAACTCTCTATAGGAGGGGAACTATAGCTACAAGCGCTACAAAGGATTTAGAAAGTCACCTTCTATCGTACGAACTAAGAAGACTAAATAGTCAACTTCGGAAAAGGATCTACGATAGTAAAAGGGATAGCGGAGGTAGATACACCGGTCGGACAAATCAGGTTCTATATCGTCCCCGATAGTACCTCGTTCTTGTTCTATCTATAGGACATAGATAAGCTTAGAGTTACTATAGATAACCTAAAGGACCTACTAGTCCAACGAGACAAGATGATTCCTCTCGTACGAAAGTGAGAACACCTATAGATATTACTTGGCCAATATCCAAAAGAGAAAATTCCCTAGAGTTTCCTTATAGAGATAGAGCTCCGATAACTATATCGACGCTTTAGACATCCATCCGTACGGAGACTAGCAACTTTGCTAGAAAAGGCTAGATATAACGAAATCGATCTAAGATCAATTAAAGAACTTACGAGGTTTTACGAGTAGTGTTAGCTACACTCTAAAGCACCCGGACGATTTAAATTCACGATAAAGGACGACCACGAATTCAACTACTCTATATACGTTGATATCCTTTATTTAGACGAAAAATAGGTCCTTTATATGATCGACGAAGCAACTACCTGTCAGGTGTCACAGGTAGAGTGACGTACAAGCAATGGATAAGTAGGGTATACATAGGGTATACGTAGGTAGGTAGTAGTTATTATTCAAATTGATCTCTAAAGATCCTTAAACCAAGGGGGCTAAAGATATATATATGTTTCCCCGTCTGGCTCGCTAATGCTATATAACCTCGCTTAGGCCTATGATATTACCTCCTCCTTTATGGGCGTATCCTTACGATCATTCCTCAAGCATCCGTAATACCGTCGAGGCATAAGCTCCCAGAAGGTAATTCCTATTATTAGCCGGAGAAACGGGTTTAGAGGAGTAAAGTATAAGCGGTCCGCTGGGGTAGCGCTTATACGGCTACTAGTGACAACCCAAGGGGTCTTCGTCTGGTTTGTCTAAATACCCTTAGTTTGTACTTGGCTTCCCGATATTTTCTTCATTCTTATTAGTACTCTACGCACTCCCCGCTGCCTTCTCGTCTACTTAGCGCTACTAACAACCTTGCCTTTCTAGATCCCTAGTTTGCTATTTTCTTTGTTCTCTCGCAAACACCCCCTTAGTTCTTTATCGTACCGTAAGCGTTTCGATTTCTTTGTATCGCTAGGTAGTATAATTACGCAAATAGGCTATAGTATTTCTAGCGTCTATAAAAGGCTCTCCTCTTACTATCTAACCTCTCTCTTTCTTTTATATCAAAACATTATAACTTTTCTTCTACTTTCTTATCCCCTCTATTTAATACTCTTCTTATATAAGTATTCTCGCCTTCGCTATAACTACGCGATACTTATATAGTATAACTAACCCCTATAGTATAATATCTATTCTTCCTACTCGTTAGAGTATTACCTTCCGCTTTATACGTACGCCTAAGACGCTATCTCGTCGTTACTATTTATAGTACTTCAAATATATTAACAAGGAGCCTAATATCCAATATGTTAAGACTATAGGTAGGAATATATATAACCGCTATCGTAGGTTGAACAAGCCTTACTACGATATAGGTATTCTTTTCGTTAGTATTCTTACTAATTAACTTATCTTTAGGTTTCTCAATCGAGTATTCCTAGGCTTAACCGCCTACTCGCTCGCGCTATCGCTACGTCCCGCCTAGCTGCTAGCAATACAAAGATTGCTACTCGTACCCGAGTTCAAGTACTATAGCGTTAATATACATCTCGGGTTAAAGCTAATGTTCGCCTAGCTCGCGTTCTATAGACGATATAGGGAATGGCCCAAATGATTATTTGTAGTTAAGCCCAAATATAGAATACCCTAGATAGCATTTTGGATGTCCTTCGTTACTAAGTAAGTAAGCTATCCCGTAAGTATAACGCTATCTAACTATCGTAGAACAACTTACCTCTTGTTACTACAACTAACGATAACGACCTAGGAGATCATTCTAACGACGACGAGGAGTCGAAGGGTTCTAATGATACTATAAGTCCTTCTGGATAGTAAGGTTGGGGAGAGGGGAGTTTATAGAGTTACGGTATCGGGGATAAGGCGTAGAGACGATAGTATATATTCGAAGCTTTAACGTTACGTTCTATATAGCTTTTAGTAATAAAATACAATCTACTTCTTTATACTTTATACCTTCGCTTCCGCGATAGTAACGTAGCGCGGCTTTACTTATAATATTTCTCTAATGCTTTAGGTATATATTCTAAGTTATTTGTACTTTACTAGGTATCTTTAGTAGGTATATAGTCCTTCTATCGTACTAAGTACTATCGATTATTTGTATTGTCTCGATAGGCCTATATAGATTCTACTTTAAATTCTTTATTACTATCGACTTTAATAGGTAACGGTACTTTATCGATATCGTCCCGCTAGTAGTATAGCTCTAAGAGCGAAACGTGAAATATATTATGAATTTTATACGACGGAGGCAATTATAAACGATATACTTGGCCGTAGTTCCTGATTACCTTCGTGATTACGAAGGAGCCAAGATAGCGGTCCGATAGCTTCTTACTTGATCGTAACTATTTGATATTTTTAGCTAATAGTATTACTTTATTACCTATTTGGAATGTTCTTAGGATTTGTTTCCTATTATGGAATTTCTTTTAGGCCTCGACGCTACTATACTAACGTACCTCTAGTTTCTCCCGTTCGGCCTCGATAACTTTTACTCTCTTGGTTGTTATTGGTACCTCCCCTTCTAGTACGTTGTCCCTAACGTGGATTTCAACAGTAGGGTGGAATCCGTATATAGCAAAAAATAAGGTTGTTTTTGTGGTTAAGTATTACGAATTATTATATATAAACTCCGCGAGTGCTACCTTTATAGACTAGTCGTCCTATAGATAACTATAGTAGTAACGTAAATAATACTCTAATGTTTAATTTAAATTTTCTGTTTGATTATCTATTTGCGGATGAAATACGATACTAAGCTAGCGCTATACACCTAGGTAGAAATATAACGTAGTCTAAAATTAGCTAGTGAATATAGTACCTCGGTCTAAGGTAATCCCTTTAGGAACCCCGAAATCCTTAAATATCCTATTAACAAATAGTTTAGTAAGCTTAGGGGTAGTAATTATCTTAGTTATAGGAATATATCGTACTATCTTCGTATATCTATCGACAACTACTAAGATTGAGTTATATATATTACTTTGAAATATTAAGGTAGGTAAATCTATTATAAAGTTAAGTATTATCTCTTTCTACGGTCTCGAGGGTATAGGGAACGAAGCTAGGGCGCCGTAGGGCTAGTATCTTTTCACCTTAGTCCTCTAATATACTAGGTATATTTTGATATAATTCTTAATATCTTTTTTTATACTCGGCTAGAAATATTTTCTATAGAGTACCTCTAGCGTCTTACTAACGCCAAAATAGCCTCCTAATAGGTCGTTATAATTTGACTTTAGGATTTCGTCTCGGATAGCTATATCTATCGGTATATAAATAGACTCTTTCCGATATAGTAGGCTATTTGTATTAAGGTTCTAAGTCTTAGTGGCTCTAGCCTTCCCTCGCCTCGAACGACCTTCGTAACCCTAGCTTTATACAAAGTTATTACGACTTTATAACATAAGTAGGAATTCTTATAGGGATTCTTAGGTTGGTTCATAAGCTGTTTCGTTACCAACGGTAAGAACTACCGCGACGCAAGGTATATACTATTTACAACTAGCTATACTAGTAATAGGCTCTAGTGTCGGCCCTAATACCGATACTATATTATACTATTTGTACGACGCTAATATACAACCGCTAGATAGCGCCTACTTATAGTTACGATAGGAGACTCTCGTCTCTAGTGCTATTAGTATCTTATCAGCCGAGGATTATCTAGTTCTTGTCTCCTAGGCCTTGAATTACGGCGTTATAGGGCTTACGTAACGGGATCTTCCCGCTATACGATAGGAACAAATCTTTAGTAGCTATTTTATTAATAGCTTATTCTAAAGAGTATATATAATAGATTCTTTTTCGTAATCTATTTGATAATCTAATCTATATAACGGGCCGTCGGCGGGGTTGCTACTACCCGCTCGATACTCAATAGTAAAGTCGAAGGCTATAAGTTCTTTAGTCTATCGTACCTATCTATTGTTTAGCTTTCTTTTTATTATAAAGTATTTGAGATTGTTATAATTAGTCTTAACCATAATAGGGAGCTAGCTATACGTTAGGTAATACCTCTAAGTTCTAAATGCCTATATAATAACTATTAGTTCTATATTATAAGTTTCGTATCTGGTTTCGATATCTATGAATTTCTTCGAGAAAAATACTATCGGGTGCTACCTAGCGTTAAGTCCGCTATCGAATAGTTATAATAATATTCTTATTATAGCAAATCCTAACGTATCTATTTCTATAAGGATTTTTAGTAATAGGTCGAAGTAACGTAAGATAGGTATAGTTATAAATATATCTTTAAGTTTTTAGAAAGCTACTTTGGCTTCGTCGGACCATTTGAACTCTTGTTCCCCTCTCCCCTTTAGGAGATCGGAGAGGCCTTTTGTAATCTATAAGTATACGAATATAAACCGTCGGTAGAAGTTCGTAAAGCCGAGGAATATCTGAACTTCCTTTGTGGAGTTTGGTGTCGGCTATTCTAAAACGGTTATAACGTAGCTTAGCTCTATCGCTATACCATCGAGGCTTATGATAAAGCCTAAAAACTTAACTTAGTTAGTATAAAATTCGTATTTCTTTAGGTTCGCGAAAAGTTGATATTGTTTTAATCTTTCGAGTACCTAACGGATCGCCTACTTATACCGTAGTGGGTCTTTAGAGTAGATCAAGATATCATCGAGGTATACTATATAGGTAATATTAATAAGTCCTACGAGGGTATTATTAATATATACTTAGAATGTGACCGAGGCGTTTGCTAATCTAAATAGTATTATATAATATTCAAAATGGTTGTACCGTATACGGAACGTAGTCTTCCATTTGTTGCTCTCTCGAATATATATCCTATAATATATATCCTTAAGATCTAACTTCGTGAATACTCTAGCTCCTTATAGTCGATCTAGTGTTTTATTGATTAATAGTAGTAGTATCCTATTCTTAATAGTGATTATGTTCAACCCTCGGTAGTCGACGTACAACCGTAGGCCTCTACCTTTCTTAGAGATGAATATAATTAGTACTCCTATAGGACTAATGGACCGCCGAATCCATCCTTTTTCAATACTATTTTTAAGATACTTACGTAATACTTTAAGTTCTTTTTCTGATAACGCGTATAGCGACCTATAAGGCGGCTAGGAGCCTACGATAAGATTAATTCGATATTCTATATCGTAATGATTTAATAGTAAGCCTATAGCTTCATTCGAAAATACTTCTTATAAATTAGAGTATTAGTCTAAAAGTATAGGTTTCTTCGTCGCGGATATAGCGGCGATAGTACGCTCTATCGTTAGGATCTCGACCAATATTATTATTATTAAATAAATATATTTTTCCTTCCTTGTAAGCCTATCGAACTTTAGTATAGATATTTTCTTAATATTGTTTAGCGTAATACGATACCGCTACGCTCCCGTTACGAAGGAGATATCCGAGTTAGTACTCTTTAACTACGGATATCCTAATATAACGTTAATATTACTAAGATCGAAGTTATATAAGATAAGGGTCTAAGTAGTACTCTTACGCTCTCCTATCGTATCTCTTACTTTAATACAAACTATATAGTTAGTATAAGACGATATTAGTTTACTATTTAGGATGGTTAGGACCGAGGTACCTTCCTTCTTAGGAGTCATTCCTAACTTAGTAGTAAGTTACCTATATATATAGTTCGTCTTACTATCGTAGTCTAGTAGCGTCTTAACTTTTCTCGATACTCTATCTCTCCAAACTATTACCTTAGTGATTATTCTCGTTTTCTCTATTCTTTCGCTATACTTAGTAGAAACAAGAGATACTACTAGTAGGCGCTAGTGTTTCCCGATTGTACTAAGTTTGGATAACTAAACTATCGATACCCCTTCTGACTACACTAGTTATATACATACGTAGGACAGACGGACGTATAGTAACCCTCTTGCGAGTATTTATAATATTACTATTCTAGTCTTCCTTACTACGATATTAGTATCTTATTTAATAAGATGGTTGGCTCCCGCTCGTTATAGTCTAAGCGCTATAGTAGCGAAGGTTGTTATTTAGGTGATCGGCTATAAGAATATTATTAGACCGAACGCGATCTATTAGCGCGCCTTTGTCGTTATCCTTATAGAGCTCTCGCGATATCTTAGGTCCTCCTATTAAATATTACAAAATAATTCTTAATTCTTATAGCGATAGTAATTAATTCTTCTTTGTTAGTTAGTATATTCCTATTTAGGTTGATCTACTAATATATCTTTAGCTTCAATTTAGCTAGTAGCTAGTTTCTACGTTGGTTATTATTATAAATACTAAGTTCTTCGTTAAGGCTATCCAAATATAATATAAAACTCTAGACTAACTAGGTCGGCCTCTAGTAAGCCTCGTTATACTATATAATAGCGTTAAGGTTATGGTTCCTAGGGTCTAATATAGAATTCTTTATAAATTCCACGAAATCCTCCTAGGGAGTATTATTGACTTCTACTCTTTTCTTATATTGTTTCCAAATGTCTCGTAGTATCCCTTTGAAGTAGGATATCGCGTATGTTACCTTCGCGGTATCGTCGGGCCATATAATATTATTATCCTCTCTCTATTTTAATTCTACTTAATAGAAGAAATCTTAAGCTTCCTTGATATTTCTACCTATATAATCTAGTAGGTCCCTTGTTTTCGGGGTGCGGCGTTATAGCTAGAGTACCGCTAGGGTCACGAAGGGTTTACGATATAGGGTAGGTAGTAGTATATTGGTCGCTCGGATTTCTTCGATTCTAGTTTCCAATCGAGTTACTTCTTTACGGTCGTAAGACTCTCGCTCGAGCTCCTCGATACGACGTAGTGCCGTCGTAAGTCTATTACTAATAGTTATCGTAGGCTAGGATTAGGATCCTACCTCGGTTTGGGTAAGCTTAAAGGTAACGTCGACGCTACGATTGGTACTTTTGGTTTCGCGCGTTATTTCGGTATCCTATTAATTGCTTTACGACGAGCTACCTCCTATCGGGGAGAGAGATTAGAATATTAGGTGTTATAGGTAGAATGACATACAAGCAATAGATAAGTAGGGTATACATAAGGTATACGTAGGTAGGTAGTAGTTATTATTCAAACTGATCTCTAAAGATCCTTAAACCAAGGGGGCTGAAGATATATATATGTTTCCCCGCCTGGCTCGCTAATACCATGTGACCTCGCTTGGGCCTATGACACTACCTTTGATACCGCTCGCTTTCTAAAGGATCAAAAGGCCTGTACGTTATAGGATACCCTTAGGTCCTACTAGATAGACACCTACCTAGGACCATCGGACTATATTATCCATGATACCGGAAAGAACTTCTTATCAATAGAATTTAAACGTGAAGCCCGTACGATAGTAGTAGAAGTAAAGGAAGTACCAATAGAAGCCTATAATAGTATAGGCAAGGTTGAACGATACCACGGACCACTCCGACGTTCGTACGAAATTCTTAAGGAAGAACTAAAGGATAAGCAGCTTAGTAAGGAGTCTATACTCCAAATGGTAGTAAAGGCTATAAATAATACAATAGGTCTAAATGGACTAGTACCCACCCTACTAGTGTTTAGAGTATACTCAAGGATGATATAAGCTAGCGCCCTATCATAGTCTATAATAAAAAGGGCAATAGCTATCTAGAAGGTAATGACTAAGTTACGCCATACGAATACTAAGAGATAAGTTAGTAAAGCACTAGCAACACGGAACGGCCTAGATACGTTAGGAACGTTAGATTTGCCTCTACAATCAGACGTACGGATCTAGAGAGAAAAGGAAGGATGGAAAGGCCCGTATAAATTACTTTATACGGACGATAAAACGTATATAGTCTAGCTACTATACTTAGTCTCTTGATTCCGTACGACAGTTGTTAAGCCATACTATATAAAGGACTTTTATATACCTTAAGAACCAAACGAGGATCAACCTAGTAAAAACCTATTATAGGCCCAAGCGAGGTCATATGGCATTAGCGAGCTAGACGGGGAAACATATATATATCTTTAGCCCTCTTGGTTTAAGGATCTTTAGAGATTAGTTTGAATAATAACTACTACCTACCTACGTATACCCTATGTATACCCTACTTATCTATTGCTTGTACGTTACTCTACCTATGACACCTAATATTCTAATCTCTCTCCCCGATAGGAGGCAGCTCGTCGTAAAGTAATTAATAGGATACCAAAATAACGCGCGAAACCAAAAGCACCAGTCGTAACGTCGATATTACCTCTAAGCTTACTTAAACCGAGGTAGGATCCTAATCCTAGCCTACGATAACTATTAGTAATAGACTTATAACGGCACTACGTTGTATCGAGGAGCTCGAGCGAGAGTCCCGCGACCGTAAAGAAGTAACTCGATTGGAAACTAGAATCGAAGAAATCCGAGCGGCTAATATACTACTACCTACCCTATATCGTGAACCCTTCGTGACCCTAGCGGTACCCTAGCTATAACGTCGCGCCCTAAAAACAAGGGACCTACTAGATTATATAGGTAGAAATATCAAGGAAGCTTAAGATTTCTTCTATTAAGTAGAATTAAAATAGAGAGAGGATAATGACATTATATGGCCCGACGATATCGCGAAGGTGATATATACGATATCCTACTTTAAAGGGATACCACGAGATATTTGGAAACGATATAAGAAAAGAGTAGGAGTTAATAATATTCCCTAAGAGGATTTTATAGAATTTATAAAGAATTCTATATTAGACCTTAGGAACCACAACCTTAACGCTATTATATAGTATAACGAGGCTCACTAGAGGCCGACCTAGTTAGTCTAGAGTTTTATATTATATTTGGATAGCCTTAACGAAGAACTTAGTATTTATAATAATAACTAATATAGAAACTAGCTACTAGCTAAATTGAAGTTAGAGATATACTAGTAGATTAACCTAAATAGGAATATACTAACTAATAGAGAAGAATTAATTACTACCGCTATAAGAATTAAGAACCATTTTGTAATATTTAATAGGAGGACCTAAGATACCGCGAGGGTCTCGTAAGGATAACGACGAGAGCGCGCTAATAGATTGCGTTCGGTCTAATAATATTCTTATAGCTAATCACCTAAATAACAACCTTCGCTACTACGACGCCTAGACCGTAACGAGCGAGAGCTAACTATCTTACTAAATAAGATACTAATATCGTAGTAAGGAAGACTAGGATAGCGATATTATAAATATTCGTAAGAGGGCTACTATACGTCCGTCTACCTTACGTATGTATATAACTAGTATAGCTAGAAGGAGTATCGATAGTTTAGTTGTTCAAACTTAGTATAATCAGGAAACGCTAGCGCCTACTAGTAGTATCTCTTGTTTCTACTAAGTATAGCGAAAGAATAGAGAAAACGAGAATAATCACTAAAGTAATAGTTTGAAGAGATAGAGTATCGAGAAAAGTTAAGACGCTATTAGACTATAGTAATAAGGCGAACTATATATATAGGCAACTTACTACTAAGTTAAGAATAACTCCTAAGAAGGAAGGTACCTCGGTCCTAACCACCCCAAATAGTAAACTAATATCGTCTTACGCTAACTATATAGTTCGTATTAAAGTAAGAGACACGATAGAAGAGCGTAGGAGTACTACTTAGACCCTTATCTCGTATAACTTCGATCTTAGTAATATTAACGTTATATTAGGATATCCGTGGTTGAAGAGTGCTAACCTAGATATCTCCTTTGTAACGAGAGCGTAGCGGTATCGTATTATACCGAATAATATTAAGAAAATATCTATACTAAAGTTCGATAGACTTACGAGAAAGGAAAAATATATTTATTTAATAATAATAATACCGGCCGAGATCCCGACGGTAGGACGTACTATCGTCGCTATATCCGCGATAAAGAAACCTATGCTTCTAGACTAATACTCTGATTTATAAGAAGTATTTTCGAATAAAGCTATAGGCTTACTACTAAATCATTACGATATAGAATATCGAATTAATCTTACCGTAGGCTCCTAGCCGTCTTATAGGCCGCTATACGCGTTATCAGAAAAAGAACTTAAAGTATTATATAAGTATCTTAAAAATAGTATTAAAAAAGGATGGATTCGACGGTCTATTAGTCCTATAAGAGTATTAATTATGTTTGTCCCTAAGAAAGGTAGAGGCCTACGGTTGTACGTCGACTACCGAGGGTTGAACACAATCACTATTAAGAATAGGATACTACTATTATTAATTAATAAAACACTAGATCGACTACGAGGAGCTAGAGTATTCACGAAGTTGGATCTTAAGGATATATATTATAGGATACGTATTCGAGAGAGCGATAAGTAAAAGACTATATTCTATATATAGTACGGTCATTTTGAATATTATATAATACTATTTGGATTAGTAAACGCCTCGGTCACATTCTAAGTATATATTAATAATACCCTCGTAGGACTTATTAATATTATCTATATAGTATACCTCGACGATATCTTGATCTACTCTAAAGATCTACTATAGTATAAGTAGGTAGTTCGCTAGATACTCGAAAGATTGAAATAATATCAACTTTTCGCGAACCTAAAGAAATATAAATTTTATACTAACCAAGTTGAGTTTCTAGGCTTTATTATAAGCCTCGATAGTATAGCGATAGAGCTAAGCCGTATTATAACCGTTTTAGAATAGTCGATATCAAACTCTACGAAGGAAGTTCAGATATTCCTCGGCTTTACGAACTTCTACCGATAGTTTATATTCGTATACTTATAGATTGCAAAAGGCCTCTCCGATCTCCTAAAGGGGGGAGGGGAACAAGAGTTCAAATAGCCCGACGAAGCCAAAGTAGCTTTCTAAAAACTTAAAGATACGTTTATAACTATATCTATCCTATACTACTTCGACCTATTACTAAAAATCCTTATAGAAACAAATACGTTAGGATTTACTATAGTAGGAATATTATTATAACTATTCGATAGCGAACTTAACGCTAGGTGATACCTAGTAGTATTCTTCTCGAAGAAATTTATAGATATCGAAACCAAATACGAAACTTATAATATAGAACTAATGGCTATTATATAGGCGTTTAGAACTTAGAGGTATTATCTAGCGTACAGCTAGCTCCTTATTGTAGTTAAGACTAATTATAATAATCTTAAATACTTTATAATAAAAAGAAAGCTAAATAATAGATAGATACAATAGGCTAAAGAACTTATAGCCTTCGACTTTACTATTGAGTATCGAGCGAATAGTAGCAACCCTACCGATAGCCTATTATATAGACTAGATTATCAAATAGATTACGAAAAAGAATCTATTATATATACTCTTTAGAACAAGCTACTAATAAAATAGCTACTAAAGATTTATTCCTATCGTATAGCGAGAAGATCCCGTTACGTAAGCCTTACGACACTATAATTTAAGGCCTAGGAGACGAGGATTAGGCAATCCTCGGCTAGTAAGATACTAGTAGTACTAGAGATAAGAGTCTCTTGTCGTAACTATAAGTAGGCGCTATCTAGCGGTTGTACGTTAGTATCGTACAAACAGTATAACGTAGTATTGGTATTAGGACCGGTACTAGAGCCTATTGCTAGTATAGCTAATTACAAATAGTACGTACCTTATACCGCGATAGTTCTTACCGTTGGTAACAAAACAGCTTATGAACCGACCTAAGAATCCTTATAAGAATTCCTACTTGTGTTATAAAGTCGTAATAACTTTATATAAAACCGAGGTTATAAAGGTCGTTCGAGGCGAGAGAAGGCTAGAGCTACTAAGACTTAGAACCTTAATACAAATAGCCTACTATACCGGAAAGAGTCTATTTATATGTCGATAGATATAACTATCTAGGACGAAATCCTAAAGTCAAATTATAACGACCTATTGAGAGGCTATTTTAGCGTCGGTAAGACGTTAGAGGTACTTTATAGAAAATATTTCTAGCCGAGTATAAAAAAAGATATTAAGAATTATATCAAAATATATTTAGTATACTAGAGGACTAAGGTGAAAAGACATCGGCCCTACGACGCCCTAGCTTCGTTCCTTATACCCTTGAGACCGTAGGAAGAGATAATACTTAACTTTATAATAGATTTGCCTACCTTAATATTTTAAAGTAATATATATAACTCAATCTTAGTAGTTATCGATAGATATACGAAGATAGTACGATATATTCCTATAACTAAGATAATTACTACCCTTAAGCTTATTAAACTATTTGTTAATAGGATATTCAAGGATTTCGGGGTTCCTAAAGGGATTACCTTAGACCGAGGTACTATATTCATTAGCTAATTTTAGGCTACATTATATTTCTACCTAGGTATATAACGTCGGCTTAGTATCGTATTTCATCTATAAATAGATAGCTAAATAGAAAATTTGAACTAAACATTAGAATATTATTTACGTTACTATTATAGTTATCTATAGGACGACTAGTTTACGAAGGTGGCACTCGCGGAGTTCATATATAATAATTCGTAGCACTCAACTATAAAAACAACCTTATTTTTTGCTATATACGGATTCCATCCTACTATTGAAATCTACGTTAGGGATAACGTACCAGAAGGAGAGGTACCAACGGCAACCGAGAGAGTAAAAGTTATCGAGGCCGAACGAGAGAAACTAGAGGTACGCTAGCGTAATAGTATCGAAGCCTAGAAGAAATTTTATAATAGGAAATAAATCCTAAGAATATTCTAAATAGGTAATAAAGTAATACTATTAGCTAAAAATATCAAATAGTTACGACTAAGTAAGAAGCTATTAGACCGCTATCTTAGTCCCTTTGTAATCACGGAGGTAATTAGGAACTACGGCTAAGTATATCGTTTATAATTACCTCCGTCGTATAAAATTTATAATATATTTTATGTTTCGTTCTTAGAGCTATACTACTAGCGAGGCGATATCGATAAAGTATCGCTACCTATTGAAGTCGATAGTAATAAAGAATTTAAAGTAGAATCTATATAGGCCTACCGAGATAATACGAATGATCGATAGTACTTAGTACGATAGAAGGGCTACGTACCTACTAAGGATACCTAGTAAAGTATAAATAACTTGGAATATATACCTAAAGCATTAGAGAAATATTATAAGCAAAGCTACGCTATATTACTACCGCGGAAGCAAAGGTATAAAGTATAAAGAAGTAGATTGTATTTTATTACTAAAAGCTATATAGAACGTAACGCTAAAGCTTCGAATGTATACTACTATCTCTATGCCTTATCCTCGATACCGTAACTCTATAAACTCCCCTCTCCCTAACCTTACTATTTAGAAGGACCCGTAGTATTATTAGAACCCTCTAACTCCTTGTTATCGTTAGAATGGTCTCTTAGGTCGTTATCGTTAGTTGTAATGACGAAAGGTAAGTTGTTCTACGATAGTTAGATAGCGTTATACTTATAAGGTAGCTTACTTACTTAGTAACAAAGGACATCCAAAATGCTATCTAGGGTATTCTATATTTAGGCTTGACTACGAATAATTATTTAGGCTATTCCCTATATTATCTATAGGACGTAGGCTAGGCGAACATTAGCTTTAACTCGGGATGTATATTAACGCTATAGTACTTGAACTCGGGTATAAGTAGCAATCTTTGTATTACCGGTAGCTAGACGGGACGTAGCGATAGCGCGAGCGAGTAGGCGGTTGAGCCTAGGAATACTCGATTGAGGAACCTAAAGATAAGTTAATTAGTAAGAATACTAACGAAAAGAATACTTATATCGTAGTAAGGCTTGTTCAACCTACGGTAGTGATTGTATATATTCCTATCTATAGTCTTAATATATTAGATATTAGGCTCCTTATTAATACGTTTGGAGTACCGTAAATAGTAGCGACAAGATAGCGTCTCGGGCGTATACGTAAAGCAAGAGGTAATACTCTAACGAGTAAGAAGAATAGATATTATACTATAAGGGTTAGTTGTATTATATAAGTACCGCGTAGTTATAGCGAAGGCGAGAATACTTATAGAAGAAGAGTATTAAATAAAGGAGGTAAGAAAGTAGAAGAAAAGTTATAATGTTTTAATATAAAAGAAAGAGGGAGGTTAGAGGGTAAAAGGAGAGCCTTTTATAGACGCTAGAAATACTATAGCCTATTTACGTAATTATACTATCTAGCGATATAAAGAAATCGAAACGCTTACGATACGATAAAGAACTAAGGGGGTATTTGCGAGAGAACAAAGAAAACAGCAAACTAGGGATCTAGAAAGGTAAGGTTGTTAGTAGCGTCGAGTAGGCGAGAAGGCAGCGGGGAGTGCGTAAAGTACTAATAAGGATAAAGAAAATATCGAGAAGCTAAGTACAAACTAAGGGCATTTAGACAAACCAGACGAAGACCCCTTAGGTTGTTACTAATAGCCGTATAAGCGTCACTCTAGCGGACCGCTTATGCTTCACTCCTCTAAACCTATTTCTCCGGCTAACAATAGGAATTACCTTCTAGGAGCTTGTGCCCCGACGGTATTATGGATGCTTAGGGAATGGTCGTAAGGATACGTCTATAAAGGGGGAGGCAATATCATAGGCCTAAGCGAGGTTATATAGTATTAGCGAGCTAGACGAGGAAATATATATATATCTTTAGCCTCCTTGGTTTAAGGATCTTTAGAGATCAATTTGAATAATAACTACTACCTACCTATGTATACCCTATGTATACCCTACTTATCTATTGCTTATACGTCACTCTACCTATGACACCTGACAAAACTAGACTAATAAAATACCTAAGGTGAAGTTCCAACTAAGGGTTATACTTCTAGCCTAACAAGAGCAACGACTTAAAGCTTAGGTTACGACTATCCTATTAGATAAAGAAGACGACGAATTATCCGTACGGGAGATATACGTTACTAGGAAAGAATAAGACGACCTTAAGCTAGCAAAGGAGCTTCGTCAGAAAGGAGTTATTACTATACCTAGAAAACCATTCGAAGAATCCTAACGAGCGGAAATTAATAGACTAATAGCTAAAGGAGTATTCGAATTCGTACGGTATAACCCTATTATTCATAGGGAGAGAATCTTTAACTCCCGAATCGTAAATGAAGTCAAAGGGAAGAATACTAGTACTCCGTACGAAAAGTCACGTATAGTAATCTAAGCCTATAATGACGAAGGAAAGGCAGAGATCCTTACGCAGTCACCTACAATCTAGAGGGTAAGCCAGAGGCTAATTGTATACCTAGCACCTTTACTAGCAAAGCAAGGAATCTAGTTATTCAGCTGGGATATAACATAGGCCTATACCCAGTCGGAAACCCTCCTTAATAGGATCATCTTAGCCTATTTGCCAAAAGAGATCCAACACCTATATCCCTAGGATACTATTATCCTCGTACGAAAGCTACTATATGGAATTCCAGAGGTAGGAACCCACTGGTGGGCTATATACCATAAGCACCATATAGAGAAGCTTAAGATGGTAACCTCTTCGTACGACCTATGCTTATTAGTTACGACGACAAAGGAGACCTTTGCGATTGTCGGGATACAAACAGATGATACCTTGATCTTAGGAGACCAAGGATTCATTGATAAAGAGGATAAGGCACTAAAAGGGGCTAATTTAAGTACTAAGCTAATAGATGTACTTACGGAAGGGACCCTAATTACCTTTAATGGGGGGGTACTTCACTTAGCCTACGGGAACATCCAACTAGTCCAAAAGGGCCAAGGGAAGAAAATCAAGCTGATCGACTTAAAGTCCAAGTACCGTACGGAAGACTATAGAGAACAAAGAGCACGAGAAGCTTATATAGCAACCGTATGTCAACCGGAAGCTTCAATGGACTTATCCGTAGCTACCCAACACTAGGACCCCACGGACGAAGAAATAAAGACCTTAAACAAGTGTTTAAAGTAGCAATCCGAGAATATTAAACGAGGTATTATATATATACCTATTGACCTCGGACGTACTAAGCTCTTTGTCTTCGTGGACGGTTTATTTACAAATAATAAGGACCTTAGTTCCTAGATTGGATATATAATTATCCTTACTAACGAATCGTACGGGGATAAGTTATTTGAAATAAAAGGGAACCTAGTACATTAGAGTAGTACTAAAAGCAAAAGAGTTACCCGAAGCGTTCTAGCATTAGAGATCTATAGAATGGTCTCTAGGGTAGATATAGCTATTACTACTTATACTACGATCTAGATGATTACGGAACAGTTAGACCTACCTACGATACCAATCGTTGTTTGTACGGACTTATATTCACTTTACGAGTGCCTTATTAAACTAGGAACAACGAAGGAGAAGCGGCTAATGATTGATATTATAGTCCTTCGGCAATCGTACGAACGTAAGGAACTTACGGAAATTAGATAGATCAACGGACAAGATAATATAGCGGACGCTATAATAAAGATAAATCCAAATAAAGTCCTTTAGAGGTTTCTAGATAATAACTTAATTACCGTATAGATTGAGGGGTAGGTTAAACGAAAAGAAAAGTAGAGTTAGAGGTAAAATAGGCGTTAAGGATTGTTCGTTAAGTAATTTGTTTGTTTTAAAGGATAACTAGTTTTGTTTGTGTTTATAAGGTTACGGAAGTATCGTACGGACCAAACAATCAAGTGGTTGTTTCTCTAAAGACCAATTAAGTAATTTGTTTGTTATACTAAGAAAAGGATTACGAAAACAGTCATAAGAGGAGGACAATCACTAGAATCAAGGTCGAATGAAATTGCTATTTCATTCCAAAGGAAAACAACGATTAAACGACCCAGAGACCCCATACGGATAAGCAAGCACCTAGAGAACCCAGAGAAACCACCCAAAGCAGTACCGAAACACCAAAACGCCCTAGCCTAATCAGAAAGCCCGTCCTTTGCCCTTGCCAAATATGAGACCTGATTCCAAATTTATACCACTACGAGTGGTATTTCCACGAGTTGGACGATCGTACTTCGGAGTCGAAGGAGTCTTAGGACGACCAAGAGCAAAGTCGTTATAGGGAATGTTTGTAGGGTTAATTAGGTTCACTATAAGCGTTAGTATTACCCCGTACGGAGATAAGGGAACCTATAGGAGCAACCAATTGCGTTCTAGTGCCAAAGATAATTACCACAAGCACCCCCGCCTAGAGGTAGTAAAGAGACATAAAGCAAAAAGGGACCGTCGGTATTCGCCTAAGAGTAGAAGCTATATATGTCTGGATTCTTCTCGCCGTACGCCTAAGCAAAGAGGGCCTAGATCCGCTAAGGGTGAACAATTCGCCGGCCTATGAAAGCGTCGCTTAAGGAGGGAGTAATAAAGCTATCCAGACGACCTAGGGAAACAAGGACGAGAGAGTTGGGAGTATTACGGTCTACTCCGTATGCCTCCCTATAGGTAGTAAACCATTGCTAAGATTGACTACAGACAAGAAGGGACTATTCTAGGAGTAGGTCCCTAAGGCGGGTAGCGTCCATCAAGAGAATTTGAGTCTAATCCTTGTCGATAGCCAAGAGAAGTCTATTAGGTAGGTCTAGAGCTAGGGTAGGACCAAGTAGGCCACATACGGAGTCGGTAAGCGACTTAGAAGAACTAGAGCTAACCTTAGATAGGGTAGTAGCGGCTTAGGACTTAGTAAGGAGCTAGTCGCTAGGTGAAGGAGTACGCTCGTCAGATATAATGATAATGATTCCATACGAAAGAGAGAGAGTAATACTGAAAGGGGCTATAAAGCTAAAGTGGAAGTAGGTGAAAAAGGTAAAGCTAGGATAGAAAAGCTAAGGAAGGTTGATAAAGAAGAGAGAGAAAAAGAGGAGAGAGAAGCGACCTTTTATACCTACCTAAGAGGCCTAGTTTGTAAAACTAAACCAAGCTAGAGAGGAACAAAGAAAAACTCCTAGGAGGGTTTGACAAACAGCTAGAAAACAGGGACCCGACAAACAGAGAATACCGAGCTATCGACCCCGTACGAAGCTCGTCGGTAAGCTATATCAGAAAAGAAAAGAGTTGCTAGTGTTAGGACATCCTAAGAATTAGGCCTAATATATTTATCGATATATCTACCGGGATGCTTCCCGATCTATACGAAGCTCCCGAAAGGAAAAAGCAATTACTTTGTAGAACTTAATACGGCTCGGCCTAGACAAAAGCAAGGTAAAGGGAAGTCCGTACGAACATAAGGGGTCAGCCTTAAGTAAGGAAAAAAGGGGTAACCTAGTTGTATTTAAGTAGTAGAGATACTCACTCTTAGAAGGACAGACATTATAGACAATAGCTACAATATACTTGGATTACCTTCAGAAGAAAAGATAACCTAAGCGTATAGCACGTCTATCGTCTTACCGATTATATAGGTCTAGCGTGAACCTAATACCCTACGGAGTTAAGCTCGAACTCCTAGTGAACCGGACTCTGATCCAAGTACTCGATAGAGATTAGACAGCGTTCACCGTAGGGTGAACCAACAACTAACTATAAAGCTAGTCTTATCTATGTTATATATATCCTCCAATCTATAATTTCGCTTAGTAAAACGTATCTAGAATACATCAAATTAGGCTTAGATCTTCTCTAAAGTAGCCTCTTTTGTACGATAAGAGTCTAATTAATTAGAATAGTATACCTAAAGCTCTAGATATCGTTGAAGGAACCAATAGATCCATTCGTAGCCTATTTTAAGTAGTTGAAGAGGAGGAGTTTACTAACGCGATACGACTAGAACGCATCGACTCCTAATCTCTTGAGCTATTTCTTTTGATACCCTAGGTGTTGCTAGATAACCAGTGGCTGTCAAACGTATAATCCATCGTACAAGAGTATTTCCTTCAGCTAGTGAGAGAATCTAAGCTGATTCGTAGGCCTAGCGTCGCGTTTTACGTCCTTTCATCCTTCTACTTAGTGTAGTACGCTCGATATTAAAGTACGTAGCAGCAGCTATAATTGTTGTAAAATTATGATCCTAGAGTGCTTGTATAGCCTTTTGAAGGTTCTCTTCGCTATAAGTGTATTTGGTAGCTTTTTTATAGCCTATGCTTAGAGTGGTAAAGGGTTTAACCCTGGAAGGTAAGGTTGGATGGGCGTTTCCCCATACTGGGCGTTTCCCCATAAGTCACGTTATATAACTTTAATATCAAGCTAGAAGACTAGTCTAGAGAAGGCTTAGTTCCTTTCGAACCGGTCTAAATAGAGCTCTTCTTTCTTTTCATACTTGAATTCAGCCAACTTCTTTCACTAAGAGTATCCCATGCTCCCAATATCCTGAAGCTTCATTTAACTTTGAAGAAAAGAAATATATAGATAGACGTATACATGCTTCTCAAGATGCACCTTTTACATTTGAGCACGGTTATGATTCTTATAAAACAAGAAATGGGACTTATAGAGTGATAGTGGAAAGAAACCTTGTAAAAAAATCCTTTGGTACTGATGTATTTGCTACAGGTACTTTTATGGCATTATTTTATGACACATGATCAGATAAACAATGACCTATTAAACAATAATCAGGTAATCTATCTAATTATTTTTTTTTTAGGTTATAACTATACTAAGAATAAATTTATTAAACCAAATAATTAATTATACAAATAATATACAATGAATCTATCTTTAATACTTTTTTTAATCGGAATAATAGGTTTCGTTTTAAATAGAAAAAATATAATATTAATGCTAATATCTATAGAAATAATGCTTTTAGCTATTACATTCTTAATATTGATAAGTTCACTTAGCTTTGATGATATATTAGGTCAAACATATGCCGTATATGTTATAGCAATAGCAGGTGCAGAATCTGCTATAGGTCTAGGTATTCTAGTTGCTTTTTATAGATTAAGAGGAAGTATCGCAATAGAATATAAATAATGTATTTAGCTATAATTACTTTACCTTTATTAGGATCAATAGTTGCCGGATTTTTTGGTAGAAAAGTCGGTGTAACTGGAGCACAAATAATTACATGTACAAATGTAATAATAACAACATTATTAGCCATCGTTGCCTTTTTCGAAGTTGGTTTAAATAACATACCAGTATCTATAAACCTTTTTAGATGATTTGATGTTGAATCATTAAACGTCTTGTGAGGTTTTCATTTTGACAGTTTAACAGTATCTATGTTGATACCTGTTTTAATTGTTAGTTCTTTAGTTCACATATACTCTATAGGATATATGAGTCATGATCCACATAATCAAAGATTTTTTAGTTATCTAAGTTTATTCACTTTCATGATGATAATACTTGTAACAGGAAATAATTTTTTATTAATGTTTGTTGGATGAGAAGGTGTAGGAGTTTGTTCTTATCTTTTAGTATGTTTCTGATTTACTAGAATAGCAGCCAACCAAAGTTCTGTATCTGCTCTTTTAACTAACAGAGTTGGTGATTGTTTTTTAACTGTAGGTATGTTTGCTATTTTATGAAGTTTTGGTAACATAGACTATGCAACAGTATTCTCATTAGCACCTTTTGTTAATGAAAACATTGTTACAATTATAGGTATATGTTTACTAATTGGTGCTATGGCTAAAAGTTCTCAAGTAGGATTACACGTTTGATTACCTATGGCTATGGAAGGTCCAACACCTGTTAGTGCTTTAATACACGCTGCTACTATGGTTACAGCTGGTGTATATTTATTAATGCGTGCAAGTCCTTTAATAGAATATAGTTCAACAGTTTTAATCTTATGTTTATGATTAGGGGCTATGACTACAGTATTTAGTAGTCTTATAGGATTATTCCAACAAGATATTAAAAAAGTTATTGCATACTCTACTATGAGTCAATTAGGAATGATGGTTATAGCAGTAGGATTATCTTCATATAACATAGCTTTATTCCACTTAGTTAATCATGCCTTTTATAAAGCACTATTGTTCTTAGGTGCAGGAGCTGTAATTCACTCAGTTGCTGATAACCAAGATTTTAGAAAATACGGGGGATTAAGACCATTCTTACCTTTAACATACTCAGTTATGTTAATCGCAAGTCTTAGTTTAGTAGCTTTCCCTTTTATGACTGGATTCTATAGTAAAGATTTTATATTAGAATCGGCCTATGGACAATTTTACTTTAGTGGTACAGTTGTATACTTTATAGCAACTATTGGTGCTATGTTTACTACTTTATACTCAGTTAAAGTATTATATTTAACATTCTTAACTAACCCTAATGGACCTCTTGTTAATTACAAGCATGCTCATGAAGGAGATATATTTATGAGTTTACCTTTAATGATATTAGCCGTTTTCTCTATATTCTTTGGTTACATAACTAAAGATATCTTTATAGGATTAGGTTCAGGTTTCTTTGCAGATAATAGTATATTTATTCATCCATCACATGAAATAATGCTAGATACTGAATTTGCTGTACCTACTTTATTTAAATTATTACCTTTATTCTTTACTATTTCTCTTAGTGTATTAGCTATTACTTTATCAGAATTTTTACCAAATGTTCTTATTAATTTCAAGTTAACTAGATTAGGTTATAATATATTTGGGTTCTTTAACCAACGTTTCTTAATTGAAATGTTCTATAACAAATATGTTACTGGTCTTGTTTTAAAATTAGGAGGTCAAACTACTAAAGTTCTTGATAAGGGTAGTGTAGAGCTATTGGGACCTTACGGTTTAGAAAAAGGTTTAGTTACTTTAAGTAAAAATATATCTAGTTTAAATACTGGAGTTATTACTAGTTATGCCTTATATATATTAATAGGACTTATATTTTATATATTAGTACCTTATATAGCTATAGTTAATAATAGCCTATTGTTATTAATCTTATTAGGTTTATTTAGTATAATTGATGTAAAATTACTTCGTACTAACCCTTCATCTTTATAAGAGGTATATTTTTAAGAAAGACAAAATTAATTTAATTAATATAAACATTAAATTATAGTTTGCTATTGAATATTATTCAATAAACAATTTATCACCTAACTTTAAACGTTAGATCACTATTAATTATAAAGTAGTAATAAGGAGAAGAATAATTAATTATATAAATCATAAATTTTTGATTTTATATATATATTTATTAAAGCCTATCAAATATATTTCAGTTAAATCTGTAGTAATCTTACCTTGGGATTTTATGATTACTTTACTTTTAGATATTACATCCTTTAAAAGTAAGCAATAATTCTTATTACTTATAAAATAATCTACATTTAACATATCTTCTTCTAGTTTAAATTAACCTAAATTTATACCTAGTAGGTATTTATTTATACTTTTATTTGTAACTGAAAGTTTTTCGGTGAATACTTTTTAGTAAGAGACAAAGAGAGACAATTTTCTTTTATATTTTGTTTATTGATAGCAATTTAGTCAACCAAACAGGGTGTGTTGTAGATGGTTCTACATTTTGATTGCAGATCATAAATTTGGGGTTCAATTCCTCCATATCCTTCAATTATACAACACAAAATAAAACCTTTAAATATATACAGGGTTTGTGTTAATGTAATAACAATTAATATTGTTAGTAAGTACTATTTTAGTATAAAACTATTTTAATGTAATGCTATTTTAGTGTAAAGTTTTCTTAGTGTAAGGCTATTTTAGTATGAGGCTATTTTATATATATATTATATAAAATTTATATTAAAACAGATAAAGACGTTCTTTATGGGTTATAAAAGGAAAAAAAAATAAAAATATGATACAAGCAGCAAGAATTATAGGAACAGGTTTAGCTACTACAGGTTTAATTGGTGCAGGTGTTGGTATAGGTGTTGTGTTCGGTGCATTGATATTAGGTGTGGCTAGAAATCCTTCTTTAAGAGGTCAATTATTTTCATATGCAATATTAGGATTTGCTTTTGCTGAAGCTACAGGGTTATTTGCCTTGATGATGGCATTTTTGTTATTATACGTTTCTTAATAAAAAAAGGACATAATGATATAAAGAAAAGTTTTATTTTTATTAGAACAGTAATAAAAGTAAGAGTAAGAATTTTAGAGTATAAGAACATAAGAACATAAGTATTAGATGCCTTTAAAGAATCTAATACTTAGGTGGTGTCATACACTACACAACAATTAACAAACATTAAAAGAGGAGGGGGTTTAAATCGCTATAGAGCGGGGGCATTCAAATAAACTAAGTATTTAAGTATACTACTAATAAATATATGCAACATATTATTTAGTGTAGATTTGTCTAGCTCAATGATGATTTTTTCTGTTATTTTTCATATATTATCAAATTCCGTCACATCTAGACGAGACAAATCTATATTATTTAGTAGAGTAGCTATATTAGTTTTACTTTCATCTGCTTTCCTTGCTAGTGTTAGCTTATACGTTCAAAACTTATCAGTAGGTATTGGTTTATATGGTGGTTTATTTCATGCTACTAGTATAACACATATTTTTCAAACATTTATAATGTTAATTAGTGCTGTTATATTAGTATTAACAGGGTTTTACCCTAGAAAAGTATGAGTATCGGAATATTCTTCATTAAGTAAATTATTATCTTCGGAGTTTTTATACTACAAGTCAGACATATTAAATAAACAAGGACAACAGTACAAAATAATAGAGTATCCATTAATTATAATATTTATTGTAACTGGAGCTATTTTCTTAGTTTCAGCTAGTGATTTAGTATCTATATTTTTATCTATAGAATTACAAAGTTACGGATTATACTTATTAAGTACATTATATAGAAATTCAGAGTTAGCTACTAGTGGTGGTTTAACATATTTCTTATTAGGTGGTTTAAGTTCTTGTTTTATACTTTTAGGTACAAGTTTATTATACGGTAACTCAGGTAGTAGTCAATTAGACGGTTTATATATTATAACTAGTTTAAGTGATATGGGTGGTAGTGATAACAGTGCTGAAAATGTATTATACTGATATAAACCTTATTACATTAATTTATCTATACTTGTATTAAGTGTAGGTTTCTTATTTAAAATAAGTGCAGCACCTTTCCACTTCTGATCACCTGATGTATATGATGCTATACCTACAATAGTTACAACATTTGTTGCTATTGTGGCTAAAATATCTATATTTATATTCTTATTAGAATTAGTGCATTACACAAGTAATTCATTATTTACTAATGAATATAGTTGAACATCTAGTTTAGTTGTTAGTTCTTTACTTTCATTAATTATAGGTTCAGTATTAGGGTTAACTCAATCACGTATAAAAAGATTGTTCGCTTATAGTACTATATCACATGTAGGTTTTATATTATTAGCTTTAAGCATTAACAGTGTTGAGTCTACAGAAGCTTTCGTATTCTACTTAACTCAATACTCTATTAGTAACTTAAACGCATTTATAATTCTTATAAGTATAGGTTATTCTTTATATTATTACGTAAATGATGAAAAAGAGTATAAAGACTTAGCAGATAAAAACAATTCACCTATACAATTAATTAGTCAATTAAAAGGATACTTTTTCATAAACCCTATTTTAGCTTTAAGTTTATCTATAACAATATTCTCTTTTGCAGGTATACCACCTCTATTAGGTTTCTTTGCTAAACAGATGGTCTTAAGTGCTGCCTTAGATAATGGTTATGTATTCCTTAGTTTAGTTGGGATATTAACAAGTGTAGTTAGTGGAGTTTATTATTTAAATGTGGTAAAACAAATTTTCTTTGATAAACCTTCATATAAAAAAAACCCTGAAATGGTAGATTTAAATTTACATGGTAGTATTGTAAAAAACAATATTTTAATTAAAAAATTAACATTTAAACTAGATAACATTGTATTATCTAGCGCTTTAACTGTTACAATATCTATTTTAACATTAGTAATAGTATTATTTATGTTTGTACCGGATGTATGATTAAGAACAGGTAGTATCGTCTCCTTAGTACTATTTAGAACTTAACCATGACAAGTACTACATTCTTTTTTATATTTATACCAATATTAGCCGTTATTTTTTTAGCTTTAAATTTAATATTCGCACCACATAACCCCTACCAAGAAAAAGATAGTGCATTTGAATGTGGTTTCCATTCTTTCTTAGGTCAAAATAGAACACAATTCAGTATTTCTTTCTTTATATTTGCACTTCTTTTCTTATTATTTGATTTAGAAATTCTTTTAGTATATCCTTATGTAGTTAGTGCATATACAAATGGTATTTATGGTTTAATAATAATGCTTATTTTCTTTTTAGCATTAACATTAGGATTTGCATTTGAACTTGGTAAAAACGCTTTAAAAATTGATAGTAAACAAACTTTTACCGTTACTCATTTTAATACAAGTAATACTACAGATTATTTATCTGGGATAACATTTAGTAGTATTAGCCGTATATTAAAAAATTTTAGTAGTAAAATAACAATCAAAACTTTTTTAGCTAGTTGTTTTACTATTTTTATTATTACATGTATTAAATGTTATTACTCTGACTTATTTACATTTGACTCAGAACATTTCTTACCCTTATTTTCTTTAGGAATTTTTGGATGACTTCTTAATAACTTTAATTCTTCATTATTGGCCGAATTTTTAGGGGATATCAATTTTCATGATATATTCTTTGGTTTATCTAAACATCACATGGGTCCAGGTACAGGACCTGAGGATTTTAAATTAAAAATATATAATCCTATGGATAACAACTCAGATGGATCGAGGAAACTTCAATAATTCAGAGAATGATTCAGAAATGGGCGATAACCCGGATAACCCGGATAATCCTGATAATGATTCAGATATGGACGATAATTTTGATTCAGGTATGGAAGAATCCGATGCTTGAACGGAAGATGACCCTGAATTTGCAGTACCTGATACTCCAACTAACAAAGAAGAGTTTAAGAAAATGCAAGAGTATCATGCCGTAGAAAAAGAAGAAGCCGATGATCTAAAAGATGACCTTGCTCGTTATACAAAGGCTATCCAAAACATAAGAGAAAAAACTAGTAGATCTGATTTTACTGATAGTGAATGAGATGACTATGTGGAATTTACTGATCAAACTGCACCACGTGTTTATGTGGAAGAAGATAGAGTTAGATACTTTGAGGAAGAGGTAAGTGTAAGTGATAGAAAAAGAGAACAACATATAGCTGAAAATCAAAATACTTACAATGAGAAGGCTAATTTGTTTAATTCTCGTAAAAGACATTACGAAGCTGCTATGGAAAAATTAGATAGAACTAAAGATTTATTCGAAGATACGGAAAATAATAATTTAGCTTCTGGGCCTAGCAATATACCTAGCATAGGATCTAGTAATATACCTAGTATAGGATCTAGTAATATACCTAGCGAAGGATCTAGCAATATACCTAATCAGGGATCTAGCAATTTCCCTAGCGAAGGATCATCTAATGGTAAACGTAGATTAGACGACACAGACTTTGAGTCTAATGGAGGACCATCTAAACGTTAGTAACTAGGTACCAAGCATTTTATTTAATATTTATATCTATCACCCGATAAGTGTTATAATATTTTAGCTTCATTAAAGCTTTATTAATATAAAACGTTTCTTTTAATAATTTTTAGACTATTTATGCACCATGCCTCTTTAAAGTGAACAAAGGTTCATAGTAATATTTATATAAATACCTTGTTTAACATTATATTGTTAAACAAGATCCCCTATAGCTTTGATGCCTTAGTTTGTAATACTTTATATACAAAAAAGCAAATATAAGCAAAGGGAAGTTAGGGGAAGGATTTAGATATTCAATGTTTTGAATACTCTAATTCAAAGCCAACTATTAGATGCTCTTTTATATATAGTTTATTAAGATGAACTATAGTGTAAGCTGGGGGTGATAATAGGATTTTTGACATATTAAATAAAAAGGTATGTTAATAAATAAACTTATAGATATTACACTAATTAATTGGTAATATGTTTATAGGTATGGCATAAAAAAAGGTTTATATAGTTATATAATATAATCGTATAAACTTTTAACTACTCATTTAAAACTGGGACAATTGGATTTATAATTTATTACCCATGTTACTTAGACTTTTATTAACCATACCCTTAGCAGGTATACTGCTAATATATACAAATTTTTCAGACAGATCCAGTGATATAAGTAACAGCCGAATTAAAATAATCGGTTTGACGACATCTATAGTTAATCTTTTTGTATCACTAATAGTGTTTATTTTATTTGACTTCAGTAGCAATCAGTTTCAGTTTGTTCAAGAATATCAAGAAATAAGCTCTTTTGATTTTTACTTAGGTTTAGATGGGTTGTCTATATATTTTGTTTTATTAACAACTATTATTACACCTATTGCACTATTAAGTAATTGAACATCTATTAGCGAAAATGTAAAATCATTTGTTATAATAATTTTACTATTGGAAAGTTTATTATTAGCAGTTTTTTTAGTTTTAGATATATTATTATTCTATATTTTTTTTGAAAGTATATTACCACCATTATTTGTTTTAATAGGATTATTTGGGTCAAGTAATAAAGTAAGAGCTAGTTTCTATTTATTTTTATATACATTATTTGGTTCATTATTTTTATTATTATCAATTTTAGCAATATCTTCAATTATGGGTACTACTGATATAGATGCCTTGTACAAAACTAATTTTAATTATTCAACACAATTATTTTTATTTTACGGTATATTTTTATCATTTGCTGTAAAAACTCCTACTATATTTTTAAACACTTGATTATTAAAAGCTCACGTTGAATCACCTTTAGCTGGTAGTATTATATTAGCAGCTATTGTTTTAAAATTAAGTTTATATGGAATATTTAGATTAATGTTACCATTATTACCTAAAGCTTCTTTAGATTATACATATATAATATACCTTATAGGTGTTATAACTATAATATATGCTAGTTTTAGTACATTAAGAACTATAGATGTTAAAGAACTTATTGCTTATAGTTCTGTATCACACGCTGCAGTTTACCTTATAGGTGTATTCAGTAATACAATACAAGGTATAGAAGGTGGTATAGCTTTAGGGTTAGGTCACGGTTTTGTATCTAGTGGTTTATTTATATGTGCTGGAGGTGTTTTATATGATAGATCTTCTACTAGATTAATAAGTTTCTATAGAGGAATGGCTCAGTTAATGCCTGTATTCTCTATATTATTCTTTATTTTATGTTTAGGTAATAGTGGTACTCCACTTACTTTAAATTTTGTAGGTGAATTCTTATCATTATATGGAGTATTCGAAAGACTACCTTTATTAGGTTTATTTGCTAGTTCTTCTATTGTATTCTCTGCCGCATATACTATATATATGTTTAATAGAATAGCATTTGGAGGATCTTATAGTAAATTCTTTGAAGTTAATATAAGCGATGTTAATAAACGTGAATTCTTTATATTATTAACATTAGTTGTGTTTACTGTTGTATTTGGTATATACCCTGCACCTATATTAGATGGTTTACATTACTCTGTATCTTCTTTAATATATAGCAACATAGCATAAATTAATTTTAGTAAAATAAAATTATCCTTTTTAAGCTAGCAATGTGTTATAGCCTTACTTACATATAATTTCTTACTTATAAATGTAATAAATGTCTTTAATTATTTATTGCTTATGCCAACTCATATCTAATACTTATTGCAGTAGCTATGAATATAAAAGCAAACCATTAAATATATAACATTTAATTTAATTACTCTTTAAAAATGCCACAATTAGTACCTTTCTTCTTTTTAAATCAAGTTCTATTTGGATTTATGATATTACCAGTTATGATATTTATTTTATCAAAATATATCTTACCAAGATTTGTTCGTTTATTTATGACTCGTCAATTTATATCTAAATTATAATATTTATTGCTAAAAATAAAATAAGCGTGTGGCGTGATCTTGCTTATACTTAGTAAGTATAAGTATTAGTATTAAAGCTTTCTATACAAAGGCTTTTTTTTTTAGTAAAGCACAGTGTACATGACAACAGTACTAGTTTATAGAGTATTATATACAATAATTAGATAAATCATTGTCACTTTTACAATAGGTATTATTTATAAATACCATTGTGTATATTTGTTTTTTAAATAAACATCCGTAACATATTTTTTATGAAACACTACTATATGAAGTGAATAATTTACACCTAATAAATAATTATACATGTACAGAAATATTAAGTCCATTAGATCAATTCGAAATAAGAAATCTTTTAAGTATAGATGCACCTATAATGGGTAACATTAATGTGTCTTTAACAAATATTGGTTTATACTTAACAATAGGTTTTTTCTTATTTTTAAGTTTAAACGTATTAGCTACAAATGAAAATAAAGTAGTAAGTAATAAATGATCAATTAGTCAAGAAACAATATATGCTACTGTACACAGTATAGTAATAAACCAAATAAATGCAAAAAAAGGGCAAATATACTTCCCTTTTATCTACACATTATTCATTTTCATTTTAATTAATAATTTAATAGGTATGGTTCCATACAGTTTCGCTTCAACAAGCCACTTTATATTAACATTCTCTTTAAGTTTCACAATAGTTTTAGGTGCTACTATATTAGGTTTCCAAAAACATGGTTTAGAGTTTTTCTCTTTATTTGTACCAGCTGGTTGTCCTTTAGCTTTATTACCTTTATTAGTTCTAATAGAATTTATATCATACTTAGCTAGAAATGTTTCATTAGGATTAAGATTAGCTGCTAATATCTTAAGTGGTCACATGTTATTAAACATTTTAGCAGGTTTCACTTATAACATTATGACTAGCGGTATTATCTTCTTCTTTTTAGGTTTAATACCTTTAGCATTTATTGTAGCATTCAGTGGTTTAGAATTAGGTATTGCTTTCATCCAAGCACAAGTTTTTGTAGTTTTATCATCATCATATATAAAAGATGGTTTAGATTTACATTAATACACATATAACATATTATTATATATATATATGTTTTACTAGAGTTATATTTAATTAATTTATCTTAATCTTTTTTAAAGATCTATATAATAAAAATTCTAAATTATTCGGATATTAATAGTACAAGTACTGTATTAAGATATAGTATAGGAAAGTCCGGCGCTTAATATAGATATACTCATATTGGTGAGAGTATAGTAAAAACTAAGGTATTAAACAGAAAATTTTACCTATCTAGTTATAATATGTATTGTCTAAATGTATTGTTATTATTACTTTTATATCACTGCAGTATTAGATAGAGACGAACATACAAGCCTATCTTAAGCCTTATTTTAGAATAATAACTATTACAGAATCCGGCTTAAAAATATCCAATAATATTAAATATATAGTATTTAAAATTAAATCTATAATAAATGATTTAATATAAGCTGTAGTAAATACTATAGTTATATAAGATTTACCTTTTATAATACTTACGTATACACGTGAAAGTAGTATACTATTTTTACATCCCTTTTAACTTAACATATTTTATGTTAATAAAAGGAATTAGGAGAAGCATGTTAATAATAAAATTTAACGTATAAAGCCTAAAGTTTAAATTTTATTTAGACTTACCCCCCCCCCCCTCCTTTTTTTTTTTAGACTTAAATTTAACATGTGTAGGTTTATTTAACTAAGAAAAAATTAATTATGTAAAGTTTGTGAATTACTTTTTAATAAAATTTTAAAGTTTGTGAATGACTTTTAGTAACTATGCATATTAATAATAATAATGTGTGTAGTAAATATAAACTTAATTTACTTTAAGTTTAAGCTGTTTACAGGTTTCTCTTATACTGTTTATTAATTAATGTAGCATATGTTACATTAATAGTAAATTATATTATATATGACCAATAAATACTTATTTCATATCCAGTATTCTAAGTAGAAAGACTTACAAAAAAATATATGCTTAATTTAGTATATTTAAATTTAATTAATAGTTGTGATAGTCCTAAACCTTGAGGTTTATATTTCCAAGATAGTGCTACACCACAAATGGAAGGATTAGTAGAGTTACATGATAATATTATGTTTTATTTAGTTACAATTTTATTTGGTGTTGGGTGAATAATGGTTTCTGTTGTTAGAAACTTTGTAAATACAAATACACCTATGTCACATAAATACTTAAATCATGGAACATTAATAGAATTAATATGAACTATAACTCCAGCTTTAATATTAATACTTATAGCATTCCCTTCATTCAAATTATTATATTTAATGGACGAAGTTAGTGATCCAGCTATGTCTGTATTAGCTGAAGGTCACCAATGATACTGAAGTTACCAATACCCTGATTTCTTAAACTCAGATGATGAGTTTGTAGAGTTTGATTCATACATGGTTCCAGAAGCTGATTTAGAAGAAGGAGCTTTAAGAATGTTAGAAGTTGATAACAGAGTTATCCTTCCAGAATTAACACACGTTAGATTTATTATAACTGCTGCTGATGTTATACATTCTTTTGCTGTACCTGCTTTAGGTATTAAATGTGATGCCTACCCAGGTAGATTAAATCAAGTATCTATTCTTATAAATAGAGAGGGTACTTTCTACGGTCAATGTTCTGAATTATGTGGTATCTTACACAGTTCTATGCCTATTGTTATTGAATCAGTGTCTATAGAGAAATTCTTAAGCTGATTAGAAGAGCAATAAGTATAATATAGATTATTATCAAACATAGGGTTTACAGTAATATTCCTTCTTTAACTGACAAGTTGAAGTCTGAAATTCCCTATTTTACCTTTAAATTACATCCATAATTCGCAAGTTAATATACCATATCTCTTCTTTGCTGTTCTTACTCTTATTGTTGTTCTAATGTTCTTGCTCCTATTACTGTTCTAATGTTCTTACTCTTATTAATGTTCTGTTCAAATGTTAATACTGTTATTTATATCTTTATGTCCATTAAGCTAAACCTACATTTTCTTATGATTCTATCTTTTTCTTTCTGCTGAATCATATAAATTGAATCAAAAGAATGAAAAATACAAATATGAATTTATTGATAATGCCCTATCAAACCTTTTTTCTACTATTATTAGCAATTATATCCTTTTATTTATTAGGTTTATGATGCTTTATTTGTACATCTCTTTTATTAGTTGTTGTACACATAAAACCGGAAGTTATTGATGTTTTATATGTTTACATTTCTAAATTAAAAGTATATAATATAGTTATTATACCATTTTATATGGTATTGTTTAGTTATTTGGCTAGTGTATTTGTTTTATTTAATAATCAAGAGCAAGTATATTTTGTTATACTGTTTATTTGTTGTTTTATAGAATACTTACCTTATATTAAAAAAACTATGTTAGGTTTATTCAGTTTTATTAAAAATAATATGTTAGTATATATAGCTATTTTTTCTTTTAATAGAATATTATTTGGTATTCTTATATCGATTATTTTAAGTATACTTAATTGAATCGATATAGAATTAAGTAATAAATATATTATACCTTTAATATCTGAACCGTACATGGTAAAAATAATAAGCCAAACTTTTATTTTAGAAATAATAATATGGATGTTAGGCTGAGGAAATAATAGTACTTCTTCTTCGGGTGGCCTTAGTAATATAGGGGGGCCATCACAACCCACGGGTGGTGAACCGGGAGGTCCATCAGGAAATAATTGTCTTCCTACTGATCCTGAATCTACTAAACGACGTTCAAATGTTGATGGTAGTTCAGAAAACAGGTTAATTTCCTATCAAGAGTTTCTAGAAACCCATCATAGAAATACAAATGCAAATGCAAATAAAAAAGGTCCGCCTAGTTTATTAGCAATCCATGCTGATTTATTTGATCCATATCTAAAATTAAGGTATGAAACATTTAAAAACAGTTGTGTACCTCTTGTAGAATTTTGTGCTAATCATGCATTAGATTATACTTCTACCCAAAAAGAAGATTTTCAATCTAAAGGGTTAACTAACTACGATATCGATAGTTTAAATAGACTTAATTTACGTATTGGTCGATTTAATTGCCCAGGGGGTATAACTTTAGATGTTGCTTTATTTATGAAAAAATATCCAAATGTAAATATATTTGAATTTAAATCGATATTGGATCACCATCGTTATAGATTTAAATTAAACCATTTATGATATTATAAGGCTGGAAGTAATGATCCTGAACCCTACAGAACTCACTCTTTCCATGTAAGAACTGTAGATTTATATAAATATAATGATAATAATGAATTAAAGTTTTTTGTAACTAAAGCTCCAAATACTTACCCAAATCATCTTCCTTTATATTTTAGAAATAGAAATGGATCATATAGTAGATTAGATGAAAATCTTTTTAAAAATTTAGAACCAAGAAGACAAGGAAGAGATGTATTTTATTTTGATGGAAATTCTTATACATTAACAGGGTTTAAAAGTCCTTTTGTTGTACGTTATATAGAATAATGGGTAAATATGTAATCTTATTTTGTAAGACATAGTATTTAATGCGTTTAAGTTAGAAAAAACATAAATAGTTAGTATTATTTATATAAGCTATTAAATTATACAGTTATATTTAACTACTAGATAAATATAAAATAAATTGCCATATAATAAATATTAAATATTAGATATTTAATATTTATTACTTAAAACATCTAGAAAAAAAATACAATAAACACTCAAAATAAAAAATGAGAATTTTTAAAAGTCATCCTTTATTAAAATTGGTTAATTCCTACGTAATAGATTCACCACAGCCCTCTAATATAAGTTACTTATGAAACTTTGGTTCATTATTAGCCTTTTGTTTAGTAATACAAATTGTTACTGGAGTAACTTTAGCCATGCATTATAACCCTAGCGTTGCAGAAGCCTTTAATTCAGTAGAACACATTATGCGTGATGTAAATAATGGATGATTAATACGTTATTTACACTCTAACACAGCTTCAGCATTCTTCTTTGTAGTGTACTTACACATAGGTAGAGGATTATACTATGGATCATACAGAGCTCCAAGAACATTAGTTTGAACTTTAGGTGTTGTTATATTCTTATTAATGATAATTACAGGTTTCTTAGGTTATGTTTTACCATATGGACAAATGTCTTTATGAGGAGCCACAGTTATTACTAACTTAATGAGTGCTATTCCATGAATAGGACAAGATATAGTTGAATTCCTTTGAGGAGGATTTAGTGTTAATAATGCTACTTTAAATAGATTTTTTGCTTTACATTTTGTATTACCTTTTGTATTAGCTGCTTTAGCATTAATGCACTTAATTGCACTACACGATAGTGCAGGATCAGGTAACCCATTAGGTGTTTCAGGTAACTATGATAGATTACCTATGGCTCCTTACTTCCTTTTCAAAGACTTAATAACTATATTTTTATTTATAATAGTATTAAGTGTATTTGTATTCTTTATGCCTAATGCATTAGGAGATACTGATAACTATATCATGGCTAACCCTATGCAAACACCTCCAGCTATAGTTCCTGAATGATACTTATTACCATTCTACGCTATATTAAGATCTATACCTAACAAATTATTAGGTGTTATAGCAATGATTGCTTCTATTTTAATGTTATTAGTAATGCCATACACTGATTTAAGTAGATCAAGAGGTATACAATTCAGACCTTTAAGTAAAATAGCTTTCTACGTATTTTTAGCTAACTTCTTAATATTAATGCAATTAGGAGCAAAACACGTAGAATCTCCATATATTGAATTTGGACAAATTAGTACTGTATTATATTTCGCACATTTCTTTATTATAGTTCCTATGATTAGTTTACTTGAAAATAGTTTAATAGAATTAGCTAACAATAAAAAATAATTAAGATAAAATTGTAAAATTTTAATTACATATTATATAATTATATTTATTTTTTTTTTTAATAAATATTAGTTTAAATCTAATATAAGGCATACCTTTTTTTATTTAAAAAGAAAGTCTAAACCTTATCATTTTTTAGTGATAAGATCCCTATTTAGCTAAGCAATGTCATAATTACCGGAGTTAAATCTGGGGCTTTGTTAAGTTTTTATAGGAAATACGGAGAAGTATGTATGTAAAATATGTTTATTGTATTTACACACGCATAAAGCCTATAATTTATCAGCAAAAGCAAAGCATAACCTGTGCTATGTTTTGTGTATTAAATCGTTTAAGACGATTAGAATTTATATACTTAATAGTAATACTATTATAATAAGTATATAATACTTAGTTAGAGCACCAAATATAATACGCTTAAAATTTTAAGTAATGAATTTAATCTTTTACTTCAGTTTATTTGCTTTACTTCTTGCGAAGCAAGTATTAGTTTGCAAGTAAAAGATAACTTTTATTAATAAATTTATCCCTTTAAATATTAAAACAACCATTGCGAGTATTTAATTTTACAACATCCAATGTGTTTTGAACAATTTGTTTGTTTGATCCTTTATCCCCTGTCAGACAAACTTTAAATCAAGAAGTGAGTTCATTTTCTGTTTTAAAATCAAATATTTCTTTATGAACAGAAAGATGATTCTTATCTTCAAATGCTAAAGATATAGGAACATTATATTTAATATTTGCATTATTTTCTGGATTATTAGGTACAGCTTTTTCTGTTTTAATTAGAATAGAATTAAGTGGACCTGGAGTACAATATATTGCAGATAATCAATTATATAACGCTATCATTACAGCTCATGCTATATTAATGATATTCTTTATGGTTATGCCTGCATTAATCGGAGGTTTTGGTAATTTCTTATTACCATTAGTAATTGGAGGTCCTGATATGGCTTTCCCTAGATTAAATAACATAAGTTTCTGATTATTACCACCTAGTTTATTATTATTCTTATTTGCTAGTGGTATTGAAAATGGAGCAGGTACAGGTTGAACTTTATACCCACCTTTAAGTGGAGTACAAAGTCACAGTGGACCTAGTGTAGATTTAGCTATATTTGCTTTACATCTATCAGGTATCAGTAGTTTATTAGGTGCTATAAACTTTATTACTACAATACTTAATATGAGAAGTCCAGGTATAAGATTACATAAATTAGCTTTATTTGGGTGAGCTGTTATGATTACAGCTGTATTATTATTACTATCTTTACCTGTATTAGCCGGTGCAATTACAATGGTTTTAACAGATAGAAACTTTAATACATCATTCTTTGAAGCAGCAGGTGGAGGTGATCCTATATTATACCAACATCTTTTCTGATTCTTTGGACATCCAGAAGTTTATATATTAATTATACCAGGTTTTGGTATAATTAGTACTGTAATATCAGCTAGCTCTAACAAGAGTGTGTTTGGATATTTAGGTATGGTATATGCTATGATGTCTATAGGAGTTTTAGGTTTCGTTGTTTGAAGTCACCACATGTTTACTGTTGGTCTAGACGTTGATACAAGAGCCTACTTCACAGCTGCTACATTAATTATAGCAGTTCCTACAGGAATTAAAATATTCAGTTGATTAGCTACATGTTACGGAGGTTCTATACATTTAACACCTGCTATGTTATTTGCTTTAGGTTTCGTATTTATGTTTACAATTGGAGGATTAAGTGGAGTTGTTATTGCTAACGCTTCACTTGATATAGCTTTCCACGATACATATTACGTTGTAGCTCATTTCCATTATGTTTTAAGTATGGGTGCAGTATTTGCATTATTTAGTGGATGATACTTCTGAATACCTAAAATATTAGGGTTAGAGTATAACCAATTATTAGGTAAAGTTCATTTCTGAACATTATTCATAGGGGTTAATGTTACATTCTTCCCTCAACATTTCTTAGGTTTACAAGGTATGCCTAGAAGAATTAGTGATTACCCTGACGCATTTGCTGGATGAAATTTAGTAAGTAGTTTTGGATCTATTATTAGTGTAGTTGCTACTTGAATATTCCTTTACATGGTTTACACACAATTAGTTGAAGGTAAAAGTGCAGCTAGATATCCATGATTAACACCACAATTCTATAGTGATAGCTTCCAATCATTATTAAATAGAAGTTACAACTCATTAGAATGAGCTTTAACTAGTCCACCTAAACCTCACGCATTTGTAAGTTTACCTCTACAAAGTAAATTTTCTTATGTTGGACTAAGTCTTACCTCTGCCAAAAGCTAGCTTATTGTGTAGTTTGGATATAGTATTATATAATTTAATACTAATTATTATAGTATTTATAACGATTAAGTATTTAAGTGGTTTAGTTATAAACATGATGTACACGCCAGATTTCATACCTGTTAAAATCAAAAGAGATAAAGAAATAACTCTTAAAATACATGAAGAATTTAAAAATAATAGGAATGTATTAAGTAATAGAGAAATAGATTTATCTTATAAAAACGTACCTTGGGTACCTGGTGATAATGCTATAGATCCGGAGTCATCTACTAAAGTAATTTATGATAAAAGAGATCATACTGGTGCATCGCTAATAACCCTTTTTCCAGATCTTACTCATAATAATTATACATTTGTAAATGAAAACGGTATAGCAGTAAGAGGGGTAGATATGAGAGTATTCTCGGATGATAGGCATGATTATGGGACTGCTGAGGGAATAAATCCAAATCTGTTTCGTATTACAGCACCCAGACCTGATAATGTTATTCTAGCTGAATTGTCAAGAAGGAATACTCGAGTAACTAGCGGAGGTTTACCTTTGGCCCGTATTACTATAGATTATAATTTACGTAGACCAAATGGTGCTTTAGATAGTAGAACTTTCATAAATAGTACTTACATTTATGCAAATAGGGCTGATGCTATGGGTAGTTTCAATGACAGTTCATTACCAACAATAGGTGTATAATAAATTATATAAGTACTTAGTTGCTTTATTCATGTATTAGCTTTTAATTAATTAAATACCTGAATGCCTTAATACATAAACCTAAAAATATTGTATTTAGGTTTATATCTTTATAAAGAAAAAATACCTGAACAGTTAATAGTATTTAACTATTAAATTACCCCTTTATTTAAAGGAAGTTAGGGAGAAGGACGGGCGAAGTATATAATAAATTATAATACTTGCTCGTATAAAGCCCAGTAATATCATAATTTATATTTAAAAAAAAAATTGTTATAATTTATATATTACAAAAATAGAAACACAATAGTAATGGCGTACGTAACGTTTATAAAACGTTTACAACGCCGTGAAAATTATATTTTGAGTTTGATGATGGCTCTGAATGAACGCTGTCCAAATGCTTGACACATGCTAATCGTACGTCTAATTTAATAAAATATTATTTATATTTATATAGACAATATTAAATTTCATTAGAAGTGGTGTACAGGTGAGTAAATAATATTTTGGCTACCTTAAAGTAAGGTATAAAATCCCTTATAATATAAGAAAGGAAGACATCTTCCGCTTTAAGATGACAATAAATATTTCGGATAGGTAGTAGTTAAGGTAATGGCTTAACTAGCCTAAAATTCCGTAATCGAGGCTGAGAGGTTGATCGATCACATTGGGTCTGAAAAAACCCCAATACGTTTAGTACAGCAGTGGGGAATATTGGTCAATAGCCTAACGGCTGAACCAGCAATTTGGGAGAATGAATAGCTTCGGCTAACTACGTTAGTTAATTAATGAAAAAAGGTTTATAATGTTAATTAATTAATTTAATTAACATTGCTAATGTTTTAGTGACTACGTCACATAAAGTTCTAGATAGAATACTGATTATGACAATTTTCTATCTATGTGTCTTGACCAAATTACGTGCCAGCAGTCGCGGTAATACGTAGAAGACTAGTGTTATTCATCTTTATTAGGTTTAAAGGGTACCTAGACGGTTTAACTAGTCCAAAAAAGGATACGGTTTTACTAGAGTTTTATTTAAGAAGGTGAGTATTTGTGGAGTAGAGTTGAAATTTTTTGATACCACGAGGACTGGTAACGGCGAAAGCAACCTTTTATGTAATAACTGACGTTGAGGGACGAAGGCTCGGGTCGCGAACAGGATTAGATACCCTAGTAGTCCAAGCAGATAATTATGAATGCCATAGATTAGATAATATTTAGTTTATAAATGAAAGTGTAAGCATTCCACCTCAAGAGTAATGCGGCAACGCAGGAACTGAAATCATTAGACCGTTTCTGAAACCAGTAGTGAAGTATGTTATTTAATTCGTAAGTACACGAAAAACCTTACCACAATTTGAATATTATCTCGGTAAAAAAAAAATTATCTAGATATTACAAGTGTTGCATGGCCGTCTTCAGTTAATGTCGTGAGATATTGGTTAAATCCATTAAATTAACGGAAACCCTTGCTTTATTTATGTATCGCTATGTTTTATAAAACATGGCGACCTTACTTAGGAGAAAATAAAGCAGTTCGCCATTACATTGGTTATGATAACAGGGACAAAGACAGGTCATCATGGCCTAAATATTGTGGGCTATAGACGTGCCACATTTTCCTATACAAAGAGATGCGAAAATGCGAATTTAAGCTAACCTCAAAAAGTAGGATATAATATGGATTGTAGTCTGAAATTCGACTACATGAATAAGGAATTACTAGTAATCGTGAATCACCACGTCACGGTGAATCTCATCTCAGATAGGTACTAACTACTCGTCAGGCGCTGAAAGAAGTATGTGCAATAAGTTTGGCTAACTATCTTTCTTTAATTTAGGTAAATAGATCTAAATATTTAGATAGAAGGTCTTCGTATGCGTGACTTTGATTGGTGTTAAGTCGAAATACGGTTCGTGTAGTGGAAATTGCACGGGGTTTATTAATGTTAACAATACATATATATATATATAAATATATATAAAGGAGGGTTCCGTTTGTTGGTATGACGGGTTGAGCTGTAAACTCAGTAGCTTTTGCTGTCGAAGGTTCAATTCCTTTTCCTCCTAAATTTTATTATATAGTTTACATACATTAATTAAAGCCTTTATAGCTCAACGGTAGAGCGAGATACTGTTAATATTTTGATAGATGTTCGATTCATCTTAGGGGCTAGTTATATAGTTTAGGATTATTAATTTGTAATCTTAGTACTATTGATTTTATTTATAGTATTTTATACTAAAACCTCACATCTATGTATTAGATGTGTCCTACTTTTTTATATAAATAGGCCATTAATCTAAGCATAAGATAAACCAAACTATTATATTGGATGTGACCTTGGTCACAAAAGAGGAAAAACAACAAAAAAGTAATGAATAGCTTGTACGTGATAAGTGAATACTTAACTAATGGTTTTAGAGCAGAATTTTTGGATATTTTATCAGTAGTTGCTATTTTATGTGGAATAATGATTATTATTAGTAAGAACCCTATTGTATCTGTTTTATTTTTAATAGGTTTATTTTTAAGTATATCTAGTTATTTAATGACTTTAGGTTTAAACTTTATAGGATTATCTTACTTATTAGTTTATGTAGGTGCTGTATCAATATTATTCCTTTTCATATTAATGTTAATTAATGTAAGAATTAGTGAATTATTAAGTGATACTAATAATAGTATACCTTTAGCAATCCTTATTGGTATATCTTTTTATTACCCTTTAAGTAAAATACTTCCTTATAGTATAGCAAATATAAACAATTATTCTTTTAATCTAAATACATTAAACAATATAATGCATAATAATGATTACTTAAATAATTTTTTTAACAGTGAAAAAGAAGACAATGGTATAATATCATTTGTAACTAGTCAAAATTGAGATGGTAATCTAACTGAAAGTAGCCATATTACTAGTATAGGTAACATTATGTATACTAGTTATAGTATATGATTAATTTTAACTTCTCTTATATTATTATTAGCTATGATAGGTGCTATAGTTATAACTATAAAACAAAAAAACTAATATCACTTTTTTTATCTTTAAATTAATTTATTTATAGTGCTTTGGTGTAACTTTGAGCAAAAACTCAACCAAAACAGCAGCACAAACCATTTCAATAGTATCTATTGGGATTTTTTGGATAAACATCCGAAAAAAGGAATTAGCTCAATGGTAGAGCTACCGTTTTACACACGGTCGGTTAGGGGTTCGAGTCTCCTATTCCTTATCATAAATATAAATAAATAATTATTTTTAATAAGTAATTATCTTGTTTATTAACGACCCTAAATTTAACTATCCTATAATGGAATTCAAATATATGTATAAATACGTACATATGATTAAATATATATAAATTAAATGTAATGACTCAATTAACTAGAAGTAATTTTCAAGCACATCCATTCCATTTAGTATCACCATCTCCTTGACCTTTATATACTTGTATTTCATTATTAACATTAACAACTACAGCTGTATTATCAATGCATAGTTTTACTAACGCAACTTATTTTTTAGCTGTAGCATTTTTCACAGTTATTTTATCAATGTCTTTCTGATGACGTGATGTTATATCAGAGGGTACATACTTAGGTAACCACACATTAGCTGTACAAAGAGGGTTAAACTTAGGTGTTGCTCTATTTATAGCTTCAGAAGCATTGTTCTTCGTAGGTATATTCTGAGCATTTTTCCACAGTGCTTTATCACCTACTGTAGAATTAGGAGCTCAATGACCACCTATGGGTATTGATGCTGTTAATCCTTTTGAATTACCTTTACTTAACACAGTAATATTATTATCATCAGGTGTTACAGTAACTTATGCACACCACTCTTTAATACAAGGTAACAGAAGCGGAGCTTTATACGGTTTAGTATTTACTGTATTATTAGCTGTTATATTCACAGGTTTCCAAGGTGTAGAGTATAGTGTATCTTCTTTCACAATTAGTGATGGAGCTTTTGGATCATGTTTCTACTTAGGTACAGGTTTCCACGGTATTCACGTTATGATAGGTACAGCTTTTATAGCTGTAGGTTTATGACGTGTATTAGCTTACCACTCTACAGATAACCACCATTTAGGTTTAGAGTCTAGTATCCTTTACTGACATTTTGTAGACGTAGTTTGACTTTTTTTGTACATTTCAATATATTACTGAGGTTCTTAGATCAGGTATTACATATAAAGGAAACTTATTTTTTTATAGTAAATATATTTAAATATATTATATATAATTTTTTAAATGTACTATTAGAATATTATATCTTTTTCATGTGTATATATACAATCTATCATTTTTCCTCGGTAGTTACCTATGACTTAACATTAACTTATAATATTTTTTCTTTAATTCTTTGTACTATAACTCTTATTTATATTAATTATATTGATAAGGAATTTAGTATAAAATATCCGTTTTTATATAAAGCACTTACAGTAATTAGTATTATTTTAATTATATATAGTAGTTTTATTATAAGTAAAAATTTGATAAAAAAATTTATAGAATATATAATTAAAATGATGCCTAGCAAGCCAGGAGGTCCTAGCAACTCAGGAGGTCCTAGCAACTCAGGAGGTCCTAGTGGTTCAGGTGGTCCGGGTGGTTCAGGTGATCCGAGTAGTTCAGCTGGTTCTAAAAAACGAGCCAATGACGACGACGACGACGACATTGATGATATTGCCGAAAAAAAAAGAGCAAAATGACGTAAAGATTACTCAAATAGAGATCCTGGTGTTATGGAGAATTTAAAATCTAAAGCATCTCTTGTTCGTGATCTATCAAGAATAGATGAGATAAGAAAAAAAGGTGTATTAGAATCACTTATTTTAGGAGTATCTATTGAGCGTGGGGATAAAATTAGATTAGAAACTATAAAAAAAGGATATCCTACTTTCTTTGACGAAGAAAGTGGTAACAATCTTGATCAAGGTTTCGATCAAGTAGAAGAATATTTGAGAGAGGAAATAAAAAACTTTATCAAAAAAACAACACCAGATAAAAAAGCTTAAATTGTAAAAATATATAATTATATAGATATATATTATATAATACATTTATTAAAAAGTAAATTCCTAAATGTTATATGCAAAGTAGCAAATTTATTTTGTTACATATCTGTTCTGTGAAAGGATATATATATATACATATATATATATGTATATATATATAGAGACCTTAGTTTAATGGTAAAATACGAGACTTTTAATCTTTGTTATGCGAGTTCGAATCTCACAGGTCTTAAACATACTTTTTATAGCTTAACTTGCTTTTCCATAAGCATAACTACCACAGGAGGGTACGTAATAAGTAAAGCAAAGGTTTTACTATAGCCAAAACATAAAAAATAAATAGTTGGTTAAATATAATTTAATATAAAAACGGCCATAAGTTAATGGTAGACTAGTTGCCTTCCAAGCAATCCGTGTCGATTCGAATTCGACTGGCCGTAATGATAAATATAACTAAATATAAATATTAAAAATTATATACTAAGCATAATTAATATCATATGCTTTTTATCTAATAAAGACAAAACATAAAGGGTTAGTAGCTTAATTGGTAGAGTACTTTCTTGTCACGAAAGTGGACGCCGGTTCGAGGCCGGTCTATCCCGAAAGTTTTACACGCATAAATATAGGAAGAGTTGCTATTGGTAAAGCGAGATATTTGCTAAATATTGTGTATGACACCTAGATGTTCGATTCATCTCTTTTCCGAGTAGTTTATTAATTTGCGAATTAAGAGTGTAATTTAACGGTAAAATAGGAAGCTTCAGACTTCAACTTCTCGGTTCAAATCTGAGTACTCTTGTAAACTCTGTTTATATAAAAAAAATATATATATTCTTAAATGTTAAAAATTTCAATTAATTTTAATACAATATAATGGATATATTATAGATTCCTTAGCTTAATCGGTAAAGCGTATTCTTGATAAGGATGTGTTCGGAGTTCAAGTCTCTGAGGAATTAGGTGTATAAAAGTATTAAATTTGTAATAGTTATTATATATTTTATATATATCTAATATATACTAAAATATTAATTAACTTATTAAATCTATAATATAAATTAAGTATTCTATAATTACAAGTAATATATCATGTATTTTTATTACGTACGGTTATATCAATATAATGTACATATAATGTGTAGAATATAAAATAATAAAAGAGAATTGACCGAGTGGTTTAAGGAGGTAAGCTTGAAACTTATTAGATGAATAATCTCATCCGTTCGAATCGGATATTCTCTGTAAAGATAATTGGTGCGTGTGTCCAAGCATGCGTAGTCTCATGATTACTAAATTAAAGTAAGTTTTACTTTTGCTAGTTTCGCAGTATAAGTACATTAAGTATAATACAGATTAGAGCCAGGTGGTTAGGCGTCTCATTTGGGTTGAGAATCTGTTGTGTTCGAATCACAATAATCTGAAAAATGTAGTATATTAAAGTGAATGTTAGTTAGTAACGACAATCAATAAGAATATAGAAAAAAATAAATCTATACTATTTATTAGTGTAGAAAAGTATATAAAGAAACTATTAGGGATACCTAGCTATATATTAAAGAGAGTATTAATTTAAATTGTGTTTTGTAGAGAAAAATTAACACATGTACTCAAGGAGAAATCCTATAATAAACGAAGTGAATTGAAATATCTTAGTAACTTTAGGAAAATAAATCAAACGAGATTCTATGAGTAGTGTGAATGAAAGTAGAAAAGCCTATATAAACGTCTATTAGTGAAATAACAAATATTATAATAACTAAATAAGACAAAGATGGATCATAGAGATATCTACCATCTGATATATTAAATAAGTAAAATGGGCTATAACCTGTTTGAACATAAAGGGGAACCTTCCTCTAAGGCTAAATATAATATATAAGCGACAGCGTATAGTACTGTGAAGGAAAGGTTTGAAATAGTAGTTTTATAAGCAGCTCGAAAAAAGTTTAAATAAAAAATAAGAGCGTACCTTTTGCATAATGGGTCAGCAAGTTAATGTTAGATGCGAGCATGTGCTTAGCATGTGCCTAGATAAACCAATTATGAAATAATGAATTAGTATCTAAAATTAGACCCGAAGCCTGGTGATCTTACTACAGTCAGGGTTATAAAAGCCCGAACGGGTTATCGTTGTAAAGATATCCGATGAACTGTGGTAAGTAAGTGAAAGACAACACTGACTAGGATAGCTGGTTTTCTGCGAAACCTATATAAGTAGGTAATTCAAGTTACATCATAGCAGGTACAGAACTGTGATCTCAGGCAACTTTTATCTAGCATGTTTCTTTTGAGATATGTTAGATGGTTTTGCATATATCGGGGGATCGTGAAGATTTTATCGGTGAGTATTCGCACTCGGAAGGGCAATGATGATTTTTGAATAATCGGACATAGTACGATAAGGTTGTATGTCTAAAGGGAAACAGCCCAGAACAAGAGTTAAGGTTCCAAAATTATTGTTAAGTGAAACTAAGGAGGTTTCTATCAAATACGACTAGGAAATAGGCTTAGAAGCGGTCATTTTTTGAAGATCTCGTAACAGAGCACTGGTTTAGTAATTAAATTTTAATTACATTGATTTTTGCACCGAAAATTTAACGGATCTAAACAATATACCGACACCTTGTCCATATTTATTAATAATTTATATTATTATATCTGATGGGGTAGCAGAACGTTGGGTAAATCTCAGACTTATTATTTTCAATAATAAAAAAATAGATAACCCAAGTGAGAATGCTGACATGAGTAACGAAAAAGGGATAATACCCTCGCCTAAAGCTTATGGTTTTATTAAAGTAACGGCCTCTAAGTTTATAAACCTAAAGGATTAAACGATGAGCAAATCTTGTCTGCAAAGTAACAACTTTCTTTTTTTAAGTGAAGAAAGTTCTGGAAAAACAGCAAAAATCTTCAACATATCTCTTGCAAAAGAAATATGTGAAAAGATGACGAAATAACCGTACCTAGAAACTACCCCAAGTAAGCAAGTAGAGAATACGAAGGCGTTTGAGTGAACAATCGTTAAGGAACTCGGCAAACTAACTACCGTAACTTCGGGATAAGGAGAGCCATTCTTCCTGATTAATATCAGGTAAAGAAGAGGAAGCATGGAATAGTGTTGTACGACTGTTTAATTAAAACAAAGCACTCTGCAATAAGATAATAAATCAAAGTATTGAGTGTGATTTCTGCCCGATGTCGGCTGGTTAACGAATTATCTAAGTCTACTAATATAAGCTTGGTTATGAAGGAAACCCCGATCAATGGCGGCCTTATCGATAAGGGTCCTAAGGTAGCGGAATACCCTGGCCGTTAAATGCGGTCTTGCATGAATGATTTAACGATACAACAGCTGTCTCAACGATTGGCTCAGTGAAATTGGAATAACTGTGCAGATACAGTTTACCTCTAGTTAGACGAGAAGACCCTATGCAGCTTTACTGTTGCTAGTTATTCAATATGATTTAATATATTTTAGTGTATAAGGTAGTTTGTTAACAAAATTGAAACACCTTTATATTATTTGTCATATTGTTATAGTATAGGCATGTTAAGTTTTACTTAACTTGCTGGGTACTATAGAACCTACCGGAAGAATGGCTAGGAGGCAGTTTATGCGGGGCACAGATCCCATAAAAAGTACCTGGGTGTATCCAAAGTTAATTTTGTAAAATTAATTTTAAAATTTTGAAGAAAATTAAAACGAATACTTATCTTCTAATGCTTAGCAGGTGAAGATTTGTATTTATATTTTTAGTATGTTATTTGGTATAGCTTTCTATTTAATTAGAGATGCTATAACAAATCCAGCTATATATCTATTAAGTTAGAACTAACATTTTTTATTCAAGTAAGATTTTAACTATATGGAAAATAGATGTAATAAAGGCATTATTATTAATAATGTTTTTACTTATTTTATTTGTATATTTAGGTAGGAGTTTCCACTAATAAATCAAAGAACAAATAAAATAACTATGTTTATTACTTGTCAAGTTTAATGGCTTAATCTTGCTTTACTGTCTGACTTACACGTCTATCAGTCGCGTAAGCGGGGCATATGATCACAAGATGCAGAAAGGAAAGGTCTTGGATTTTTGAAAAAGCTACGCTAGGGATGTTAGTCCTCCAATAGTTTTTAAGATCTATTGGTATTAAAAAAAATCGGGTCAATTTCAAGAAAAACTTTATAGTTAGCGTATTATTACGCTAAGTTTAGTTAACTTGAAGCGAAGCTTACTTAAGCACATATAATTATATGAGTAAGAACGTTCAACGACTAGAAGGTGAATAGTGCTAATAATAATCCTTCCAAAGAAACCCGACGTTTATATTTATTTAGATATAGCATATTAAGGAATACCCTTTTATGTTTAATATAATTCATGATAATTCATGTTAATAATTTATAATAGATACAATTAATAATTAATTGTACTTAATCTAAAAAAAAAAATAAAAAAAAAATATATATATAATATAATGAAAAAAAACGTAAATGTAAATTCGAATATTAAAACTTATTTAGATAAAGATCTAAATAAAAATAACACTTGCACAAATCAAGGCAATACTCCACTTATATTTAGTAAAAAATTAAATAATAATACAAAAGTAATACCTTTAAGAGCAATAGTAAATAAAGTAGGACCTACTAGACATTTTACACCTGCATCACAGGAATGATTTAACAGTGTATATGCATATAATAAAAATTATACTAAATCATTACCCACTGCAGATAAACAATTAATGAAATTAGTAAGAAGTTATTTTAATCTTTATATAAAAAAACATTTAAATTATGAAGTAAAAAAATCTAAAAGCTTAGCAACTAGATTTAGAAGACTATCAGTAAAAAGAATATTTGTAGGTAAAGGAGATTTAAAACATACTAGTACAAAAGTTATTATTACTTTATATGTTTATAACTATGAAAGAAGAAAATTTATAGTGAGACATGATGAGGAAGTACGTAATTGATTCAATACTAATTCTATGTATTTAAAAAAATACACTAAACAACCTTTAGTTAGAAGACTATCAAATGATAATGTTTCCTTTAGTTACGAAAATTGATTTAATTGAAAATCATATGATGTATTTAATAAAAAATCTAAGGATTTAAATAATTCAATGTTAGAATTATTTTACTTTAAAAAATTCTTTGGTAGATTATCAATATCTGATTCTAGAACAGGTTTAGTCAATACTACTGGTGTTATAAATAACAACACCAAAATGGTTAATGATAAACCTATATATATATTTATACCTTTATATAAAGATTATGTACAATATATATCTAATAGTAATTTAAGTGAATGAAACAAACCTTCATTTGATAATTTTTTAAATCTTATACGTTTGGTAAGTCTTAATAATATAAAAAATCTGAAAAATAATGAATTAGATTTAAGTGAAAAAACTTTATATTTAAATTTTGTAAAAAATTATTTATCGAAACTTTTCTTTGTTAATAATAAATTAACTAAAGTAAATCTAAACTTAGAAACATTAAGTACATTAAAAGGTTCTTTAGGAGCAAAATTTAGATATAGATATTTAAAACATAGATATTTAATATTAAAAAGAATATTACATTCATATAAAGGTAAAACTGGTATAGATAAGAAAAAAGCTTTAAGTAATTTTACTTTAAAAGAATATATCTTTATTTTATCTAATATTAATATTAAAAATTTAATTAACTTAAGAAAGAAAAGTATAGATTTCCGAGATATAACTTTATATATTAACCATATAAACAAATATTTAAGTAAAAACCTGTATTTTATACACTATAGTTTTATAAACGGTTTACTTAATAGTTTATTAAAAAAAAATAATAAAATTAACTTTAGAAATAAAACAATATATCTTGAGTATTATAAATACATATTTAACGGTAAATTTTCTACTGGTACACTTAGAAATAATCCTTCATTTGATGAATTTAAAGCTCTTTTAGACCAATTTAGCGTAGATGATTTTGAGTATTTAAAAAACAAATACGAATATTATAACTCTTTAACTAAAGGTAAGTTCATTGTAAATAGTGTTGAAGACTATTATAAAGTTCTTGAAGAAGTTAATAACAGAAATTACACTAATTTAAAAGGAAAAAAAAGAAGTACAATATTAGAAAATATACGTAAGAATATGTTTAAAGATTACTCCGATAATATAACAACAATAGATGTTAAGGATATTATTAGCTATTCTACAGTTAATTTATATAAATTAGGAGAAAAATTTAGACAAAGAACTCTTATGAATTACTTTAAAGAAACATACTTAAGTTTACATGAACTTATGTTTAACCAAAATAAATTTACTAATTCATTTATGAAATATTTAACACGTTTAGTTAGCAATCTTTATAATAAAAAAGTCGTATTTAATATAGTTGATTTAAGAAAATTACATTTAAATAGTGATATTTATACACAAGTTGTTTCAATGAAACTTAAAAATAGACATAATAGATTATATAGAGTGCTTAAAAAATCTTTAAGTAGAGTAAAAATGCCTTTAGTAAAAAGAATTAATTATAAACAGAGTAATACATTTACAGATCAATTATTATTAAATAAAGTAAGAAATATTAAAATTAACACTATTTTAGTTAATTACATTTCAAATAAAGATCCTTTAAATAAATTGTTATTTAATTTATATTCTAAAGTTTTATATTTAAATAATTCTGTGGAAGAAAAATTAAATACCTTAAATTCTAGTGAAGAAAAATCAAAAGACGTATATGATGAGTCTTCGATAATTAAATCAATGAAACACATTAATATGGCTGGTATTAGAATAGAAGCTAAAGGTAGATTAACAAGACGATTTACTGCAAGTAGATCCGTATTTAAAATGAAATGAATAGGTGGTTTAAAAAATATAGATGCTTCTTTTAAAAAATTATCTACTGTTGTTTTAAGAGGTAATACTAAATCGAATATACTATACACAAATATTAACACTAAAAACCGTAATGGAGCTTTTGGAGTTAAAGGTTGAGTAAGTAGCAAGTAACATGATAGGTAGAGAGCGATAACAATGTAATATTTTCGCGTTGCACTAATTATATATATATATTTAAATAAATAAACGAAGACATAGTCTGAACTCTTTTGTGAGAAAGAGAAATAAAAAACTTGTTTTAAGACAAGTTAATTTTATGTTAACAAATTTTGAACAGGCTAATTGCGCCAGAGAGTACAAATTGAGTGCGCAGTTTGGCACCTCGATGTCGGCTTAACTTATCCACATGAATGCAGAAATCATGAAGGGTTAGACTGTTCGTCTATTAATAAGTTACACGAGCTGGGTTAAATACGTCGTGAGACAGTATGGTTTCTATCTTCTAGAGGAAATTAGAATAAAATAAGGATAGCCCCCTCGTACGAAAGGAGCTGGGTATATTAACCTATGGTTTACCTGTTGTTTATGCGCCCTATATTAATTTAAGTATATGTGTGCTATTATTTGTTTTGAATGAGCAATCAAACAGAACAAGGAATAGATTTAACTATACTGGGATGTTACTTTCACTTAAGTAAATTTATAGCATAGGCACGGCAGGAACGCTATGTTAGTGAGAGATAAGTGTTGAATGCATCTAGCCACGAAACTTACCTTAAGATATTCTTAAATATACGTAGTAGAACACTACGATTTTGTAGTTAAATTATATTTAATTACAATCAATAGGCTTTAGCTGAAAGAATTTCAATGTTTTTAGGCGTAAAGTACTAATTCCATATATTACCATTTAAAATCTATATCAATACATAACTAAAAACAAAACAGTAAAAATCTTTGCTTAGTTAGCATAAAAGTAATGTAGCTGTTTTGTAATCAGCTGAAACAAGTGCGATACTTGTACTGGGCTATTTAACATAAAATTTATATTTTATTTTTACTTTTTTATAAAAGTGTACTCTTCTAATAAGAAAAGGCCTTATAGTCAAGAGGTTACGACATAATGTTTTCACCATTACACGCGAGGGTTCGAGTCCCTCTAAGGCTAATTTAAATATCTTTTTAGATTAAACGCGGGTTGATGTAACAGTAACATAACTGGCTCATGCCCAGTATATAGGGGTGCAATTCCTTTGCCCGCGCCTTGTAATTATATTTTACTTTACCTATGCATACTAAAGTACAAATTATTGTCTTACAGAGTATACATAATAAAAGGCTATAGCTTAATCGGTAAAGCAAGCTGCTCATGACAGCTTAGATGTGTGTTCAAATCACTCTGGCCTTAGCTAATACGATTTATTTTATTTATATCCGAGTGCTGGAATTGGTAGACAGGGCGAGCTTAAGTTTCGCTGATTTAATATCGTAAACGTTCAAGTCGTTTTTCGGATAATTATTTAAATCATTAGTTGGTTTGGTGGTATTTTACTTTGTAGAATACTATTGCTTTGCATCTGCTTATGTAAAGCTAGAGCAGCATCCGTAATAGCGTCCATAGGTAATAAGGGGACATAGTTTAACTGGTAAAACTGCGATTTTGCATATCGTTATTTCAGGATCGAGTCCTGATGTCTCCATATAACAAATATTATTTATTATATATTAAAAGCCCGAGAAGCTCAATTGGTTGAGCGGAACTCTGAAGATGTTTAGGTTATAAGTTCGAATCTTATCTTGGGCAAATCTATATATATTTTAATATCTACTATAAGGTCTTTATTTACTTTCAATTTACAGCTAGATTGATAGTTTTTATATTGTGACTAAGGGAAGGAAAGGCAAGGTAAGACAAAGCATAAATAGTTTATGCGAACTATATAAATTATTAATAATCGTGTTAATCTAAGTTATATATAATGTTAAGTTAATATATTTATATATTAAAAAGGTAATGATGGAATGGTAGACATGAATAGCTTAGGACTATTTGATTTTAATCTTATCCGTTCAAGTCGGATTTACCTTATATTAATATATGTTGTAGACTAATCGGTAAGTCATAAATTTTTGGTATTTAGCTATGAGTGTTCGAATCACTCCAACATAAGGTTTATAGTAATATACTTAATAAAGGTGGATATAGTTCAATGGTAGAGCAACTGTATGTGGCACAGTCCGTTCCCTGTTCGAATCAGGGTGTCCGCCCATGTAAAAATAAAATAATATTATATAGAATTCTCGTTCTTTAGTCTTGTTTCTTGCGGAGCAGGTAGAACTAACAATTAATATAAAAGGCTTTGTTGATGGTTTATGTAAACTTAAACTATTAGTTTAGAGAGGCTTTCTTCTTTTACTCTTGGTTTTAACATTTTATTTTATTTTCCTTTTATTTTTCTTTTTCTATATAAAGCCAGGATAGTTCAATTGGTTAGAACATTAATTTCATGCGTTAAGAATGGGAATTCAAATTTCCCTCCCGGTTAAATAAAAATATTTAATTTTTATCTTATTTACTTTTACTTATGCTTTTTATTATACAGTAAAGACAGCAACATCTAAACTGTAAAAAAAAAATTATATTAATATACCATATAGTGCTTCATACATACTTATTTAATTTTTGCCTTTAAAAACAAAGAAGTAAAGAAAAAAAGAGGTATGCAAGACAAGGCCTCTGGTACTACGCAAAAAAGTAGTGACTATATGGCGGCCATAAGTTAATGGTAGACTATTTGCCTTCGAAGCAATCTGTGTAGATTCGAATTCTACTGACCGTAATTAAAAATATTATCATTTAAGTTATTTGTAATTACTTAGATATAACTTTTGTTATTTTAGTTACAATACTTTTATCCCTTTTTTCTTTAATACATTCATACCTATACATTAACTTATGCTTTATATTTTGTAAAAGCGTATGCTTTTGTAAAGCACAAGCATTATAACAAAAAGCTAAAGCAAGTACTAAAAAAAATAATAATAGTCATATATGTTCAGTATAGTGTTTTCTTTTTTTTTATTAAAAAAAAAAGGCATTTTAGCTTAATGGTAGAGCTTTGTATTACGGATACAATGGTTATAGGTTCGAGTCCTGTAGATGTCTTACAAAGGTATACATAATAGTAAGTAATCAAATATTAATCTATAATAAAAATTTAGTAAACTCTTATTAGCTCAATGGTAGAGCAGGATACTTCTAATATCTAGATCTAAGTTCAAATCTTAGATAAGAATCATGCTCTTGGTTTAAGTTTTTTGTTGTTTTTTATTTGATATCCTTTTCTTAATCCTTTGTTCTTATTACATATCAAAAAATAAAAATGACCCATTAATTAATATTACGTAACTTGATGTTATGGCATTACTTTTCTTTACTTTGGTTTCGTGTTTCGCAATAAACCAACAGTAAAAGGAGAAAGCCTTACATACCTATTGCATACTATTTGAAATGTATAGTTAGACAAAGCACTTACATGTTTTGTAAAGCACTATACATAAAAGTAGTATGGATAAATACAAGTTATATTTACCATAATAAACAATTAATAATTATTGTCTTTATAAGTTAAGATTATAAATTATTTATTGTTATTATATACATATATATATATAAATGTTTTATTCACCTACCTTAATTTCTATATTAGAAGTGGTATTAATAACTGTACCTACTTTATTAACTGTAGCTTATGTAACTGTAGCGGAAAGAAAAACAATGGCTAGTATGCAAAGAAGATTAGGACCTAATGCCGTAGGGTATTTAGGTTTACTTCAAGCATTTGCAGATGCTCTTAAACTTCTTTTAAAAGAATACGTTTCACCTACACAAGCTAACATTGTTTTATTCTTCCTTGGTCCTATTATAACTTTTATTTTTGCATATTTAGGTTATTTAGTTGTACCTTTTGGTCCCGGTTTAGCTTTAAGTGACTTTAATTTAGGTATATTATACATGTTAGCCGTTTCTTCTCTGTCTACATATGGTATATTATTAGCGGGTTGAAGTGCTAACAGTAAATATGCTTTTTTAGGTTCACTAAGAAGTACTGCTCAATTAATTAGTTATGAATTAATCTTAAGTTCAGCTATATTAATAGTTATAATGTTAACAGGTAGTTTAAATTTAACTGTTAACATAGAAGCTCAAAGAAGTGTTTGATTCATAATACCTTTATTTCCTATATTTATTGTATTCTTTATAGGTGCTATAGCAGAAACTAATAGACCTCCTTTTGACTTAGCTGAAGCTGAATCAGAACTTGTTAGTGGGTTTATGACAGAACACTCTGCAGTTATATTCGTATTTTTCTTCTTAGCAGAATATGGTAGTATTGTTTTAATCTGTATATTAAATAGTATACTATTTTTAGGTGGTTATTTACACGATCTATCATTTTTATCTCCTATTATGGAATATATTGATTATGATTACTACATGAGTAACATAAACACTGCAAATTTATTCTCTAACCCTATATTAGAAGGATTATTCTATGGTTTAGCCTTAGGGATAAAATCAAGTGCATTAATCTTTACTTTTATTTGAGTAAGAGCTTCATTCCCTCGTATAAGATATGATCAATTAATGTCATTCTGTTGAACTGTTTTATTACCAATTGTTATAGCATTTGTAGTACTAATACCTTGTATATTATATAGCTTTGGGACCATACCCAGTAACATATTTCTATTATAGCGTTACATATATATTATATTCACTTATTTTAACTATGCTTTCTAGAGATCCAATTAATAATATCATTTATAAAAAAATTAATTTTTTTTTTAATATCAATTATAAAATTAATTTTAAATGTTTGATTATTGGTTTACTAGTGTTAGCTTCTCAAGTTTTATATTTAAATATTATATGTATATTTTTATATATAGTTTTATCTTTAATTATATATAAAAAACCTTATATTTTACATGGCGTATTGCTTTATGTTAATAACATAACATTTTATAAAACAGTTAAAATGCTTGTTTTTATTTTATCAATATGTATACCGATGAATCTTTGTATAGGGCTATCTAATGAAGAGCAAGTATGCATGACTATATTGCTTATTTGTTGTTCTATAGAATACTTACCTTATATGAAAAAAACTTTAATAAATTTCTTTAGTTACATTAAAAATAATAAATTAGAATATATATCTATTTTTATTTTTAATAGATTGTTTATCCAAAGTATTATTACTCTTATTTTTGCTCTGCTTATTTTAATAGATATAGAATTTACTATTAACATAATCATACCAATATATTCTAAATCATACTTCTTAAATTTAATTTGTAATTCATTTATTGCAGATATAATTGTATGAATGTGATCAGGTTTCGACGGAGGTGGTCCTTCTCAACCTTCAGGATCAGGAGGATCAGGAGGATCAGGAGGATCCGGTGGACCCGGTGGATCCGGAGGACCCTCTATGACATTTGGGCATGCATCAGGGTCAAACACAGGGTCAGGGTCAGCATCAAATACAGAGTCAGGATCAGGGTCAAACACAGGGTCAGGAGTAGATCCTAATGTTGATAGTAAAGATGTCAATGACTATGATCCTTCAATGCCTGTTGATTTTCTTGCATATGAGAGACGGTTAAATAGTAGTATTTTGGCTAAATTAGATTTACAAAATACTTTAAATACACGTACTTATACTAAAAAACCTATTTATCATACATCTTGAACTCCTGAAGCTTCATTTAACTTTGAAGAAAAGAAATATATAGATAGACGTATACATGCTTCTCAAGATGCACCTTTTACATTTGAGCACGGTTATGATTCTTA